>CM026389.1:33768280-33792397 GCA_014843695.1 Archivesica marissinica | reverse complement strand
TACTATTAATACTCGCGAAATTCTGTAAATTGCAGAATGACGTCACTTTGATGGGAAACCAGAGTTTCCCGGTGTTAACATAAACTTGTATACACTAAATTAAGTCCGGTATGAAAGCATATGCGTTGTCGACGAAAGTCGCCTATGGCGCTGTAGTGGGATGTCGACGAAAGTCGCCTATGGCTCCGAAAGGGTTAAGCAAACGATTAAATTGAAGATTTCACTAAAATATTATTGATTGTCATCTACCTATCCTGGTTGATAATTTGGGTGTCTGCAGGATTTAAGATTATACAGACAAAAACATAGGATACTAGAAAATCGAGATCTGTATGGAAAATCAATGGTGCATCTTAAACTGTGTGCATACATTGTACTTGACATACCGAGGATGGTGACAGAGTTGCTCAGAATGTAAATGTGAATCAAATTGAATATTTTAGATTTTAGATACATGCATAAATGTATGCACAATTTGTCTGGTTGTAGAGTAGCTGTAATAGTTCATGCTATACACGGTTTTACAGTATTGGAATACTATTATTGGATACCTGTAGATATAGAGAACATTAGCACATGCTGGACTGTACACAAACATACATTTACCTGTAGATATAGAGAATATTAGCACATGCTGGACTGTACACAAACATACATTTACCTATAGATATAGAGAATATTAGCACATGCTGGACTGTACATAGCCACATACATTTACCTGTATATATAGAGAATATTAGCACATGCTGGACTGTACATAGCCACATACATTTACCTGTATATATAGAGAATATTAGCACATGCTGGACTGTACACAAACATACATTTACCTGTAGATATAGAGAACATTAGCACATGCTGGACTGTACACAAACATACATTTACCTGTAGATATAGAGAATATTAGCACATGCTGGACTGTACACAAACATACATTTACCTATAGATATAGAGAATATTAGCACATGCTGGACTGTACATAGCCACATACATTTACCTGTATATATAGAGAATATTAGCACATGCTGGACTGTACATAGCCACATACATTTACCTGTATATATAGAGAATATTAGCACATGCTGGACTGTACACAAACATACATTTACCTGTAGATATAGAGAACATTAGCACATGCTGGACTGTACACAAACATACATTTACCTGTAGATATAGAGAATATTAGCACATGCTGGACTGTACATAGCATACATTTACCTGTATATATAGAGAACATTAGCACATGCTGGACTGTACACAAACATACATTTACCTGTAGATATAGAGAATATTAGCACATGCTGGACTGTACACAAACATACATTTACCTGTAGATATAGAGAATATTAGCACATGCTGGACTGTACACAAACATACATTTACCTATAGATATAGAGAATATTAGCACATGCTGGACTGTACACACACACATACATTTACCTGTAGATATAGAGAATATTAGCACAGTACACACATACATTTTACGCTCTCGTTGGCCTTTATAAGTTTCATTAAATATGATCCAGAATTAGGTAGAATTTACACTGAAATCTAGTAATTAATCTTCCTTGGCCTAATGAAATTAAATAGCCAGCCTGGAATAACTGATATGTTAACCATAAAGCCACCCCCTGTGAAGCTAACTTCAATGTTTTCATGTATTTTTCAGTTTGTTGATCAAGAAATACAAGTCAAAGTGTGATGATATCCTTTAGACCTAATCTTATTCAGTGTTCTTTATATTCTATATACGATGTTCTTTACATATGCATGTTGGATCTTATTCAGTGTTCTTTATATTCTATATACGATGTTCTTTACATATGCATGTTGGATCTTATTCAGTGTTCTTTATATTCTATATACGATGTTCTTTACATATGCATGTTGGACCTTATTCAGTGTTCTTTATATTCTATATACGATGTTCTTTACATATGCATGTTGGATCTTATTGGATGTTCTTTATATTCTATATATGATGTTCTTTACATATGCATGTTGGACCTTATTGGATGTTCTTTATATTCTATATACGATGTTCTTTACATATGCATGTTGGATCTTATTCAGTGTTCTTTATATTCTATATACGATGTTCTTTACATATGCATGTTGGATCTTATTGGATGTTCTTTATATTCTATATACGATGTTCTTTACATATGCATGTTGGACCTTATTGGATGTTCTTTATATTCTATATACGATGTTCTTTACATATGCATGTTGGATCTTATTCAGTGTTCTTTATATTCTATATACGATGTTCTTTACATATGCATGTTGGATCTTATTGGATGTTCTTTATATTCTATATACGATGTTCTTTACATATGCATGTTGGACCTTATTGGATGTTCTTTATATTCTATATACGATGTTCTTTACATATGCATGTTGGATCTTATTCAGTGTTCTTTATATTCTATATACGATGTTCTTTACATATGCATGTTGGACCTTATTGGATGTTCTTTATATTCTATATATGATGTTCTTTACATATGCATGTTGGACCTTATTGGATGTTCTTTATATTCTATATACGATGTTCTTTACATATGCATGTTGGATCTTATTCAGTGTTCTTTATATTCTATATACGATGTTCTTTACATATGCATGTTGGATCTTATTGGGTTTTCTTTATATTCTATATACGATGTTCTTTACATATGCATGTTGGATCTTATTGGGTTTTCTTTATATTCTATATACGATGTTCTTTACATATGCATGTTGGATCTTATTCAGTTTTCTTTATATTCTATATACGATGTTCTTTACATATGCATGTTGGATCTTATTCAGTTTTCTTTATATTCTATATACGATGTTCTTTACATATGCATGTTGGATCTTATTCAGTTTTCTTTATATTCTATATACGATGTTCTTTACATATGCATGTTGGATCTTATTCAGTTTTCTTTATATTCTATATACGATGTTCTTTACATATGCATGTTGGATCTTATTCAGTTTTCTTTATATTCTATATACGATGTTCTTTACATATGCATGTTGGATCTTATTCAGTTTTCTTTATATTCTATATATGATGTTCTTTACATATGCATGTTGGATCTTATTGGATGTTCTTTATATTCTAATTACGATGTCTTTACATATTCATGTTGGATCTTATTCAGTGTTCTTTATATTCTATATATGATGTTCTTACATAGGCATGTTGGACCTTATTGGATGTTCTTTATATTCTATATACGATGTTCTTTACATATGCATGTTGATCTTATTGGATGTTCTTTATATTCTATATACGATGTTCTTTACATATGCATGTTGGATCTTATTGGATGTTCTTTATATTCTATATACGATGTTCTTTACATATGCATGTTGGACCTTATTGGATGTTCTTTATATTCTATATACGATGTTCTTTACATATGCATGTTGGATCTTATTCAGTTTTCTTTATATTCTATATACGATGTTCTTTACATATGCATGTTGGATCTTATTCAGTTTTCTTTATATTCTATATACGATGTTCTTTACATATGCATGTTGGATCTTATTCAGTTTTCTTTATATTCTATATATGATGTTCTTTACATATGCATGTTGGATCTTATTGGATGTTCTTTATATTCTAATTACGATGTTCTTTACATATGCATGTTGGATCTTATTCAGTGTTCTTTATATTCTATATACGATGTTCTTTACATATGCATGTTGGATCTTATTGGATGTTCTTTATATTCTATATACGATGTTCTTTACATATGCATGTTGGATCTTATCAGTTTTCTTTATATTCTATATACGATGTTCTTTACATATGCATGTTGGATCTTATTGGATGGTCTTTATATTCTATATACGATGTTCTTTACATATTTATGTTGGATTTTATTCAGTTTTCTTTATATTCTATATACGATGTTCTTTACATATTCATGTTGGATCTTATTCAGTTTTCTTTATATTCTATATACAATGTTCTTTACATATGCATGTTGAATGTTCATATTGGATGAGCTTTGTACATTCATATAAGATGTTCTTTATATATTCATACTAGTATTGCATGTTCTTTATATATTCATATGATTTGTTCTTTATATATTCACATGAGGTGTTCTTTATATATTCATATGAGATATTCTTTAGATATTCACATGAGGTGTTCTTTATATATTCATATGATTTGTTCTTTATATATTCACATGAGGTGTTCTTTATATATTCATATGATTTGTTCTTTATATATTCATATGATTTGTTCTTTATATATTCATATGATTTGTTCTTTATATATTCATATGATTTGTTCTTTATATATTCACATGAGGTGTTCTTTATATATTCATATGATTTGTTCTTTATATATTCATATGATTTGTTCTTTATATATTCATATGATTTGTTCTTTATATATTCATATGATTTGTTCTTTATATATTCACATGAGGTGTTCTTTATATATTCATATGATTTGTTCTTTATATATTCATATGATTTGTTCTTTATATATTCATATGATTTGTTCTTTAGATATTCACATGAGGTGTTCTTTATATATTCATATGATTTGTTCTTTAGATATTCACATGAGGTGTTCTTTATATATTCATATGATTTGTTCTTTATATATTCATATGATTTGTTCTTTATATATTCATATGATTTGTTCTTTATATATTCATATGATTTGTTCTTTATATATTCATATGATTTGTTCTTTAGATATTCACATGAGGTGTTCTTTATATATTCATATGATTTGTTCTTTATATATTCATATGATTTGTTCTTTAGATATTCATATGATTTGTTCTTTATATATTCATATGATTTGTTCTTTATATATTCATATGATTTGTTCTTTAGATATTCACATGAGATATTCTTTATATTCATATGACATTTTCTTTTGATATTCATATGATTTGTTCTTTATATATATAATTATAAAAGAACATTCTGGACATATCTGCAATGAATGGAGAGAAAATAGTTACATATGTTCTTGACTGGGTATTCTCCGATATATTTGTCGTCACGGTATTGGTGTCGTATAGACCCATTGGCCATAATACAAAACAATGTCGCGTCAAAGTCCCAATTTTGTTAGTTTCCCATGCATGCACTTTGAAGTAACTTAAATATATTTATTTACCAAGCATGTAGACAAGACATGTGTGCATTTGAGCGTATGAATGTCTGCAATGGTCGTTGAGGCTTGACCCCCGCTTTGTACACTAAACGATATATTTTTAGTTCCAAAGGAATAAATTTGGGGAAAGAACATGTTTTGGGCTGTGTATTAATGCCATAACTTAGTATATATTTCATCTCAAAATATTTGTGTACACTTGCATGGCTGATTATCCAATCAGTTTGAATCAAATTTCTTTGCAGTGTAGTATAAAGTTATAATATCCTTAACATAGCCTACATCATGATCTTCAGTACAAGCGGACGGAAGAGGCTAACAAGCGAGCAGACAAGTTTCAGAGGTCAGTACCTTGGGTTTGAGTCATTTTGGGATCAGATTCAGCTAAAATTTTATAAGACAAAAACCTAATATTCTCTATTTATCTGTACCGTATATTCCTGGCCATAAGTCGCCGGTTGAATTTTGGCTTGAAAAAGCTGATTTTAAGCTGGGTCCTTCCATAAGTAGAGGGTACTTTAAGTAGAGGGTACTTTGTGGACTTATCCCTTATGACATTCGATATGACTGGTTTTCTCTCTCATTATTCAATGAAACTGAGCTTAAAGTTGAGATATCTGGTTGACTATATTCCATTACAAATCATAAAAACAACACACCGATTCACAAACAATAATTATGAAGTTTGTTCATCAGTTTTTCTATAGTTTATAATGTAAATAATTGTCTTAGGAAATTGCTTTATTAAATCAAATAAAACAAACAAACAGACCAAACTAAAGTTCCAACAAATTAACTTTTTTTTCAATTTTAGTTTTTTACTTATTTCTCATCCATAAGTCGACCTAGTACTTTCATCACATTTCTGGATGAGAAAAAAGACGACTTATGGCCGGGAATACACGGTATATTACTAGTGATTCATGTTAGTCTTAGGATGTTCATTAGTAATGAAACCTGTTCGACAACAACGCAGTGAAAATATGGAAAACTATTTCGCTTCTGTGAAAATAGTGATAATTTTGTTATCAGTGAAATTACGTGATACCGATAAATACTGATAATTTTGTTATCAGTGAAATTATGTGATACTGATAAATACTGATAATTTTGTTATCAGTGAAATTATGTGATACTGATAAATACTGATAATTTTGTTATCAGTGAAATTATGTGATACTGATAAATACTGATAATTTTGTTATCAGTGAAATTATGTGATACTGATAAATACTGATAATTTTGTTATCAGTGAAATTATGTGATACTGATAAATACTGATAATTTTGTTATCAGTGAAATTATGTGATACTGATAAATACTGATAATTTTGTTATCAGTGAAATTATGTGATACTGATAAATACTGATAATTTTGTTATCAGTGAAATTATGTGATACTGATAAATACTGATAATTTTGTTATCAGTGAAATTACGTGATACCGGTATATCTTACTCATGTTTATCAGTATTTCGTGATGTACTATTTCATAAATGATTTTTTTAAGAATTGAATATCTTCATATTCCTGATTTGTGAATGTAGTTTTATTTCTGCATGTCTAAGTGAATAAAGCTGCATGATAATTTGTAGTGGATTGATAACTTGCTTTTCAGTCAAGGTCAGATCCTGGAAACACAACTGAAGGCTGCCTTGCTAGACACAGAGCCGCTAAGGAAAGTGAGTACCTTAGAGAGTTTCTAAATAATTTCTGTTTACTAGAAATGTCATTGATATTATCCTGTCCAGAAAGGGAAGTAACACAATTATTGTCGTGTCTGTTTACAGTCGGAAAGGGAAGTAACATAGATATTGTCGTGTCTGTTTACAGTCGGAAAGGGAAGTAACATAGATATTGTCCTATCTGTTTACAATAGGAAAGGGAAGTAACATAGATATTGTCCGGTCTGTTTACAATAGGAAAGGGAAGTAACATAGATATTGTCCTGTATGTTTACAGTATGAAAGGGAAGTAACATAGATATCATAAGATATGGTCCTGTATGTTTACAATAGGAAAGGAAGTAACATAGATATTGTCCTGTCTGTTTACAATAGGAAAGGGAAGTAACATAGATATTGTCTTGTCTGTTTATAGTAGGAAAGGGAAGTAACATATATATTGTCCTATCTGTTTACAGTAGGAAAGGGAAGTAACATAGATATTGTCCTGTCTGTTTACAGTAGGAAAGGGAAGTAACATAGATATTGTCCTATCTGTTTACAGTAGGAACGGGAAGTAACATAGATATTGTCCTGTCTGTTTACAGTAGGAAAGGGAAGTAACATAGATATTGTCCTATCTGTTTACAGTAGGAATGGGAAGTAACATAGATATTGTCCTATCTGTTTACAGTAGGAAAGGGAAGTAACATAGATATTGTCCTATCTGTTTACAGTAGGAAAGGGAAGTAACATAGATATTGTCCTATCTGTTTACAGTAGGAAAGGGAAGTAACATAGATATTGTCCTGTCTGTTTACAGTAGGAAAGGGAAGTAACATAGATGTTGTCCTGTCTGTTTTCCACCTTACTAGGTGTGCTATAAAGCTACAGTCAAACCTGTGTTATTAACCATGTCTATTAAGCAGCCAACCTGTATTAAGAAGCCAACCTGTATTAAGCAGCCAACCTGTATTACGCAGCCAATCTGTATTAAGCAACCAACCTGTATTAAGAAGCCAACCTGTATTAAGCAGTCATCCTGTATTAAGCAGCCAATCTGTATTAAGCAGCCAACCTGTATTAAGCAGCCAGTTTCCAGATTCCCACTATGTTGTTTTATTATACATTTGACCTCTATTATAAGCAGCCACCTGCACTTAGCAGCCACTTTCTGTTATTCCCTTGGCTCGCTGCATAAGACAGGTTTGACTGTATGCATAATCTGTTGTTTTGTCTTAATTTTAAGTGTGTGGTTTAAGCCAAGTGTGTGGTTATGAGTTGATTAGCGGATCTATTTTTATTGAATCTCAGGAAATGAGGAAATAAGACCATGCAGAGCATATTCTATGGTTGTCAAGGCAATATTTTAGAGTTTTTGAAGACTTAGAAATGTAGTGTTTAGTTTATACAAATTTATTTTAGCTCGATTGCGAAACAAGTTATGTCAACTTATATTAATCACTCTCGAGACCTCATTCCTGATGGAATCCATCGCCACGAGGGAGAGAGAAGAGGCAACATGGAATTTAAATGCCTTGCCTAAGGGCACAATCGTAACGGCTCCAGCTCCACAAATGTAGTGTTTATTTATGTTATAGACAAAGGCGGCATTAGAAGCAGAACTGCGGATGAAGAATGCTGAACTGCAGTCCATGTCTGACAAGTTATTGGCAGCCGAGGTATGTCAGTCATAAATATGTCACTGTGTGTTTTCATAATGGACAAAATGTTGTAAAGTAAATGTTGAGATTTAGTGCGTGAAGAAACATACGAGACAAAGTAAACATAATAAATGGCTGTAGTTGGTGTGTGGTGTGTGGTGTGTATGTTATCACATATACAGTCAAACCTGTGTTAGTGGTCACCTCTATTAAGCAGCCAACCTGTATTAAGCAGCCAGTTTCCAGATTCCAAATAAGCTGCTTCATTATACATTTGACCTCTATTAAGCAGCCACCTGTGCTAAGCAGCCACTTTCCGTGACTCCCTTGGCTGGCTGTTTAAGACAGGTTTGACTGTATTATGAACTTCATTAAAATTAATGTTTTATGCAAAGAAATTAAAACGTGTTGTCAAAGCAAACAGTATTATTTATGTAGTAAAGACCTAAAATTAGGATACTGTTTTTCCTAAAGGAATAGTTATGCAAAGTAATAGTGTGTGCTGGATGCAACAATGGGAAGCATGTTCTTCTACTGTCTACATGTATGCAATTACTCTGTGACACAATTATATAGAAAAATAATTATGAATCAAAGAGGAGAGTCAAATTTTGTAATGAAAGTTTTTGTGCTTCAAAATTGACGTTGTCACGTTCCAAACATCGTTAATTTTCAGAATCACAGCAGGTTTCAATCTTCTGACACGTAATACGGAAAAACTAATAAGATTTATGCATTAAATGTGCACAGCAATCAGGAATGTTAAAATTGTTAGAAATATTGTAATCTCAAGGTATGAATTTTTGCTCCTTTTGTCCCATTTTCTCAGTCATGGTCAAATAGCAGTCTCCATGGTCGAGTGGTTACGGGTCGAGTGGTCACGGGTCGAGTGGTCACGGTCGCTGACTTGTATACCGCTGTACCCTATCATCACTGATGGTCACGGGTCGAGTGGTCACGGTCGCTGACTTGTATACCGCTGTAGCCTATCATCACTGATGGTCACGGTTTGAGTGGTCACGGTTGCTGACTTGTATACCTCTGTAGCCTATCATCACTGATGGTCATGGTTCGAGTGGTCACGGTCGCTGACTTGTATACCGCTGTAGCCTATCATCACTGATGGTCACAGGTCGAGTGGTCACGGTCGCTGACTTGTATACCACTGTAGCCTATCATCACTGATGGTCACGGTTCGAGTGGTCACGGTCGCTGACTTGTATACCGCTGTAGCCTATCATCACTGATGGTCATGGTTCGAGTGGTCACGGTCGCTGACTTGTATACCGCTGTACCCTATCATCACTGATAGTCATGGGTCGAGTGGTCACGGTCGCTGACTTGTATACCGCTGTAGCCTATCATCACTGATGGTCACGGTTCGAGCCCCTCTTTGAAGATTGAAGATTCTTACAATAGTTGGTGCACCAAGTACTGGTTAACCGCTGGTCCCTGCCCAGGAAATGGTGTTGTTATGGAAACTGTCCGTCGGTGATATAGTGCAAAATGGTGCTGATGAAGGCGTAAAGCCTGAACAAGCAAACACTCATTGTCTCGTGATATATAATGGTGAATCAGTGGCCCAGTTGTTAACATGACGGACTACAAAACCAGTGGAGTTCAATCCCCCGTACCTCTGTAATAATATTAACAGTCCTTTAGACTTTAATATAAATCAAAGGCTCATGTATTAGTGCCATACACCGAACATGTAAACTAATCCAGGATTCTTCTGGAATTGGTGCGTCTTCTGTATCTGGTGCCACCTTCCAGTCAATAAAATGACATATTTTTTTGGGTGCATAGCCCCGAAATGTAATGAATAAAGTGTAACCGCATAACTTGAGGGGTTGGGAAATCAAGAAATCTGAACGCTGAGTGGAATGACAGTGTGCCCTGCCCAGCCCCCATTTTAGCCCCGCCCTTTAGCAATGCTCTTTTGCCTTTTTTTATTATTTAATTTGAGTTTTTTTTATATAAGCTTCAACAGAGTTCCTTCATGCTGGAAGACCTATATAAACTAGAACTTGGGAACAAGGACATTATATAATATAGTTTTACTATAATGTTTCGGTGGGAACAAATACAATATAGATACAATACAATATATTGTTGTGTTATAATGTTTCAGTGGGAACAAAGGCAATATATATACAATATAGTGTTGTGTTATAATGTTTTAGGGGTCACAGAGACAGTATGGACACTATTGTTGAGTTATAATGTTTTAGGGGTCACAGAGACGAGATATGAACACTATTGTTGAGTTATAATGTTTTAGGGGTCACAGAGACGAGATATGACCACTATTGTTGAGTTATAATGTTTTAGGGGTCACAGAGACGAGATATGAACACTATTGTTGAGTTATAATGTTTTAGGGGTCACAGAGACAGTATGGACACTATTGTTGAGTTATAATGTTTTAGGGGTCACAGAGACAGTATGGACACTATTGTTGAGTAATAATGTTTTAGGGGTCACAGAGACAGTATGAACACCTAACAAAGGTCAGCTCTGGAGAAATAGATAAACTGGAAACTGAGAAAAAGGAACTGATGTCAAAGGTCAAAATGATGGAATCTGGGTAGGCGAAAGTTTTATTTATGCCTTAGTGGTGTATTATTTACACATAGTTGTTGCAAACTACTGTCAAACCTGTGTTAGTGGTCACCTCCATTAAGCAGCCAGTTTCCCAATGTGTTGTTTTATTATACAGTTGACCTCTATTTAGCAGCCACCTGTGCTAAGCAGCCACTTATTGTGATTCCCTGGGCTGGCTGCTTACGACAAGTTTGACTGTTGTTGAGTTCATATTATGATTCTCATTCGCAAATTACTGAGGTTATGCAAGGTGTTCAACTTGACTGTGGAATTACATAGATTTCGTATGTAGTGCTGACATGAACCGAGGTTTTGTGTCAGCTCTTTAGTGCAGGACATTTATACATCAGGGTTAACTTGACTGTGGAATTACATAGATTTCGTATGTAGTGCTGCTATGAACTGAGGTTTTGTGTCAGCTCTTTAGTGCAGGACATTTATACATCAGGGTAAACTTGACTGTGGAATTACATAGATTTCGTATGTAGTGTTGACATGAACTGAGGTTAAAATATCAGAGCTGTAGAGCAGGATATTCAGAATCAACTTGACTGTGGAATTACGTTTATTGGCACATATATTATCAGCATTGTATTATCTAATCTTATATACAGAAAGTTTAACAAATAAAGAAGTGCTTCGTTTTGCCTATATTTAGTGCATTTGGATTTTCTGTTTAAAAATTCTTGTTCATGAACCTGTTAGTATGCAACACAAACATAAGGTTTCGTCTCTTATGTTTTAAAATCAGTTTTTATTGCGATCACATATTAGAAGCAATGACTATCAATGTATCTGCTACCCAGGTGACTTTAGACAGATCTGCCATAATAATGACTCTACATTAGACAGATCTGCCATAATAATGACCCTACTTTAGACAGATCTGCAATCATGACCCTACTTTAGACAGATCTGCAATCATGACCCTACTTTAGACAGATCTGCAATCATGACCCTACTTTAGACAGATCTGCCATAAGCATGACCCTACTTTAGACAGATCTGCCATAATAATGACCCTACATTAGGCAGATCTGCCATAATAATGACCCTACTTTAGACAGATCTGCCATAATCATGACCCTCTTTAGACAGATCTTCCAAAATCATGACCCTACTTTAGACAGATCTTCCAAAATCATGACCCTACTTTAGACAGATCTTCCAAAATCATGACCCTACTTTAGACAGATCTTCCAAAATCATGACCCTACTTTAGACAGATCAGACAAAATCATGGCCCTACTTTAGACAGATCAGAAAAATCATGACCCTACTTTAGACAGATCAGACAAAATCATGAGTTATATTCGTACTGATTTAAAAAAAATATAATAACATATTTTCACTTTAATTATACCTTATTTTGGGGATTGCGTTGTACGTAGGATATGAAACAATAATTGTGGACCTCCGTCCTGATGTCAGTGATAAAAGCAGTCACTGTACACTAGCAGGATTTACCAAATATCTACTTTAGACTGATATGATGAAAAACAGTCCCCTAAATTACACTAATGTGGAGAAAAACCTACCATTACTCTAGACTGAAATAGTCAAAAGCAGACCCCCAGGGGCAGCACAACCACAATAACCATTACTTAAGATGAGCCACTCTCCTCCTGAATCTGCATTGCACTATCCTCCAAAAATCTAAAATGACTAATCTCTTCAGGAGGCGCTCATGGGCAACCGGTAGCGACAGTAAATAAACGTAAAACACTCTCCGGGATCTGCTGTATTTATAGCAATCCGTAGCATTTCATTGTCAAGTTAAACTTGCTGTAGCAGTAAAATATGTTACATTTAGGAGATAAATGACAGTAAAGCTGCTTAACATGCATGGTTTTATAGAGCTTGTGACATTAACTTTGCGGTCACATCATAACTAATAAATAAGGCCAAATAAAAATGATAGTGTGGTTCTGAGCTGATAAAATAATTTGGTAGATAATTTTTGGAAAAATATTTTATGTTTAATCTGAACTATTTTTTTAAGTAGAAATCTGTAGGAAGGAAGTGTTGAATACAATGTGAGAGTATGCTACAGTCATCATAAGTTTCAACTCTCTAATATTAAAGCGACATTACACCTCAGTCCTCTTCAAAAATTTATTTTTCACTTATTACTACTTTTTACATTACTACTACAAATTCTTCCGAAATAATTCGAACACTTACTTTCAGTTAGTAAACAGCATTTTTGCAGTCAACAACTCTCAAATGTGAAAGCAGGATTTCTTATGGCAGTCAGCCACCCACCTGAATTGACGTTTGTTTATTATTGGAATCTATGCTAAGCACGTGATAATGTCGTTTAGAGATAATTTAAATTAGATTAGTCCAAAAATAAAATATGCATGCCGTTAGGCGAAAATGTATATCTGTAAAATAAATGTTGTTAAACTCTGCACCTTTCGCACCTGAAGCAAACGCGCATCCACAGCGCTATCACGACTTCCACTAAATAAATGTTGTTATTCATGATACACACACGTTGTATTATGCATGGATGTTGATCCTATTTACATTAATTTGTTATGTCAACAAACATCATATACAACATTTGTTTATAAGTTGAAATACATGTACTCGGGTTCTGTGGCAAATATTTGGAAAATATACCATATGATAGGAATTTACATTCTGTAGAAATTATTGTCACTGATGTAGTGTCGCTTTAACACATTTTTGCACGATAATGGCAATTACTTTGGCTGTGATTGGTTCAATGAATCTTGTTGATTTATGTTGAGGGATGCATGTTTCAGCGTTTGTTACTTGGATCTGCATACTCTGTTTCTTGTTATTCCATGGCATTGATGAATATGAATAATTATGAGAGAGAACATTTAAGAATAGGTTTTACTGTCGCTAGCAAATCAAATACCGTATATACTCGCCTATAAGACAATCTCGCCTATAAGACAATCTCGCCTATAAGACAATTTCGCCTATAAGACAATCTCGACTATAAGACAATCTCGCCTATAAGACAATCTCGCCTATAAGACAATCTCACCTATAAGACAATCTCGCCTATAAGACAATCTCGCCTATAAGACAATCTCACCTATAAGACAATCTCACCTATAAGACAATCTCGCCTATAAGACAATCTCACCTATAAGACAATCTCGCCTATAAGACAATCTCACCTATCAGACAATCTTGCCTATAAGACAATCTCACCTATAGTGTGTGTGTTTGTTTATTATAGTGTCACCCTTATCTATAAGACAATCTCGCCTATAGTGTGTGTTTGTTTATTATAGTGTCACCCCTATCTATAAGACAATCTCGCCTATAGTGTGTGTTTGTTTATTATAGTGTCACCCCTATCTATAAGACAATCTCGCCTATAGTGTGTGTGTGTGTTTGTTTATTATAGTGTCACCCCTATTTAAAGAGCCAGCCATTTCTGACTTATGAGACACCTCTTTTTATGAACATCAGTACTTCCCGAATCCTATGCTTGTATGCTAGGCGCCAGGCTGGTAGGCAATCGGTAACCATTATTTAACTAGCTGGCGGCTCTCCAACCGGTCATATCAGAACGAACCCCTGACGAGTTTCGAACCTTCGACCTTCTGCTCCGTAGGCGGACGCATTAACCACTAGGCCACGGAGACGGTATAAGATATAAGACGACCCCCTAATTTTGTCCTGAAATCTGTGGTTTTGGCATGCACTCGCATATAAGACGGGTTCATAAAATGAACTCCAGACCAAGTATAAGTTGCATGTTGGGCAAGAAATGTTCAGTGCCAGAGTGCTTTTTTTCTAAAACGTAATAATGATATCATAACGGTAAGTTTTGATGAATGTGAATACCTACGAGAGAGAAAATTTAAGAATAGGTTTTACGGTCGCTAGTAAATCAAATAAGGTTGGTTGTGTTCCCGGAACCAATATATTATTGTTTTATGGCCTAATCATATTCCACTTGTGTTTATTATTTGTTTATATGAGGAATAAACCAAGAGTGATAAGTTGTAATTATGATTAATGCTAATATTTCATCAGGGCAGATTGATGGCCGTGAAGGGTGATGGGTTAGTCGTTTTTGAGGGGGAGGGATATGAACACACTAGAAAATGTTAGCATATATAATGACACACGGTATGTTTAACTTCTGATTAACTTAACTCTTTGCTATAATGCTGGGAAAATAACAGACAAATATGTCACGGAATTTCATGACATATTACCAGAGTTAATAATATTGGTAATTAGAAAATCACATTAACCCATTCAACACCAAGTAACTGACATGGACTGGTGCATGATATTTTCAGACCAATAAATTAATAAGAAAATTACATTTGGACCAGTTCATTTATGAAAATGGGTAATTTTTGTCTAAAAATAGTAATATTACTGGCAAAAAGTGCAGATCCTGATGAGACAGTTCGTCACGGGCCGGCTCATCTGGATCTACACTTTTTGTAAGCCTATTGAGAGGTCTGTGGTGTTGAAAGGGTTAATGAATTTTCGTACGCTACAATTATTTTAATTATTTACAGCAATTATGTTACCCAGCATGCAACGAGTTAAAACTATATAGTTGTTTAATTTCTCTTCAAATGTCTTACCTTGAGTTAGGCGTACAAAGTAGTGAGAGGTATATAATGGAGAAGTTTGCTGACTCGGTAAAGTGTCCTCTATCTGTTCTATTTGGAGACACTTCTCACTGAGCCATTGGGAGAATTGAGGTAGTTCAAACGGGCTATATCTCTCAATTTGTCCTTTCTAGATCTAGCCCGGTATCTAATATATAACACAGTTACATTTTCTCTGTCTTATTGCAGGAAGATATCAAAGGAAGCAGCCAAGGAGTATAAACGTGAGTACTTGTATAGATTGTTTCATAGTTCATTGAAACAACCTCACTGATTGGATACTGTATGAGTACAGATATATATTGTTCCATAGTTCATTAAAACAGCCTCGCTGATTGGATACTGTATGTGTACAGATATATATTGTTCTATAGTTCATTGAAACAGCCTCACTGATTGGATACTGTATGAGTACAGATATATATTGTTCTATAGTTCATTGAAACAGCCTCACTGATTGGATACTGTATGAGTACAGCTATATATTGTTCCATAGCTCATTGAAACAGCCTCACTGATTGGATACTGTATGAGTACAGATATATATTGTTCCATTGTTCACATTGAAACAGCCTCACTGATTGGATACTGTATGAGTACTGGTATATAGTGTTCCATAGTTCATTGAAACAGCCTCACTGATTGGATACTGTATGAGTACAGATATATATTGTTCCATAGCTCATTGACACAGCCTCACTGATTGGATACTGTATGAGTACAGATATATATTGTTCCATTGTTCACATTGAAACAGCCTCACTGATTGGATACTGTATGAGTACTGGTATAGATTGTTTCATAGCTCATTGAAACAGCCTCACTGATTGGATAATGTATGAGTACAGATATAGATTGTTTCATAGCTCATTAAAACAGCCTCACTGATTGGATACTGTATGAGTACAGATATAGATTGTTCCATAGCTCATTAAAACAGCCTCACTGATTGGATAATGTATGAGTACAGATATATATTGTTCTATAGCTCATTAAAACAGCCTCACTGATTGGATAATATATGAGTACAGATATAGATTGTTTCATAGTTCATTGAAACAGCCTCACTGATTGGATACTGTATGAGTACAGATATAGATTGTTCCATAGCTCATTAAAACAGCCTCACTGATTGGATAATGTATGAGTACAGATATATATTGTTCTATAGCTCATTAAAACAGCCTCACTGATTGGATAATATATGAGTACAGATATAGATTGTTTCATAGTTCATTGAAACAGCCTCACTGATTGGATACTGTATGAGTACAGATATAGATTGTTCCATAGCTCATTAAAACAGCCTGAATGATTGGATACTATATGAGTACAGATATAGATTGTTTCATAGCTCATTAAAACAGCCTCACTGATTGGATACTGTATGAGTACAGATATAGATTGTTCCATAGCTCATTAAAACAGCCTCACTGATTGGATAATGTATGAGTACAGATATATATTGTTCCATAGCTCATTAAAACAGCCTCACTGATTGGATACTGTATGAGTACAGATATAGATTGTTCCATAGCTCATTAAAACAGCCTCACTGATTGGATAATATATGAGTACAGATATAGATTGTTTCGTAGCTCATTAAAACAGCCTCACTGATTGGATACTGTATGAGTACAGATATAGATTGTTCCATAGCTCATTAAAACAGCCTGAATGATTGGATACTATATGAGTACAGATATAGATTGTTTCGTAGCTCATTAAAACAGCCTCACTGATTGGATACTGTATGAGTACAGATATATATTGTTCCATAGCTCATTGAAACAGCCTCACTGATTGGATACTGTATGAGTACAGATATAGATTGTTCCATAGCTCATTAAAACAGCCTCACTGATTGGATAATGTATGAGTACAGATATATATTGTTCTATAGCTCATTAAAACAGCCTCACTGATTGGATACTGTATGAGTACAAATATAGATTGTTCCATAGCTCATTAAAACAGCCTGAATGATTGGATACTATATGAGTACAGATATAGATTGTTTCGTAGCTCATTAAAACAGCCTCACTGATTGGATACTGTATGAGTACAGATATAGATTGTTCCATAGCTCATTAAAACAGCCTGAATGATTGGATACTATATGAGTACAGATATAGATTGTTTCATAGTTCATTGAAACAACCTCACTGATTGGATACTGTATGAGTACAAATATAGATTGTTTCATAGTTCATTGAAACAGCCTCACTGATTGGATAATGTATGAGTACAGATATAGATTGTTTCATAGTTCATTGAAACAACCTCACTGATTGGATACTGTATGAGTACAGATATAGATTGTTCCATAGTTCATTAAAACAGCCTCACTGATTGGATACTGTATGAGTACAGATATAGATTGTTCCATAGCTCATTAAAACAGCCTCACTGATTGGATAATGTATGAGTACAGATATAGATTGTTTCATAGCTCATTAAAACAGCCTCACTGATTGGATACTGTATGAGTACAGATATAGATTGTTCCATAGCTCATTAAAACAGCCTCACTGATTGGATAATATATGAGTACAGATATAGATTGTTCCATAGCTCATTAAAACAGCCTCACTGATTGGATACTGTATGAGTACAGATATAGATTGTTCCATAGCTCATTAAAACAGCCTGAATGATTGGATACTATATGAGTACAGATATAGATTGTTTCGTAGCTCATTAAAACAGCCTCACTGATTGGATACTGTATGAGTACAGATATAGATTGTTCCATAGCTCATTAAAACAGCCTGAATGATTGGATACTATATGAGTACAGATATAGATTGTTTCGTAGCTCATTAAAACAGCCTCACTGATTGGATACTGTATGAGTACAGATATATATTGTTCCATAGCTCATTGAAACAGCCTCACTGATTGGATACTGTATGAGTACAGATATAGATTGTTCCATAGCTCATTAAAACAGCCTCACTGATTGGATAATGTATGAGTACAGATATATATTGTTCTATAGCTCATTAAAACAGCCTCACTGATTGGATAATATATGAGTACAGATATAGATTGTTTTGTAGCTCATTAAAACAGCCTCACTTATTGGATACTGTATGAGTACAGATATAGATTGTTCCATAGCTCATTAAAACAGCCTGAATGATTGGATACTATATGAGTACAGATATAGATTGTTTCATAGTTCATTGAAACAACCTCACTGATTGGATACTGTATGAGTACAGATATAGATTGTTTCATAGTTCATTGAAACAGCCTCACTGATTGGATACTGTATGAGTACAAATATATATTGTTTCATAGTTCATTGAAACAGCCTCACTGATTGGATAATGTATGAGTACAGATATATATTGTTCTATAGTTCATTGAAACAACCTCACTGATTGGATACTGTATGAGTACAGATATATATTGTTCTATAGTTCATTGAAACAGCCTCACTGATTGGATACTGTATGAGTACAGATAT
Organism: Archivesica marissinica; assembly: GCA_014843695.1. Lineage (NCBI taxonomy): Eukaryota > Metazoa > Mollusca > Bivalvia > Venerida > Vesicomyidae > Archivesica > Archivesica marissinica. The sequence continues at coordinate 33,773,214 of CM026389.1, read as the reverse complement.
AGATTGTTCCATAGCTCATTAAAACAGCCTCACTGATTGGATACTGTATGAGTACTGATATAGATTGTTCCATAGCTCATTAAAACAGCCTCACTGATTGGATACTGTATGAGTACAGATATAGATTGTTCCATAGCTCATTAAAACAGCCTCACTGATTGGATACTGTATGAGTACAGATATAGATTGTTCCATAGTTCATTGAAACAGCCTCACTGATTGGATACTGTATGAGTACAGATATATATTGTTCCATAGCTCATTGAAACAGCCTCACTGATTGGATAATGTATGAGTACAGATATAGATTGTTCTATAGTTCATTGAAACAGCCTCACTGATTGGATACTGTATGAGTACAGATATAGATTGTTCCATAGCTCATTAAAACAGCCTCACTGATTGGATACTGTATGAGTACAGATATAGATTGTTCCATAGCTCATTAAAACAGCCTCACTGATTGGATACTGTATGAGTACAGATATAGATTGTTCCATAGCTCATTAAAACAGCCTCACTGATTGGATACTGTATGAGTACAGATATAGATTGTTCCATAGCTCATTAAAACAGCCTCACTGATTGGATACTGTATGAGTACAGATATAGATTGTTCCATAGCTCATTAAAACAGCCTCACTGATTGGATACTGTATGAGTACAGATATAGATTGTTCCATAGCTCATTAAAACAGCCTCACTGATTGGATACTGTATGAGTACAGATATAGATTGTTCCATAGCTCATTAAAACAGCCTCACTGATTGGATAATGTATGAGTACAGATATATATTGTTCCATAGCTCATTAAAACAGCCTCACTGATTGGATACTGTATGAGTACAGATATAGATTGTTCCATAGCTCATTAAAACAGCCTCACTGATTGGATACTATATGAGTACAGATATAGATTGTTTCATAGTTCATTGAAACAACCTCACTGATTGGATACTGTATGAGTACAGATATAGATTGTTTCATAGTCATTGAAACAGCCTCACTGATTGGATACTGTATGAGTACAAATATATATTGTTTCATAGTTCATTGAAACAGCCTCACTGATTGGATAATGTATGAGTACAGATATATATTGTTCTATAGTTCATTGAAACAACCTCACTGATTGGATACTGTATGAGTACAGATATAGATTGTTCCATAGCTCATTAAAACAGCCTCACTGATTGGATACTGTATGAGTACAGATATAGATTGTTCCATAGCTCATTAAAACAGCCTCACTGATTGGATACTGTATGAGTACAGATATAGATTGTTCCATAGCTCATTAAAACAGCCTCACTGATTGGATACTGTATGAGTACAGATATAGATTGTTCCATAGCTCATTAAAACAGCCTCACTGATTGGATACTGTATGAGTACAGATATAGATTGTTCCATAGCTCATTAAAACAGCCTCACTGATTGGATACTGTATGAGTACAGATATAGATTGTTCCATAGCTCATTGAAACAGCCTCACTGATTGGATACTGTATGAGTACAGATATAGATTGTTCCATAGCTCATTAAAACAGCCTCACTGATTGGATAATGTATGAGTACAGATATATATTGTTCTATAGCTCATTAAAACAGCCTCACTGATTGGAATATATGAGTACAGATATAGATTGTTTTGTAGCTCATTAAAACAGCCTCACTGATTGGATACTGTATGAGTACAGATATAGATTGTTCCATAGCTCATTAAAACAGCCTGAATGATTGGATACTATATGAGTACAGATATAGATTGTTTCATAGTTCATTGAAACAACCTCACTGATTGGATACTGTATGAGTACAGATATAGATTGTTTCATAGTTCATTGAAACAGCCTCACTGATTGGATACTGTATGAGTACAAATATATATTGTTTCATAGTTCATTGAAACAGCCTCACTGATTGGATAATGTATGAGTACAGATATATATTGTTCTATAGTTCATTGAAACAGCCTCACTGATTGGATACTGTATGAGTACAGATATAGATTGTTCCATAGTTCATTAAAACAGCCTCACTGATTGGATACTGTATGAGTACAGTATAGATTGTTCCATAGCTCATTGAAACAGCCTCACTGATTGGATACTGTATGAGTACTGGTATTAAGATTGTTTCATAGTTCATTAAAACAGCCTCACTGATTGGATACTGTATGAGTACAGATATAGATTGTTTCATAGTTCATTAAAACATCCTCACTGATTGGATACTGTATGAGTACAGATATAGATTGTTCCATAGCTCATTGAAACAACCTCACTGATTGGATACTGTATGAATACAGATATAGATTGTTTCATAGCTCACTGAAACAGCCTCACTGATTGGATAATGTATGCGTACAGATATAGATTGTTCTATACCTCATTGAAACAACCTCACTGATTGGATACTGTATGAGTACAGATATAGATTGTTCCATAGCTCATTAAAACAGCCTGAATGATTGGATACTATATGAGTACAGATATAGATTGTTTCGTAGCTCATTAAAACAGCCTCACTGATTGGATACTGTATGAGTACAGATATAGATTGTTCCATAGCTCATTAAAACAGCCTCAATGATTGGATACTGTATGAGTACAGATATAGATTGTTCCATAGCTCATTAAAACAGCCTCACTGATTGGATACTGTATGAGTACAGATATATATTGTTCTATAGCTCATTAAAACAGCCTCACTGATTGGATAATATATGAGTACAGATATAGATTGTTTTGTAGCTCATTAAAACAGCCTCACTGATTGGATACTGTATGAGTACAGATATAGATTGTTCCATAGCTCATTAAAACAGCCTGAATGATTGGATACTATATGAGTACAGATATAGATTGTTTCATAGTTCATTGAAACAACCTCACTGATTGGATACTGTATGAGTACAGATATAGATTGTTTCATAGTTCATTGAAACAGCCTCACTGATTGGATAATGTATGAGTACAGATATAGATTGTTTCATAGTTCATTGAAACAGCCTCACTGATTGGATACTGTATGAGTACAGATATAGATTGTTCCATAGTTCATTAAAACAGCCTCACTGATTGGATACTGTATGAGTACAGATATAGATTGTTCCATAGCTCATTAAAACAGCCTCACTGATTGGATACTGTATGAGTACAGATATAGATTGTTCCATAGCTCATTAAAACAGCCTCACTGATTGGATACTGTATGAGTACAGATATATTGTTCCATAGCTCATTAAAACAGCCTCACTGATTGGATATGTATGAGTACAGATATAGATTGTTCCATAGCTCATTAAAACAGCCTCACTGATTGGATAATATATGAGTACAGATATAGATTGTTCCATAGCTCATTAAAACAGCCTCACTGATTGGATACTGTATGAGTACAGATATAGATTGTTCCATAGCTCATTAAAACAGCCTCAATGATTGGATACTATATGAGTACAGATATAGATTGTTTTGTAGCTCATTAAAACAGCCTCACTGATTGGATACTGTATGAGTACAGATATAGATTGTTCCATAGCTCATTAAAACAGCCTGCATGATTGGATACTATATGAGTACAGATATAGATTGTTTCATAGTTCATTGAAACAACCTCACTGATTGGATACTGTATGAGTACAGATATAGATTGTTTCATAGTTCATTGAAACAGCCTCACTGATTGGATACTGTATGAGTACAGATATAGATTGTTTCATAGTTAATTGAAACAGCCTCACTGATTGGATAATGTATGAGTACAGATATATTTTGTTCTATAGTTCATTGAAACAGCCTCACTGATTGGATACTGTATGAGTACAGATATAGATTGTTCCATAGTTCATTAAAACAGCCTCACTGATTGGATACTGTATGAGTACAGATATATATTGTTCCATAGCTCATTAAAACAGCCTCACTGATTGGATTATGTAGGAGTACTTGTATATATTGTTCCATAGCTCATTGAAACAGCCTCACTGATTGGATACTGTATGAGTACAGATATAGATTGTTTCATAGTTCATTAAAACATCCTCACTGATTGGATACTGTATGAGTACAGATATAGATTGTTCCATAGCTCATTGAAACAGCCTCACTGATTGGATACTGTATGAATACAGATATAGATTGTTTCATAGCTCATTGAAACAGCCTCACTGATTGGATACTGTATGAGTACAGATAAAGATTGTTCCATAGCTCATTAAAACAGCCTGCATGATTGGATACTATATGAGTACAGATATAGATTGTTTCATAGTTCATTGGAACAACCTCACTGATTGGATACTGTATGAGTACAGATAGATATAGATTATTTCATAGTTCATTGAAACAGCCTCACTGATTGGATACTGTATGAGTACAGATATAGATTGTTCCATAGCTGATTAAAACAGCCTCACTGATTGGATACTGTATGAGTACTGGTATAGATTGTTTCATAGCTCATTGAAACAGCCTCACTGATTGGATACTGTATGAGTACTGGTATAGATTGTTCCATAGTTCATTGAAACAGCCTCACTGATTGGATACTGTATGAGTACTGGTATAGATTGTTCCATAGTTCATTGAAACAGCCTCACTGATTAGATACTGTATGAGTACTGGTATAGATTGTTCCATAGTTCATTGAAACAGCCTCACTGATTGGATACTGTATGAGTACTGGTATAGATTGTTCCATAGTTCATTGAAACAGCCTCACTGATTGGATACTGTATGAGTACTAGTATAGATTGTTCCATAGCTCATTGAAACAGCCTCACTGATTGGATACTGTATGAGTACTGGTATCTAAGATTGTTTCATAGTTCATTAAAACAGCCTCACTGATTGGATACTGTATGAGTACAGATATAGATTGTTTCATAGTTCATTAAAACATCCTCACTGATTGGATACTGTATGAG
>CM026389.1:33648890-33767280 GCA_014843695.1 Archivesica marissinica | reverse complement strand
TACAGATATATATTGTTCTATAGTTCATTGAAACAGCCTCACTGATTGGATACTGTATGAGTACAGATATAGATTGTTCCATAGCTCATTAAAACAGCCTCACTGATTGGATACTGTATGAGTACAGATATAGATTGTTCCATAGCTCATTAAAACAGCCTCACTGATTGGATTATGTATGAGTACTTGTATATATTGTTCCATAGCTCATTAAAACAGCCTCACTGATTGGATAATATATGAGTACAGATATAGATTGTTCCATAGCTCATTAAAACAGCCTCACTGATTGGATAATATATGAGTACAGATATAGATTGGTCCATAGCTCATTAAAACAGCCTCACTGATTGGATACTGTATGAGTACAGATATAGATTGTTCCATAGCTCATTAAAACAGCCTCACTGATTTGATAATGTATGAGTACAGATATATATTGTTCTATAGCTCATTAAAACAGCCTCACTGATTGGATAATGTATGAGTACAGATATAGATTGTTTCATAGCTCATTAAAACAGCCTCACTGATTGGATACTGTATGAGTACAGATATAGATTGTTTCATAGCTCATTGAAACATCCTCACTGATTGGATACTGTATGAGTACATATATAGATTGTTCCATAGCTCATTAAAACAGCCTCACTGATTGGATACTGTATGAGTACTGGTATAGATTGTTTCATAGCTCATTGAAACAGCCTCACTGATTGAATACTGTATGAGTACTGGTATAGATTGTTCCATAGTTCATTGAAACAGCCTCACTGATTGGATACTGTATGAGTACTGGTATAGATTGTTCCATAGTTCATTGAAACAGCCTCACTGATTGGATACTGTATGAGTACAGATATAGATTGTTCCATAGCTCATTAAAACAGCCTGAATGATTGGATACTATATGAGTACAGATATAGATTGTTTCATAGTTAATTGAAACAGCCTCACTGATTGGATAATGTATGAGTACATATATATTGTTCTATAGTTCATTGAAACAGCCTCACTGATTGGATACTGTATGAGTACAGATATAGATTGTTCCATAGCTCATTAAAACAGCCTCACTGATTGGATACTGTATGAGTACAGATATAGATTGTTCCATAGCTCATTAAAACAGCCTCACTGATTGGATTATGTAGGAGTACTTGTATATATTGTTCCATAGCTCATTGAAACAGCCTCACTGATTGGATACTGTATGAGTACTGGTATAGATTGTTCCATAGTTCATTGAAACAGCCTCACTGATTGGATACTGTATGAGTACAGATATAGATTGTTCCATAGCCCATTAAAACAGCCTCACTGATTTGATAATGTATGAGTACAGATATATATTGTTCTATAGCTCATTAAAACAGCCTCACTGATTGGATAATGTATGAGTACATATATAGATTGTTTCATAGTTCATTAAAACATCCTCACTGATTGGATACTGTATGAGTACAGATATAGATTGTTCCATAGCTCATTGAAACAGCCTGAATGATTGGATACTATATGAGTACAGATATAGATTGTTTCGTAGCTCATTAAAACAGCCTCACTGATTGGATACTGTATGAGTACAGATATAGATTGTTCCATAGCTCATTAAAACAGCCTCACTGATTGGATACTGTATGAGTACAGATATATATTGTTCCATAGCTCATTGAAACAGCCTCACTGATTGGATACTGTATGAGTACAGATATAGATTGTTCCATAGCTCATTAAAACAGCCTCACTGATTGGATAATGTATGAGTACAGATATATATTGTTCTATAGCTCATTAAAACAGCCTCACTGATTGGATAATATATGAGTACAGATATAGATTGTTTTGTAGCTCATTAAAACAGCCTCACTTATTGGATACTGTATGAGTACAGATATAGATTGTTCCATAGCTCATTAAAACAGCCTGAATGATTGGATACTATATGAGTACAGATATAGATTGTTTCATAGTTCATTGAAACAACCTCACTGATTGGATACTGTATGAGTACAGATATAGATTGTTTCATAGTTCATTGAAACAGCCTCACTGATTGGATACTGTATGAGTACAAATATATATTGTTTCATAGTTCATTGAAACAGCCTCACTGATTGGATAATGTATGAGTACAGATATATATTGTTCTATAGTTCATTGAAACAACCTCACTGATTGGATACTGTATGAGTACAGATATAGATTGTTCCATAGCTCATTAAAACAGCCTCACTGATTGGATACTGTATGAGTACAGATATAGATTGTTCCATAGCTCATTAAAACAGCCTCACTGATTGGATACTGTATGAGTACAGATATAGATTGTTCCATAGCTCATTAAAACAGCCTCACTGATTGGATACTGTATGAGTACAGATATAGATTGTTCCATAGCTCATTAAAACAGCCTCACTGATTGGATACTGTATGAGTACAGATATAGATTGTTCCATAGCTCATTAAAACAGCCTCACTGATTGGATACTGTATGAGTACAGATATAGATTGTTCCATAGCTCATTAAAACAGCCTCACTGATTGGATACTGTATGAGTACAGATATAGATTGTTCCATAGCTCATTAAAACAGCCTCACTGATTGGATACTGTATGAGTACAGATATAGATTGTTCCATAGCTCATTAAAACAGCCTCACTGATTGGATAATGTAGGAGTACTTGTATATATTGTTCCATAGCTCATTAAAACAGCCTCACTGATTGGATACTATATGAGTACAGATATAGATTGTTCCATAGCTCATTAAAACAGCCTCACTGATTGGATAATGTATGAGTATATATAGATTGTTCCATAGCTCATTAAAACAGCCTCACTGATTGGATACTGTATGAGTACTGGTATAGATTGTTTCATAGCTCATTGAAACAGCCTCACTGATTGGATAATGTATGAGTACTGGTATAGATTGTTCCATAGTTCATTGAAACAGCCTCACTGATTGGATACTGTATGAGTACAGATATAGATTGTTCCATAGTTCATTGAAACAGCCTCACTGATTGGATACTGTATGAGTACAGATATAGATTGTTCCATAGCTCATTAAAACAGCCTCACTGATTGGATACTGTATGAGTACAGATATAGATTGTTTCATAGTTCATTGAAACAGCCTCACTGATTGGATAATGTATGAGTACAGATATATATTGTTCTATAGTTCATTGAAACAGCCTCACTGATTGGATACTGTATGAGTACAGATATAGATTGTTCCATAGCTCATTAAAACAGCCTCACTGATTGGATACTGTATGAGTACAGATATAGATTGTTCCATAGCTCATTAAAACAGCCTCACTGATTGGATACTGTATGAGTACAGATATAGATTGTTCCATAGCTCATTAAAACAGCCTCACTGATTGGATACTGTATGAGTACAGATATAGATTGTTCCATAGTTCATTGAAACAGCCTCACTGATTGGATACTGTATGAGTACAGATATAGATTGTTCCATAGCTCATTAAAACAGCCTCACTGATTGGATAATGTATGAGTACAGATATATATTGTTCTATAGCTCATTAAAACAGCCTCACTGATTGGATACTGTATGAGTACAGATATAGATTGTTTCATAGTTCATTAAAACAGCCTCACTGATTGGATACTGTATGAGTACAGATATAGATTGTTCCATAGCTCATTAAAACAGCCTCACTGATTGGATACTGTATGAGTACAGATATAGATTGTTTTATAGCTCATTGAAACAGCCTCACTGATTGGATACTGTATGAGTACAGATATAGATTGTTCCATAGCTCATTAAAACAGCCTGAATGATTGGATACTATATGAGTACAGATATAGATTGTTTCATAGCTCATTAAAACAGCCTCACTGATTGGATACTGTATGAGTACAGATATAGATTGTTCCATAGTTCATTGAAACAGCCTCACTGATTGGATACTGTATGAGTACAGATATAGATTGTTCCATAGCTCATTAAAACAGCCTCACTGATTGGATAATGTATGAGTACAGATATATATTGTTCTATAGCTCATTGAAACAGCCTCACTGATTGGATACTGTATGAGTACAGATATAGATTGTTCCATAGCTCATTAAAACAGCCTCACTGATTGGATACTGTATGAGTACAGATATAGATTGTTCCATAGCTCATTAAAACAGCCTCACTGATTGGATACTGTATGAGTACAGATATAGATTGTTCCATAGCTCATTAAAACAGCCTCACTGATTGGATTATGTAGGAGTACTGTATATATTGTTCCATAGCTCATTAAAACAGCCTCACTGATTGGATATATATGAGTACAGATATAGATTGTTCCATAGCTCATTAAAACAGCCTCACTGATTGGATAATATATGAGTACAGATATAGATTGTTCCATAGCTCATTAAAACAGCCTCACTGATTGGATACTGTATGAGTACAGATATAGATTGTTCCATAGCTCATTAAAACAGCCTCACTGATTGGATAATGTATGAGTACAGATATATATTGTTCTATAGCTCATTAAAACAGCCTCACTGATTGGATAATGTATGAGTACAGATATAGATTGTTTCATAGCTCATTAAAACAGCCTCACTGATTGGATACTGTATGAGTACAGATATAGATTGTTTCATAGCTCATTGAAACATCCTCACTGATTGGATACTGTATGAGTACATATATAGATTGTTCCATAGCTCATTAAAACAGCCTCACTGATTGGATACTGTATGAGTACTGGTATAGATTGTTTCATAGCTCATTGAAACAGCCTCACTGATTGAATAATGTATGAGTACTGGTATAGATTGTTCCATAGTTCATTGAAACAGCCTCACTGATTGGATACTGTATGAGTACTGGTATAGATTGTTCCATAGTTCATTGAAACAGCCTCACTGATTGGATACTGTATGAGTACAGATATAGATTGTTCCATAGCTCATTAAAACAGCCTGAATGATTGGATACTATATGAGTACAGATATAGATTGTTTCATAGTTAATTGAAACAGCCTCACTGATTGGATAATGTATGAGTACAGATATATATTGTTCTATAGTTCATTGAAACAGCCTCACTGATTGGATACTGTATGAGTACAGATATAGATTGTTCCATAGCTCATTAAAACAGCCTCACTGATTGGATACTGTATGAGTACAGATATAGATTGTTCCATAGCTCATTAAAACAGCCTCACTGATTGGATTATGTAGGAGTACTTGTATATATTGTTCCATAGCTCATTGAAACAGCCTCACTGATTGGATACTGTATGAGTACTGGTATAGATTGTTCCATAGTTCATTGAAACAGCCTCACTGATTTGATAATGTATGAGTACAGATATATATTGTTCTATAGCTCATTAAAACAGCCTCACTGATTGGATAATGTATGAGTACATATATAGATTGTTTCATAGTTCATTAAAACATCCTCACTGATTGGATACTGTATGAGTACAGATATAGATTGTTCCATAGCTCATTGAAACAACCTCACTGATTGGATACTGTATGCATACAGATATAGATTGTTTTATAGCTCATTGAAACAGCCTCACTGATTGAATACTGTATGAGTACAGATAAAGATTGTTCCATAGCTCATTAAAACAGCCTGCATGATTGGATACTATATGAGTACAGATATAGATTGTTTCATAGTTCATTGGAACAACCTCACTGATTGGATACTGTATGAGTACAGATATAGATTATTTCATAGTTCATTGAAACAGCCTCACTGATTGGATACTGTATGAGTACAGATATATATTGTTTCATAGTTAATTGAAACAGCCTCACTGATTGGATAATGTATGAGTACAGATATATTTTGTTCTATAGTTCATTGAAACAGCCTCACTGATTGGATACTGTATGAGTACAGATATAGATTGTTCCATAGCTCATTAAAACAGCCTCACTGATTGGATACTGTATGAGTACAGATATATATTGTTCCATAGCTCATTAAAACAGCCTCACTGATTGGATTATGTAGGAGTACTTGTATATATTGTTCCATAGCTCATTGAAACAGCCTCACTGATTGGATACTGTATGAGTACAGATATAGATTGTTTCATAGTTCATTAAAACATCCTCACTGATTGGATACTGTATGAGTACAGATATAGATTGTTCCATAGCTCATTGAAACAACCTCACTGATTGGATACTGTATGAATACAGATATAGATTGTTTCATAGCTCATTGAAACAGCCTCACTGATTGGATACTGTATGAGTACAGATACAGATTGTTCCATAGCTCATTAAAACAGCCTGCATGATTGGATACTATATGAGTACAGATATAGATTGTTTCATAGTTCATTGGAACAACCTCACTGATTGGATACTGTATGAGTACAGATAGATATAGATTATTTCATAGTTCATTGAAACAGCCTCACTGATTGGATACTGTATGAGTACAGATATATATTGTTTCATAGTTAATTAAAACAGCCTCACTGATTGGATACTGTATGAGTACAGATATAGATTGTTTCATAGCTCATTGAAACAGCCTCACTGATTGGATACTGTATGAGTACAGATATAGATTGTTCCATAGCTGATTAAAACAGCCTCACTGATTGGATACTGTATGAGTACTGGTATAGATTGTTTCATAGCTCATTGAAACAGCCTCACTGATTGGATACTGTATGAGTACTGGTATAGATTGTTCCATAGTTCATTGAAACAGCCTCACTGATTGGATACTGTATGAGTACTGGTATAGATTGTTCCATAGTTCATTGAAACAGCCTCACTGATTGGATACTGTATGAGTACTAGTATAGATTGTTCCATAGCTCATTGAAACAGCCTCACTGATTGGATACTGTATGAGTACTGGTATCTAAGATTGTTTCATAGTTCATTAAAACAGCCTCACTGATTGGATACTGTATGAGTACAGATATAGATTGTTTCATAGTTCATTAAAACATCCTCACTGATTGGATACTGTATGAGTACAGATATAGATTGTTCCATAGCTCATTGAAACAACCTCACTGATTGGATACTGTATGAATACAGATATAGATTGTTTCATAGCTCACTGAAACAGCCTCACTGATTGGATAATGTATGCGTACAGATATAGATTGTTCTATACCTCATTGAAACAACCTCACTGATTGGATACTGTATGAGTACAGATATAGATTGTTTCATAGTTCATTGAAACAGCCTCACTGATTGGATACTGTATGAGTACAGATATAGATTGTTCTATAGGTCACTAAAACAGCCTCACTGATTGGATACTGTATGAGTACAGATATAGATTGTTCTATAGGTCATTAAAACAGCCTCACTGATTGGATACTGTATGAGTACATATACATTGTTCTATAGTTCATTGAAACAGCCTCACTGATTGGATAATGTATGAGTACATACACATTGTTCTATAGTTCATTGAAACAGCCTCACTGATTGGATACTGTATGAGTACAGATATAGATTGTTCTATTGTTCATTGAAACATCCTCACTGATTGGATACTGTATGAGTACTGGTATATATTGTTCCATAGCTCATTAAAACAGCCTCACTGATTGGATAATGTATGAGTACATACACATTGTTCTATAGTTCATTGAAACAGCCTCACTGATTGGATAATGTATGAGTACAGATATAGATTGTTCTATAGGTCATTAAAACAGCCTCACTGATTGGATAATGTATTAGTACATACACATTGTTCTATAGTTCATTGAAACAGCCTCACTGATTGGATACTGTATGAGTACAGATATACATTGTTCTATAGGTCATTAAAACAGCCTCACTGAGTGGATACTGTATGAGTACAGATATAGATTGTTCTATTGTTCATTGAAACATCCTCACTGATTGGATACTGTATGAGTACAGATATAGATTGTTCTATTGTTCATTGAAACATCCTCACTGATTGGATACTGTATGAGTACAGATATAGATTGTTCTATTGTTCATTGAAACATCCTCACTGATTGGATACTGTATGAGTACTGGTATATATTGTTCCATAGCTCTTTAAAACAGCCTCACTGATTGGATACTGTATGAGTACAGATATAGATTGTTCTATTGTTCATTGAAACATCCTCACTGATTGGATACTGTATGAGTACAGATATAGATTGTTCTATTGTTCATTGAAACATCCTCACTGATTGGATACTGTATGAGTACAGATATAGATTGTTCTATTGTTCATTGAAACATCCTCACTGATTGGATAATGTATGAGTACATACACATTGTTCTATAGTTCATTGAAACAGCCTCACTGATTGTATACTGTATGAGTACAGATATAGATTGTTTCATAGCTCACTGAAACAGCCTCACTGATTGGATAATGTATGCGTACATATATAGATTGTTCTATACCTCATTGAAACAACCTCACTGATTGGATACTGTATGAGTACAGATATAGATTGTTTCATAGTTCATTGAAACAGCCTCACTGATTGGATACTGTATGAGTACAGATATAGATTGTTCTATAGGTCATTAAAACAGCCTCACTGATTGGATACTGTATGAGTACAGATATAGATTGTTCTATTGTTCATTGAAACATCCTCACTGATTGGATACTGTATGAGTACTGGTATATATTGTTCATAGCTAATTGAAACAGCTTCACTGATTGAATACTGTATGAGTACAGATATAGATTGTTTCATAGCTCATTGAAACAGCCTCACTGATTGGATAATGTATGAGTACAGATATAGATTATTCTATAGCTCATTGAAACAACCTCACTGATTGGATACTGTATGAGTACAGATTTAGATTGTTTCATAGTTCATTGAAACAGCCTCACTGATTGGATACTATATGAGTAAAGATATAGATTGTTCTATAGGTCATTAAAACAGCCTCACTGATTGGATACTGTATGAGTACATATACATTGTTCTATAGTTCATTGAAACAGCCTCACTGATTGGATAATGTATGAGTACATACACATTGTTCTATAGTTCATTGAAACAGCCTCACTGATTGGATACTGTATGAGTACAGATATAGATTGTTCTATTGTTCATTGAAACAGCCTCACTGATTGGATACTGTATGAGTACTGGTATATATTGTTCCATAGCTCATTAAAACAGCCTCACTGCTTGGATACTGTATGAGTACATATACATTGTTCTATAGTTCATTGAAACAGCCTCACTGATTGGATACTGTATGAGTACAGATATAGATTGTTCTATTGTTCATTGAAACATCCTCACTGATTGGATACTGTATGAGTACTGGTATATATTGTTCCATAGCTCATTAAAACAGCCTCACTGCTTGGATACTGTATGAGTACATATACATTGTTCTATAGTTCATTGAAACAGCCTCACTTATTGGATACTGTATGAGTACAGATATAGATTGTTCTATTGTTCATTGAAACATCCTCACTGATTGGATACTGTATGAGTACAGATATAGATTGTTCTATTGTTCATTGAAACATCCTCACTGATTGGATACTGTATGAGTACTGGTATATATTGTTCCATAGCTCATTAAAACAGCCTCACTGATTGGATAATGTATGAGTACATACACATTGTTCTATAGTTCATTGAAACAGCCTCACTGATTGGATACTGTATGAGTACAGATATAGATTGTTCTATTGTTCATTAAAACATCCTCACTGATTGGATACTGTATGAGTACTGGTATATATTGTTCATAGTATATATTGTTCATAGCTCATTGAAACAGCCTCACTGATTGGATAATGTATGAGTACAGATATAGATTGTTCCATAGCTCATTGAAACAGCCTCACTGATTGGATAATGTATGAGTACAGATATAGATTGTTTCATAGCTCATTGAAACAGCCTCACTGATTGGATAATGTATGAGTACAGATATAGATTGTTCCATAGCTCATTGAAACAGCCTCACTGAGTGGATACTGTGTAGTGTATTTCGGCGTGGGTAGAACAGCGGCCCGGCTAGCTCAGTTGGTAGAGCTGTCCGACTAGTGTTCGGGAGGTCGTGGGTTCGAGTCCCACGTCGGGTCACTAACTTTTCCGCTCTTTCTTTGCATGGTCACTTTAATGGCGACGAGGATATATGGTACGGGCAAAGGAGTAGGAGTGCGGCTCCAGGAATCGGAGTGCGGCTCCTAAAGTATAAAAGAGGGAAGAGTGTAGTGTATTTCGGCGTGGGTAGAACAGCGGCCCGGCTAGCTCAGTTGGTAGAGCTGTCCGACTAGTGTTCGGGAGGTCGTGGGTTCGAGTCCCACGTCGGGTCACTAACTTTTCCGCTCTTTCTTTGCATGGTCACTTTAACTGTATGAGTACAGATATAGATTGTTTCATAGCTCATTAAAACAGCCTCACTGATTGGATACTGTATGAGTACAGATATAGATTGTTCCATAGCTCATTAAAACAGCCTCACTGATTGGATACTGTATGAGTACAGATATAGATTGTTCCATAGTTCATTGAAACAACCTCATTGATTGGATTCTGTAGGAGTACTTGTATAGATTGTGTCATAGTTCATTGAAACAACCTCAATGATTTGATACTGTATGAGTACATTTTTCTATAGCTTCTGGAATTGCGGCATAAATAGCTAAGATATTTATGCAAATGTAGAAAATCAGTCTTAATTTAAACAGATTTATTCATCATTATTTACACAATATACATATACATAATTTACACAAATATATTTACAGTGACAAGGGAATCGAATTGGAAGCTATAATGCTTATGGAAATTCTCTCAACTGCATAAAATATCAGTGCAATATATCGTGATTGATCTACTGTAGAACACTATTTATTCGCTAGATTTTATATTTCGCTAGTTTTTAATTCATGATTCTCGTGAATAAAAATGTCCGGAAATATGTACATTTTATCAAAATTTTGAAATTCAATACAATTATAAGTGATCTATATAAACAGTCACCTTCATTTTTCGTGAATTCAAAACTCCGCAAATTAATTGAAAATGTTCAAAATTGTGAAAATCGAGAAATAAAGTGTTTGCGAAATAATAGTATTTTACAGTAATTTAGCCTGAGCCCCCTTAATGAGGACATCCTATTTGATTGGGGATACTTGGGGTTCCCGTTGTCGGTCGCCAATGGCTCCATTTGCGACAAAAAACAAATATTGGCGCTAAATTTTGTGAATTGGCACACACAATTGGCGCAACTATTATTTTTTCTGGGTTTTTTTGCACATGTTTTGTCAAATACATGGCTTCAAATATTTATCTGTGAACTATATGGCTCTTAGTTGGCTCCAAGATTTTTTAATTGGCTCCAGTGTTTTTCAATTGGCTCCAGTGTTTTTCAATTGGCGACAGAAGTGGCGCAGACAAACATTCAGGCAGAGGAAACCCTGGATACTTCACTCATATGAGGTTGAGAGAGTGTAACCAAGAACCATCATAAACTACTCGGCACAACAAAGTGTCTTTACTGTTGAGTGTTGAATGTTAATACAACGGAATACGCCAATCTGTAGCCCTTGCTGATGGTAAAGTGCAGTTGTTTCAGTCAATGTTTGTGTTTTGTTTTATCAACCTTTCACATTAAAGATGATTTATTGTATGGTGCTGCGTTGGGTGAAGATTGCCCATTAATTATTCAACCTGCCGGGTATACTGTCTATTATCCTCGGACTGGGAAGTATGTGGGTTTTCGCCCGATACTCTAGTTTCCTCCCACAAGAATGACCATATATACTAGGGATGTCAACGAATATTCGAATATTTGCTCGGACGTCCGAATATCCGAATACTATTCCAGTATTCGAATATTTGGGGAAAATATTATATTTGCAAAAATGAAATAAACTGTCATAAATCAGATACTTTATTTTCTTTTGAAACCATCGTAAAACCTTCCAATACAAAATAAATCGCTCCAGGAAGTGTGAATAAATTATGTTGTGGTTGCATCCATGGCAGGTGTTAATAGACACACCATGTAATCGGATAAGTACAGTATGTGTTAAGGTAGGTAGTGTTTAATTATGATGTCAAAACTGTTTAGACAGAGAATGACATATTACAGACACTTTGTAACAACATCTACCCACACGTACCTGTATCATGCAATTTTAAATAACGTGTGGTTTTATTTGTGAAAACACTGTATATTCTATTCAACCACTTTTCTTTATACTAATAAGTCAGGTTCACTATGTCAATAAATTAAATTTCGTTCAGAGTTATGGTAGATTAGCAAACCTATACATTTTTGGAAACATTATTACATGGAAAATCTGAAAATCAATGTTTACATTTGCGGTGATACCTGTATGGCGGCCATTTTGGATTTTCAAAATGGCCAATGTAAAATACATATTTTGTTCTATTTCTGCCTCTAATAACCCTAAAAACTTTTTAAAATATACTAAACCTATATTTTCAGGGACAAGGAATCCAATGAAAGTATTAAATTAGTGCTAAGACATGAATCAAAGGTTTTGAATTGCAAAATACTGCCTTTATATTCGCGATAAGTTGCATAATCAAATACATGTTATCATTTTGTACAGGCAGTTAATAACATCAAAATGTGTCACAATAATTCATATCACCAAACATACACATGCAGTCAGTATAACTTCACATCTACACAGGCAGTCAATGACAAAATGTACACTGTACACAGGCAGTCAATGGCATCAAACATACACGATTACAGAATATGCCATTTAGAGTTCATCATCACTGTCCTGTGTGTCGTATCCGACAATATAGTCCGCATCGTTTTCACAGTCTGTTCCACACAAGCAAAGGTCGGTGCAAGTTAAGTCATTTCTTCTGCATGAGCACCGCTGGGTTGAGCAATTGGCTTTACATTGACATCTGACTAACTCGACAATGGCCTGTGGAGCTGGTAGAACCTTGGTGGTGATAGGGAGTATATGGCCTTTCTCTTCATGATGGTAGCCATGTTTGAGTGGGTCAAACAGCTGTTGCCACATAACAGTGGCTTGGCACCAAACTCTACTCTGTACTCGCACACGTTCAATGTGCTCCTCAAGTGCACCAATTGTTGGAGGCAACTTGTTACTTTCTGTCAGATGTTTGCAAAACAGATGCCATCTTAGGTCAGGAATACTTGTGATCTGAATACTTTTTGGGCAATACGCTAAGCATACAAAGCTGGCCAATGTTTCTAATATCTCATGCATTTTAGGTCACCATCCTCCGGTAGTTTCATCAGTGCTCTGACTACGTCCCTTTCAGCCTTGATGTAGTGTTGAAACCACTTCGTTTTACCCACTCCTGAGAATCGACCAACATTGTCTGCTCCAGTAAATGCGTGCAATATAGGTAATGCTGTTGCCTTTTCTCTTCCTAGCGCTCTCCAGATTGGCCCTACCTCCATGATTCCTGATACCATCGTCATCGATGTGTTTTTGCAGAGCTTGTCATAGGCTGCAATAGCTAGAACCAGGACGTCTGTATCCGGGGTGAAGAAGACTAACTGTGCCTCGGGACAACGTTGTGATGCTGCTGCTGCTAAGCTGATCATCAGTGTGTCAGCTTCCTCATGGTTGTTTGAGTCAAACTGTATGCTCCGGTTGCTTCTAGTGTGGCCTGCTGCTGACGTGATGATTAACTTTGGAGAGTTTGCGTTATACTTGAGTGTTGCCTCAGCAAGGTACACTGTTAGATCAGCTTTGGTCTTTTCGTGAGATAGGAAGCGGCCCATTGGTATATGTTTGATGTTTATATCATCCGCAATCTGGTATTGAACAGGGTCTTTGCCGTGTCGTCTTTTTTCTCTGGTTTTCTGTTTTAAGGAGTCTGACTTGTACGTGTCGAAGACCAGGATAATCTCATCGGATCCTGATGTCAAGGTCATGAGGCGGTCATTGAAATGCTGGCCGAGATCTTTGACTGTGCTGATTGTTGCTGGTTTCTTTGTCATCTTCTGGACGAGCACCATTCCATCAACAACAGCGATTCTCTGACTCATAGATGGTCCTGGAAATGGAGTTACTGCATCGGCAATATCATCAGTCTGTTCTGTTGATTCTGCTGCTTGTCCATCAGTATGATTTTCAGTCGTTTTACTGAAGTTCACGAAGCTATGGATTAGCTTTGACTTATCACTGCATGGAAGGATCGAGCCATCAGGTGCAAACAGTGCTCTGGGGGTAAGAGTGAACTCATAGTTCCCAATCGCATTCTTCTGATCGATGTCACGGCTTGATGTGGCTAGTACCATCAACCGACCATACAGGTCTTTCGTTTCTTTCAGGTCGACTGACTGGTCACAGATCTTGACTGTTTGCTTTTTGTTTCCTGACATGTACATTTTGTTATTCTGCTTCTTGACTGGTGCCCACAAACTGACATCTCCATTGATGCGTTCTGCAACGTAATCCACATAGAGCTTCTGGCCGGTGTCATCGATATTCAGAATCTGTGGGACATATTCTTGTGGAACATATGCCTGTGTGATGAAGTTGTAGAGCTGGTCACCTTCAGCAGCGAATGGATTGCCATGACTCAGTATGGCAGCTTTTATCCGGTCAACATTTTCATGCTCTTTCTTGACAGCACTTGGTTGTAAATGATGATGCTCTTGTGGCTTGTCGAGAGCAACATCGAATTGCTCTTTGAATTCTCCGGAAAGACGTGACATCTCTGGTGTAGCTAAGAAGAACCGTTGACGAGCATTGACATTATTGGAAATGCCAATTAACCCAGAGTGGATCTTCATCATCCTGTTGAGTTGTTCGCATGCGTGATCTGCTCCAATAGAGACAAATGGGATGACACTCTTGGTGACAGATATGTTCCCGTCTTGAAGTTCACTCCAGGTTCTTGGATGACTTGTCTTCAACTCATATATATCTGCGATGTACCGTGGCCAGAGATGCTTGTATTTTATTCGATCCATGGCAAAGAATAGCCTGCTTAGTGCCTCCCCTGCTTGCAGGTGGAGACTGAGATCTGAACTCCTGGATGCCTCAACAAAGTACAATATGTTTTCAACTCGATGGATATAGTTCATCAAGGACTTGAACATCGCATTTGAAGATTTCTGTGCTTCCCACGTTTTCAGCTGTTGAATGACATCTTCATTGGTGAGGGAGTGCAGTAGCTCGTCCTTGGCCATAGTCACGATTTCTGGATTCGTGCTTCTGTCAACTGCTGATTTTGCACAAGCTTTGTGGACCTGGTGTGCTGGTTTCAAGCAGATGGCTTTAAGGTTGGGCTTCTCTGTGAAGAATTGTTCCAGGACAAGTTCATATAGAGCCATGTAAGTATGGATGTGTGCCCGAAGGGTTCTCTTGTAGTGGGCGCACCTGAGGATCTGTCTGGTTGTGGCAGAGCCGTATACATCAGCCTCAATCCATCCATCATCTATCCCGGAGTTTTCTATTGAGGTTCCTAGAGCTCTCAGCGCAGCCATCACAGTATGTAACTCACCCAGTCTGGGGACAACTGCTCCTTTCAGATCAAGTCTTGCATCCAGCAACTGCACTGCCTTCTCGTACAAGGCCATGTCGAATGAAATCACTGTTGGGGAATTCTTCACCAACGACCAACGTCTTCAATTCAGACGCTTGCTGGATCACAGTCAGCATCGTAGACCACTCGTGTGCAACTTCTGGCAGCAGTGGTAGTGCACCAACTTGGGTTAGAGATTGGCCAACTGACACTAGTGATTTTAATCCTGCCCAACCTGGGATTTGGCTCGGTTCTCCATTCTCCTTTGCTCTAGAAAGAGCAGAAGCTATGACCCAACCTAAGGTGGTCAGTTCATAAGATGCAGGAACACCTGTGTTGTCGACCTTAAACTCGTTTGCTTTCGTGTATGTCCCAGGCTTTGGTTTGCTGCATGGCTTGATGGGAACATGATATGGAAGAACCAATAGGTTCTTTGCCTCACGAAGTTCCAGGCTGGTGCAATGGTTTCTCCAGTAGCATTTGCCTTTTGATACACAGCAGTGATTGTCCCATGTGTGGTTAATTTCCCATCATCTGTGTCCTCTGCAAAGTCAGTGTTGTCAATAGCAAAGAACACAAACGACCCTTTCTTGATGAACGGTGGTACATACAGGCCATTGAACTCTCTTGTATGTTCTACAACAGCATTGGCAATTGATGTTTGCAGCAGCAGGGCACGGCCATAAGGTACACAATAGTTATGTGCGTGGAGGAGATGCACCAACTTCTTGTTTCTGGTGTCATGGTGAACACTAAGTGCCAACCCTAGAACCTGTGGATTTTCTCGTACACACTGTGTACGGAATGAGTCCAGTGCTTGCTTGGGTTTGTGTTGCACCTGCCTTCGGGTCTTGAAAGCATACATTATGTTCTGACTTATGGTCAGTGCTGATCGGTCGACTGTCCTGCTCCTCATCTCTGTCTGTAACTCTTCTTCGGGTCCTACCAAAATCCACCGTATCAGGCTGTACAACTCAGGTGGAACATCTTCTTTTGTGCTTGCTACTGTGACTGTATCGATCTGCTTCTTCTCCTCGGTGAAGTCTGTAATGCGTCTGCGTATTAGCTTAGCTGTTTTGTAGAGCATCTTTGTGTTATCCATTTCACTTGCATGGTCTTGCATCATAGACGTGTGGACCATGTCTTCCTTGCAGGCTTCAGGGCAATAAAGAACAGAAGGCTTCCGTCTGTCTTTCTGTCTCACAGACGTTACACGTGGCAACTCTGAGAGCATCATGTCCTTCAGCCATTGTCGGGTCAACGTCGGTGTGTGCTTCTCTGCCTCATCACTACCTCCCAGCATTGAGATGTATGTTTTCTCAATGGCATCCATGGGAAGATACGCTTTGTTTTGAGTTTGAATGTCTACAATATTGATCAACTCAATCAAGCATGGCATCTGCATTGGCAGGTCTGCCGTCGTGGGCCTGGCTTGGTATCTGACATCATCCCTGAGGACACGAAACACATGATTCGTCCAGCACAGCTTGTGGTATCTCACATCGATTGCATGGGCATCACTTGGTGAGATTGCATTGTTTAACCTTGTCATCAGCACTGGGTCTTGGGTAATTTGTATCGCTTGCTTCAGTGCATTCCCAGAGTTTCCGGTTCGTACAGTGAAGAGACGCTGGCCGTCATCCACTTGACAGAAGAAACATTGATCTTTCGACAAAGGTTCTGTTGCAGATCGTGTGAATGTCGTTGATGTGGTTGGTGTGTTTGCTTCCATTTCTGAGCTTGTTCTCTTATGGCCACGTTTTTTGACAGCATACCTTCCTGTGAACTTGGAATGTTCAAAGCGTTCCCTGGCACGCTGCAAGGATATCTGATTAGTGGCGTCAGAATAGCAGCTTCGATGCCACATTGTTTTCGCTTCGAGCATCATTTGTTTTGTGCAGTCCTGGATACGTCTTTGGATAGCAACATATTCTCCATCCTGTAGGCTGGCTCTCTCAGCCACTATGTCCAGTAACTTCTGGTAGGATTCTGTCCTGGGATTTAGAACAACTGTCCCTTTGTTAGTGTGTTTCTCCTGGCAAATGATGCACAGTTTCCAGTCTACAGACTCCTTGGATGTGCCCAAAGACAACTTGCTTCCATCAGGATCTTCACTCATGATGATTTATGCACTGAAAATACACAACTAGAACAACCACCACCATAAACACCTCCACCAAGATAGTTAATATGTAAAATAAATATATTAACAAATTTTTTTTGTATTGATGGCTGCTCCCAGGATGCATATTTCCTGAAAAAAGAAAGAACTGTTACAGTCAGAAGTCTGATTATGTCACCAATGGATTCCTTGTACCTGAACACATAGGCTTAGTATATTTTTAAAAGTTGTTAGGGTAATTAGAGGCAGAAATAGAGCAAAATATGTATTTTTATGGTGGCCATTTTGAAAATCCAAAATGACGGCCATACAGGTATCACCGCAAATGTAAACATTGATTTTCAGATTTTCCATGTAATAATGTTTCCAAAAATGTATAGGTTTGCTAATCTACCATGATTCTGAACGAAAAAACATAGTGAACCTGACATAATATCTTCTTCTCGTGCTCCGATTTTATATTTCACGTTCTTGAGCTTTCTTTAAATATTCCTTTAAATATTAACAATTCTCCTTTTAACATCCAAAACTATATTGACTCACTAATACAATAACTCCTGAAATTCTTTAGCATATACCTAGAATAGATTTCACGTATATTCATTGTTATATATATTATGCTCCTGCCTATTGTATATCAATCAATTGATAGGGAAACTAACTATGCATGTTTTTTTCTTTCGTTCTAGTCCCTTTCAGTATACTGCTGTTAAATTCTATGTAAAATGTTAGAATAAACAATATTTAAACCAATGTACAGTGGCCAATAACAATAACTGAATGAGTCATCGTCATATTTGCATGGAAGATGACGTTTACGCAATTTTTATAAGAGTTTGAGTGATTTTGAGTTTTTGATAGAATTCTATCAAATATTCGAATACCTTCCCGACCGAATATTCTAATACCAAAATCGTTATTCGTTGCCATCCCTAATATATACGCTTTCATCCGCGCCAACTAGAATGATTAACATAAGCTGTTAAAGCTTGTTTCACAATCGTTGTAAAATAAATAAAGTGTATGTTATACTGTTTTCGTCCTGCCATTTGAGAATACTACAATAACCTATTTGCCGTAAGTAACGTCTTTGCCGTTTCTCCCACAGTAGTACAATGATTTGTACTCACCTGAACAGAAACACCTGTATAATGCCTGTAGGCATTCCCAGTAATCGTTTTGGAAGTGTCGTAGATTGATGCGGGTGGGGTGTGTGTATCTTGTATGTATACAATATTATTTGAATATCCAATAATTAACCCGTTCAAAATCCAGTCCTATGCTATTGTATTTTTTTTATTATCGGAAATAATTAAAAATGTGACATTATTTTCAAAAATCGCCCCCCTCCCCCGCCTCTGACTAGAAATCTTGGATATGCACTTGGTTATGCTTGTTACATGTAGATGGTATGTATTGATTATGATAGGTGAATGGATGCCATCTGTATGGAGCTACAATAGCATATAAACTCGAGATGCTAACCAATATTCTCTCATTGGCCGAATATTTGAATCTCAATTTGCTATTTAAATGGTAACAAAAAATATTCAAAGCTTAAAGTCTGTTTTTTCTTATTAATTGCCAACCAGAAAGCCGGTGACTATATTTGATAACAGGGCCTCCGCTGTCTATCGCCACTGGCGCCAATTTTGGCAAAAGTGGCTCCAAATATTCGAAAGTGGCGAATATGTATGGCGCCATGATTTAAGTGACCCGAAAATTCGTTCTCGAGTCGCGCGTACCACGAGTCGCAGGGCACAGAAAAGTCGATAACCAGCCCAATCAATACACGGTCAATATTGTTTATTGCTCGTTAGTGGGATATTAATGACACGATGTGAGAAGATAATTGAGTAAGTATGCTCGATCAATTAGTTAAGAAAACACCTGGCATCATGTATATTTGAAGTGTGCCGTGGATACAACAAATTAACAACAATTACTGCACAATTTTGATGATAAAGACACCGACCTGAATGTTTACAGCACTCGACAAATTCGGCTGTTTTGATTTTGATCAGCTGTTAATTACGCTAGTTTGCTGTTTTGCAAACGTTTTTTGTGATGATCTCTTAATTACCGTGATCCCAACAAAGGTGAGGAAATTGATTGTTTATCAATGAGTTCTGCTTGCCCAGCAGGAAACTCAACGTGCCCGGTGAAAAATCACAACGTTTCTTGAAATTGACATTTTGTGTCTGTGATTCGAAAGCCACACCAGGTTATTAACTTGTCTGTGAACACGTTTTATTATTATATTACGGACTTGTGTCATTGGGTTTTATAGCACAATGAATTATATTTAAGCGTGCTCGACTATAAAGATAATCTATGTTCTCGTAAGAGACAGAGTGCACTGAATCAGTAGTAAAGTCAATTTTCTGGAAAATTCGGAAATTCCACATCTATTTTTAGACACGCACCTGTTAAATGAAACTCGTAGTGGTTATTTGCCTTATAGACAGGCTTGCTCTCCGCAATAATGATCAATGTAGTACTATGCTGTAATTGACCTTTCTGCAAACGCTACTTAGGCACGCCCCCCATAGTTACCGGTGCTCGCTGTAACCACGCGAGACAAGCTATCTAACAAAATGGCGTCTAACGCAGTCCTGCATCGAGTTAATCTAGATAAAATTCCGTCGAATTTCTCGGTTTTATTTCACCCAGATAAGAATATCTCGTTGAAAGCAAGACAGCAATGGTTTAAGTTTTTCAGTGAATGTTATTTCTCTAAAGTACAGATATATTTAACGGGTGAGGGCATGTTAAGTGTTCGTGGAAAATGCTTTCGCAGTCAACGGAAGAGTGAACAACCATATCGTGTCAACTTTGACATCAAAAGAAATGAAATATGCCACCGTATTGAGAGACTCGACCCTATGCCTCCTAGAAGACTCGAACATTAGGCCCAATAACTGAACACCAGTACGTTCACTGAGCTAATATGGGAATCCCACAGCTCTGCACATGCATGGGTACTATTACTACTATCTGATCCCTAGTCCACCATCCACGACAATATGTATGAACCACATGTATAATTTTAATCACCATTATACTCGCATATCTCTTGTGAACAGTAAATCTATAAATGCAGAATATATTTTTTCGAAATATTTTATTATGCATAAATAAATTAATTTCAACTTACTTTTGTGCAAATATATCTGTTTGCATTAATTTTGGATGTATTGAGCTGGTCGTTTGGTCGTCCACACAACTTAATTCACCTTAGATATGTTTCAATATTTGTCTTAGGTTTTGGAAATGGCATGAATTTAACGTCACCTATCAATCGATCTGGATATCTACTATCACTGTCACAGAGACCGTAACTACATCTTTTCACCATTGTCAATGACAGACAGACAGCATTAATTAATTTGTAATTATTTTTCAAAACATAATTTCAGATCACGATCACTCGTTATCAGATTTGATTAAAACTTTACTAAATAACTCGTTTGTCTGACAGAACGATAACACAATGACTCGGTGTAGTAATCAATGCTATAATTATGTGCACACATTTTATTATTGATCAATTAGCACAATCAGTGCTAAATTCCGAAGTGCAATACTTTGATCTTATCGGGCTATTATAAAGTCGGCGGTATCTGTGATGTATACCGGATAAGTTGTTGATTACTCCCAATAAACAGTGTGACACGCTTAAATTTGATTGCTGTGTTTGCTAGAAAAGAATGACTATATGGGGTCAGTCGGTGTTTTTATAGATGCATTGTTTTTAAAGCAGCTGTCTGGTATTTTGTGGTTCATATACACACTTTTAGATTTGTCCAAGGATTTTGAAATGGGTTGAATTTAACGCCGATCACCAGGATATCGACTAATTTTGTACTATAACTAACCCACACACCAAAGCTACACATTTTCAACATCATTAAAACAATTTTAAACCCGTATTTTCGATCAAATTCACGCCTTTTCAAATTTGTCTACTCGTTACTAGTTTGTCTAATGTGCATTGTTTGTCTAACAAGATGGCGGCGATAAGCCGTTGTCAGGGGTATGCGCGAATGGTGCGATGCGATTGGCTAACGCCAGCTGTCAATCAAAATCGGCAGAAAGGTCAATTAGTGTACCAGTCAATTGACTATTACGTTTGAAGTTACAATTTAATGCCTCGGGGAAAACATCTGTCACAGATTAATTTATGGCTTCGGATTATCGGACAATAGCGGCAATCAACAAGGATCAGTCAAGCAGGTCACATATCTTATCTTACTTGTGGCCCCTGTTTCCATTGTTGAGTGTGAAAGGGGGTTCAGCAGGCAAAATCTCATCAAAACTTGCCTGAGAAACTCTCTGGCAATGCCCACCACATTTAACAACCTGATGAGAATTTCTATTGATGGCCCTGGTCTTGAGGACTTTGACTTTGTGGGAGCATTTTTTAATTGGAAGTCCATGAAATCCAGAAGAATCCTCTTTTAACACCTTTATGAGAGATTTTTATTTGTATGAATATAAAGAATAAAGAATGTATGAGAACACAATAAAGAATGTTGTAAAACAAAGAAATTGAGCCTTTCGTTTGTTGTTGTTGTAGTTTATTTTGGTTCCAATTTTAGCTTATATGGCTCCAAAGTGGCGACAGAGGTGGCTCCACCTTAAAAAAAGCCAGTGGAGGCCCTGGATAAGGTGTAGGAATTGTCATATGATTGAAGCATTTACATTACAATTCTTCTTCCTCGACCCTTTATTTGTTTAACAATGATTGCGAAGCAAGCTTTAACAGCTTAATCACTCTCGTTGGTGCGGATAAAAGTGTATATGATGTAATATGTATGGGAGTACCCGTAGAAAACCCACATCTCCGAAATTTCAAGTTGTAGTCAAATGTATATTGGAATAGCCGATCGAATATGCGATTACCACTTTAGCCATTTACTGCCATCCATAATTAAACAGACGGATATGTAGTCCAGTGGTAACACGCTGGACTTGTAATCCAGGGATCACAGGTTCGATCCCCCGTCTGACCATAATAAAATTAACAGTCTTTCAGATGGGACTTTAAACCGAGGTCTCGTGTCGGTGCTTTACACCGTGCACGTAAAAGAACCAGAGGA
Source organism: Archivesica marissinica (assembly GCA_014843695.1). Lineage (NCBI taxonomy): Eukaryota > Metazoa > Mollusca > Bivalvia > Venerida > Vesicomyidae > Archivesica > Archivesica marissinica. The sequence continues at coordinate 33,744,536 of CM026389.1, read as the reverse complement.
GACTCTGTAATGGGTCATTCTACTATCCTCCAGAAATCTAAAATGACTAAATCTCTTCAGGAGGCGTCACTCATATGGGCAACCGGTAGCGGCGATAAATAAACGTAAAACACACACGCACTCATCCCTAATTACAGACTTACGTCCTATGGCGGATAGGGCTAAGTTTGAAAACCAATTAACACTACGAATCAATGCAAATATACTTGTTATGTCCCTGTTATTCTTGTAAATGTGGTATCAAGTTCATCATCCAAGTGTTCAGTTTTATTCTGTTATTGCTTTAACAGTTCTCTGTGACCAAGTTTCAATTTTCTGTTTTTTTTCTTCGTTTTTTTATGTTCTCTGACATAGCTCCAGATAGAACACATTATAAAAATGAGCACGAGCACGCCATTAATGACTAGCACCACTATTAATCCAGTTGTATATGAAGTCATTGTGTAGACTTTCACAATTGACTCGGTTTCCATTGCACTGTCGCCTTTCTTGCATTTGTACGTCCCTGCATCGTTGGACGTAGCATTTACAATCGTAAGAGTGCCATTTTCAGATTTAAACCTGAGTATATTAGACTGTGTCATATTTATAACAGACTGGTTCACAATAAGTTTGGAAATTGGAATATTTCCATCTGGCATGAACCAGTCTAGTTTCAAATCTGCTGCTGGGTCTTTTGGGTAATGTTGACATTTCAAAGACACAGTCTCACCATTCTGCACTGCAATGTTTCCCGGAACTACTTTTAATCCAGTGTTTCACAATAGATGCTTCCAACACACAAGTAAAGGAGTAAAAGAAGATATTTCATCTTGAATAGTCCACTTTATCCTTGCATGCTCTCTGAAGGAGTCTTGTCTTAACTATGTGTACAATAGTCCAAATACAGTCTACACCAATCTAAATTACACCTGTCTAAATCCACCATTCATTAGTCCGAATTCTCTGTGCACCAGTCTGAATTCTGTGTATAGCAATGTGATTTCTTTGTACACCAGTCTGATTTCTATCTGCCCAGTCTGATTTGTATCTACTCTTTGCTTCTGTTTTTCTCTGTTGATACTGCAAGCATCTGAAGATAATGCAGAAGGTAACATACTATTATGTAACTCCTAATTAATATGTCAATGATTTGCAATCAATGTTAGATGAAACATGTATTATTTGCATAAATTACCTTGAGGGAGATAATGATTGGCATCTGATTGGAAACTTATCTGATATCTTGCTATCTTATAAGTGTATACAACAAGAACACCACCACCAACAACACCACCACCAACAACAACCAAAACAACAACAGCAACAACAGAAGCAGTAACAACAACAACAACAACAGCAACAACAGCAACAACAATGTCAGAATAAAAGTCTAATAAGCTACTTACGACTTATCACACTATTTCAATTTTAATATTCACATGATGATTATCAAAAGTTTATTTAGATATAACAGGAACAAGCTTGTAATCACGGGTGCAAATTGATATTCAGGTCACGTTTATAGATAACAGAAGTTTATCTTTTATGTAGTACAACAACTTAAACATGACTGTAGTTCTCATGGACACCAGCTTCACACTACTCCACAAGGAGACCGATGTTCACATGTGGAGACCAACATCAGTGTTAACCATGTACTCCTTGTGGTGACCAACTTCAGTGTTAACCATGTACTCCTTGTGGAGACCAACTTCAGTGTTGACCATGTACTCCTTGTGGAGACAAACTTCAGTGTTAACCATGTACTCCTAGTGGAGACCAACTTCAGTGTTAGCCATGTACTCCTTGTGGAGACCAACTTCAGTGTTAACCATGTACTCCTTGTGGAGACCAACTTCAGTGTTAGCCATGTACTCCTTGTGGAGACCAACTTCAGTGTTAACCATGTACTCCTTGTGGAGACAAACTTCAGTGTTAACCATGTACTCCTTGTGGAGACCAACTTCAGTGTTAACCATGTACTCCTTGTGGAGACCAACTTCAGTGTTAGCCATGTACTCCTTGTGGAGACCAACTTCAGTGTTAACCATGTACTCCTTGTGGAGACCAACTTCAGTGTTAGCCATGTACTCCTTGTGGAGACCAACTTCAGTGTTAACCATGTACTCCTTGTGGAGACAAACTTCAGTGTTAACCATGTACTCCTTGTGGAGACCAACTTCAGTGTTAACCACGTACTCCTAGTGGTGACCAACTTCAGTGTTAACCATGTACTCCTTGATGGTTTTAATAAATGAACCGGTATACCAGGAGATAATTGGGAGTATGGCCTCATTAATGGGGGTGTGGCAATTCGGATAACAACAGGCTGTGTGATCATGTGATGATACTGTAGATCAAAGATGCCGATCGCTGTGCCATAATCCAGTAGAATAACCACTATGTGTTAAGGGAGGGTAGAATACTAATATGAAGGGAGGGGGTGTTGATAAGACCTTTCAGTACTGTACACTGCATGTAAATGTTCCAACATCAATTTGTGAGTGGGTTTTCCGGCTGAATTGTAAGCATATGGCTAGAATATGAACTGCACCCCCACCTCCTACCATACACCAAAGTGCCCCCCCCCCGATCCATACTCTTCAAGTGTTGTATGTAGTGTAGTGTCCTAGTGCACTCATGCTTTGCCAATGTTGTGCAGAGATTGCTCTGTGTCACAATTACCTGCGACGTGGCATAGAGCAATTTGGCAAGCAGCTAACCCTGTATCTATACGATTTTAAGTAATATCCATTGTTAGGTGACCTACTGTCAGGTATTTGGGCAGTGCTTTGTTCATTTGTCATGATAATAATATTATATAAATATTGCATTCCTGCGAGGGCAATATGAAACATATCACCCGGAGAACATGAACCTTGTCAAAATAATATTGTATACAATTGTATAGTAAAAGTACATTCAAAATGTTAAAAAAAGTTGCATTTCTTTTGTTTATACAAATTTATTTTAGCTCGATTGCGAAACAAGCTATTACAAATTATATTAATCACTCTCGAGACCTCATTCCTGATGGAATCCATCGCCACAAGGGAGAGAGAAGAGGCAACGTGGAATTTAAATGCCTTGCCTAAGGGCATTATCGTAACTGCTCCAGCGGGGCTCGAACTCCTGACCTTTCGCACCTGAAGCGAACGCGCATCCACTGCGCTATCACGACTTCCACAAATTCTTTACTGAAACACTCGAGTAGATTTGTAATGGATAATACGAAAATCAATTAATATTTTACCCACCTAGTAATTCAGTCACTTTTCATTCTGCCAAACATCCCAATACGTTTTTAACACCTAATACTATGTCCTGTAATTTAAACCCACCCCAAATAGATAATACAGATACATGACACTTGTAATTATAGTATATACACATGCATATAATTATACACTTTATCTTCTGGTGTACATGTATTGTGATATAACAAATCTGAACTAGAATTGTAATGAAAACAAACATAGGAGAAAATACATTATATATTTCACAGTACAATATAAATACATAAATAATACATTGCATATTGATGTGTACAATATAAATACATTTCATATTGATGTGTACAATATAAATACATAGAGAATACATTTCATATTGATGTGTACAATATAAATACATAGAGAATACATTGCATATTGATGTGTACAATATAAATACATAGAGAATACATTGCATATTGATGTGTACAATATAAATACATAGAGAATACATTGCATATTGATGTGTACAATATAAATACATAGAGAATACATTGCATATTGATGTGTACAATATAAATACATATATAATACATTGCATATTGATGTGTACAATATAAATACATAGAGAATACATTGCATATTGATGTGTACAATCTAAGTACATAGAGAATACATTGCATATTGATGTGTACAATATAAATACATAGAATATTGATGTGCACTGTACAATATAAATGCATAGAATATTGATGTGCACTGTACAATATAAATGCAGAGAGAATACATAGAATATTGATGTGCACTGTACAATATAAATACATAGAATATTGATGTGCACTGTACAATATAAATGCATAGAGAATACATAGAATATTGATGTGCACTGTACAATATAAATGCATAGAGAATACATAGAATATTGATGTGCACTGTACAATATAAATGCATAGAGAATACATAGAATATTGATGTGCACTGTACAATATAAATACATAGAGAATACATAGAATACTGATGTGCACTGTACAATATAAATGCATAGAGAATACATAGAATATTGATGTGCACTGTACAATATAAATGCATAGAGAATACATAGAATATTGATGTGCACTGTACAATATAAATGCATAGAGAATACATAGAATATTGATGTGCACTGTACAATATAAATACATAGAGAATACATAGAATACGGATGTGCACTGTACAATATAAATACATAGAATATTGATGTGTACTGTACAATATAAATGCATAGAGAATACATAGAATATTGATGTGCACTGTACAATATAAATGCATAGAGAATACATAGAATATTGATGTGCACTGTACAATATAAATACACAGAGAATACATATCATATTGATGTGCACTGTACAATATAAATGCATAGAGAATACATAGAATATTGATGTGCACTGTACAATATAAATGCATAGAGAATACATATAATATTGATGTGCACTGTACAATATAAATACATAGAGAATACATAGAATATTGATGTGCACTGTACAATATAAATACATAGAGAATACATAGAATACTGATATGCACTGTACAATATAAATACATAGAGAATACATAGAATATTGATGTGCACTGTACAATATAAATGCATAGAGAATACATATAATATTGATGTGCACTGTACAATATAAATACATAGAGAATACATAGAATATTGATGTGCACTGTACAATATAAATACATAGAGAATACATAGAATACTGATATGCACTGTACAATATAAATACATAGAGAATACATAGAATATTGATGTGCACTGTACAATATAAATGCATAGAGAATACATATAATATTGATGTGCACTGTACAATATAAATACATAGAGAATACATAGAATATTGATGTGCACTGTACAATATAAATGCATAGAGAATACATATAATAATGATGTGCACTGTACAATATAAATGCATAGAGAATACATAAAATATTGATGTGCACTGTACAATATAAATGCATAGAGAATACATATAATACTGATGTGCACTGTACAATATAAATGCATAGAGAATACATAGAATATTGATGTGCACTGTACAATATAAATACATAGAGAATACATAGAATACGGATGTGCACTGTACAATATAAATACATAGAATATTGATGTGTACTGTACAATATAAATGCATAGAGAATACATAGAATATTTATGTGCACTGTACAATATAAATGCATAGAGAATACATAGAATATTGATGTGCACTGTACAATATAAATACACAGAGAATACATATCATATTGATGTGCACTGTACAATATAAATGCATAGCGAATACATAGAATATTGATGTGCACTGTACAATATAAATGCATAGAGAATACATATAATATTGATGTGCACTGTACAATATAAATACATAGAGAATACATAGAATATTGATGTGCACTGTACAATATAAATACATAGAGAATACATAGAATATTGATGTGCACTGTACAATATAAATGCATAGAGAATACATATAATAATGATGTGCACTGTACAATATAAATGCATAGAGAATACATAAAATATTGATGTGCACTGTACAATATAAATGCATAGAGAATACATATAATACTGATGTGCACTGTACAATATAAATGCATAGAGAATACATAGAATATTGATGTGCACTGTACAATATAAATACATAGAGAATACATAGAATATAGATGTGCACTGTACAATATAAATACATAGAGAATACATAGAATATAGATGTGCACTGTACAATATAAATACATAGAGAATACATAGAATACGGATGTGCACTGTACAATATAAATACATAGAATATTGATGTGTACTGTACAATATAAATGCATAGAGAATACATAGAATATTGATGTGCACTGTGCAATATAAATGCATAGAGAATACATAGAATATTGATGTGCACTGTACAATATAAATGCATAGAGAATACATAGAATATTGATGTGCACTGTACAATATAAATGCATAGAGAATACATATAATATTGATGTGCACTGTACAATATAAATACATAGAGAATACATAGAATATTGATGTGCACTGTACAATATAAATACATAGAGAATACATAGAATATTATTGATGTGCACTGTACAATATAAATACATAGCGCAGCTCTACGCTAATATCTCCCACAAACAACCACAATTTCTGAATATGAATCGGACACATCCCATACACAGACTGCAATGTATATCTGCATAGCGCAGGATCTATGTTGTTTGCTATTCAGCCAAGTGTTTTAGCTCTACTATCCGAATAGCAAACAGCATAGAGCCTGATCAGATGGCACTTTTGGGCTCTAATCTGGCTCTATGCTGTTTGCAAAAGCGTCTTTAGTCGTGATTAGCAGGTGACAGGTTAACGTATTCGACAAGTTAACTATACCAATTTATTTTCAACAGTTTCTGGAATTGCTTTGCTCAAAAGTGAACTTTGTTAGAATTGAATGGAAGATTTGTGAACAATAAAACGATGAATTAACCCTTTCACTCATAGAAGCACCTCTTGACGCCATTACCGATATGACATGCATTGACAATGTAGTAGCCATACCAACGTTCATAATAAAGGTCAGAATCTCATGTAGTCCCAGTAACATCTATGGAGGTGGGATAGATATGACTGTCGTTTGTATGGAGATATAATAGTATATTAACTTAAATCTCTATGAAGGAAAGGGTTAAGTGATTGGTTCTTTTCCAGATGAGATAAGCAGTTTGAAAAGGGACAACTCATCTATGGTGAAGAGTGAGAAGAAACTAGATAAGAAACTGTCAGCTGCCCTCGCCAAGATTGAACATCTCACAAACGTAATCAAAGAAAGAAGTAAGTGTTATGCATGTCTCCCTGTCCTCTGTCCTCGTCAAGATGGAACATTTTGCAAATTAAATCACACAAAGAAATGTTTCTCTATCCTCCCTGTCCACTGTCCTTGTCAAGATGGAACATTTTGCAAATTAAATCACACAAAGAAATGTTTCTCTATCCTCCCTGTCCACTGTCCTCGTCAAGATGGAACATTTTGCAAATTAAATCACACAAAGAAATGTTTCTCTATCCTCCCTGTCCTCGTCAAGATTGGGCACCTTGTAAATATAATCAAAGAAAGGTGTATTTTCTCTTAGTTCACAGACCTCACAAAGATTGGACACCTTATAATTAAAGCGACACTACATCGGTGAAAACGCATATTTCTACAGAATGAATTTCCTATTATATGGTGTAATTGTCTTCGAATTATTTGCCTCAAATACCAAGTATTTCTAATAAACAAACATTGTTGACATAACAAAATAATGTAAATAGGGTCAAAATACATGCGTAATAAACACGTGTATCCTGAATAACACGATTTATGGTACAGATTTACCGGTATATCTCACATTTGTGCCAATGGATATCTATTTTAGACTATTCTTAGATAAATATCCTCTAAGCGACAGTATCACGCCTTTAGTATTGACTCCAATCAATTCAGGAGCGTGGATGACCGATATATTAAATCCTATTTTTGCTTTTGAAAGTTTGTAGACCACAACAACACTGTTATAGATTCAATGCATTGTTTGGCTTTTTGCGATGTAATGTCACTTTAAAGAAAGATGAATTTTGTCTCTGTTCACTGTCCTGACCACAATAGGGCATATTATAAATATAATCAAAGAATGAAGTATTTCTCTCTGTCAGTAATGTCTAAATTAATTGATATTATGATAAACCATGTGTAATTTAGAAATAAACCATGTGTAATTTAGAAATAAGCCATGTGTAATTTAGAAATAAGCCATGTGTAATTTAGAAATAAGCCATGTGTAATTTAGAAATAAGCCATGTGTAATTTAGAAATAAGCCATGTGTAATTAGAAATAAGCCATGTGTAATTTAGAAATAAGCCATGTGTAATTTAGAAATGGCTCGACTGAACAATCTGTTTTATATTGAGATGTCAACCCAGAGAGTGGCTATGCGATTGGCACAGTTTCTTATGAGTTGTAATATTGTTAGTTATTGATGTTACTAAGTCAAAATAATATATTCAACATTTACCTGTGCATAAATAAAAATATTCATGTATGCCATGCATAGGTGCCCTATGCCATGCATAGGTGCCCTAAAGTATCTAGTTCCCCATGGAAACCGTGGTGCCGTTGTGATAGCTGTATTTAGGCGCATGGTCACGTAATGAAGCTAACATTTTCAACAACAATTTTTTGAAAGTTGTGTTCACGACTTAAGAAAATAATAATATACGACAAATGCAATTAACTTTTTTTATAGGCCATGATATGTAAGATTTATGCCGAGCATAGGTTCCACCACTCTAACTGTTGAGTGTTGAGTAACAGATAGTTTCTTCCGCTTGCTTTCCCGGTGTACATAATCCTATAATACACGTATCAATAAATTGCATCTATAATTTTATACAAATGATAGGCAACAAAGACTACATTAAATCTGCAACTTTAGCGTACCCCCGTTGCATGTGTTGTTATTGTCGTTGACTTCAAATCACTTGTCCCTCACCGCTGTATGTTCGAATCCCACTGGGGATGTCAAATTGTTCATGTGCGGATCCTATCCAGCTGATCTGTGGAAGGTCGGTGGTTCTACATGGGTGCTCAGCCGTGGTTGATATACTGTTCAGAGCGGCACCCAGGGTCTTCCTCCACCATTAATGCCGTATTTGTACTGTCCAGAGCGGCACCCAGGGTCTTCCTCCACCACTAATGCCGTATTTGTACTGTCCAGAGCGGCACCCAGGGTCTTCCTCCACCACAAATGCCGTATTTGTACTGTTCAGAGCGGCACCCAGGGTCTTCCTCCACCATTAATGCCGTATTTGTACTGTCCAGAGCGGCACCCAGGGTCTTCCTCCACCACAAATGCCGTATTTGTACTGTTCAGAGCGGCACCCAGGGTCTTCCTCCACCATTAATGCCGTATTTGTACTGTTCAGAGTGGCACCCAGGGTCTTCCTCCGCCATTAATTCCGTATTTGTACTGTTCAGAGCAGCACCCAGAGTCTTCCTCCACCATTAATGCCGTATTTGGAATTTCGAGTGGCACCCAGGGTCTTCCTCCACCAGTAATGCCGTATTTGTACTGTTCAGAGTTGCACCCAGGGTCTTCCTCCACCATTAATGCCGTATTTGTACTGTTCAGAGCGGCACCCAGGGTCTTCCTCCACCATTAATGCCGTATTTGTACTGTTCAGAGCAGCACCCAGGGTCTTCCTCCACCATTAATGCCATATTTGTACTGTTCAGAGTGGCACCCAGGGTCTTCCTCCAGCATTAATGCCGTATTTGTACTGTTCAGAGCGGCACCCAGAGTCTTCCTACACCATTAATGCCGTATTTGTACTGTCCAGAGCGGCACCCAGGGTCTTCCTCCACCATTAATGCCGTATTTGTACTGTTCAGGGCGGCATCCAGGGTCTTCCTCCACCATTAATGCCGTGTTTGTACTGTCCAGAGTGGCACCCAGGGTCTTCCTCCACCAGTAATGCCATATTTGTACTGTCCAGAGCGGCACCCAGGGTCTTCCTCCACCATTAATGCCGTATTTGGAATTTCGAGCGGCACCCAGAGTCTTCCTCCACCATTAATGCCGTATTTGGAATTTCGAGCGGCCCCCAGAGTCTTCCTCCACCATTAATGCCGTATTTGGAATTTCGCCATATGACCTCAGCCTGTTGGTGCTACTTGAAACTCCAAAAACAAACAAAACAATAAATCTGCATATGCATGAATGTTTCTCGAAAATAAATACTGTTTAAACCGAGGTTGGCCTTTTGTGAGATGTGTAACCCTAATGAAAAACATTGACAATCTTGTGTAAGGAGTGTATTTATTGAAACACTCGTATTTATTGAAACACTCATATTTAACACTCATATTTATTGAAATACTCATATTTATTGAAACACTCAGTATTTCTTTACAGTATAAACAAGGGCAATCCAGCACAGCATACATCTGCCAAGCTACTAATTGTCCATCTCTGCCCTATCTCTATGAAGAATCCCTTTAAAAAGGCCTGGATCCAGATCATCTCCAAAGACAGACGGATCTGTAGCCCAGTGGTAAAACGCTGGACTGGTAATCCAGGGATCGCAGGTTCGATCCCCCGTCTGACCCTAATAAAATTAACAGTCTTTCAGATGGGACGTTAAACCGAGGTCTCATGTCGGTGCTTTACACTGTGCACGTAAAAGAACCAGAGGAGACTCTGGAATGGGTCTCTGTCTGTATCATTGCACTATCCTCCAAAATGACTAATCTCTTCAGGAGGCGTCGCTCATATGAGCAACCGGTAGCGACAATAAATAAACGTAAAACACACACTCATCTCCAAAATCAAATGGATTTGTCCTTTACCGGAGGCCCACCCTTCCACTATAATTGTCCATCTCTGTCCTATCTCTATGAAGAATCCTTTTTAAAGGGCCTGGATCCAGATCCGAATCATCTCCAAAATCAAATGGATTTGTCCTTGACCGGAGGCCCACCCTTCCACCATAATTGTCCATCTCTGTTCTATCTCTATGAAGAATCCTTTTTAAAAGGCCTGGATCCAGATCCGAATCATCTCCAAAATCAAATGGATTTGTCCTTGACCGGAGGCCCACCCTTCCACCAAATTTCCTGAAGATACGTCCAACTATTTACGTAATCCTGCTGAGTGAGAAATGGAGACCTCCTTGGCAGAATTAATAATGCCAATACAGTTGGTTATACGTATGAATTTGTTGCTTTTAATCTCGAATTACATTACTGATTTTATTACAATTTCAGAATATAGTCCCATACGTCGTAGAAGAACCAATTCTGGAAACAGACAGAGTCCTTTGAAATCTCCGGGTCATAGTCCACAAGAGCAGAAGCTGTCTCCTGCTTGCAGGGGCTTGATGTCTCCGGGTCGTAGTTCACGAGAGCAGAAGCTGTCTTCTACTGGCAGGGGCTTGATGTCTCCGGGTCGTAGTCCACGAGAGCAGAAGCTGTCTCCTGCTTGCAGGGGCTTGATGTCTCCAGGTCGTAGTCCACATGAGCAGAAGCTGTCTCCTGTTGGCAGGGGGTTGAAGTCTCCTGGTCGTAGTTCACGAGAGCAGAAGCTGTCTCCTGCTGGGAGGGACCGTGCTCGTACAACCTCCGAGAGAAGCTTGGCATTACAAGAAACAGGTGAACCTTCAGTAATCTTATATATACGAGGGATGATCATTGATTTGTTAGCCCTCCATTTTGTGACAAGCGATCATTTTAAGAGTTACCGATGACTGTCTAGTCTTATAGGTTATGTGGTTATATAAACTTGTGGCTATCAATTGTGTTTATGTGGCTATAAAGATCAATTAGCTGTCCACTATATATACCGGTACTATTTTGGGTACAGACGGTTCTGTAGTCCAGTGGTAACACAATGGAATGTTAATCCAGGGATCGCAGGTTCGATCCTCCGTCTGACCCTAATAAAATTAACAGTCTTTCAGATGGGACGTTAAGCTGAGGTCTCCTGTCGGTGCTTTACACTGTGCACGTAAAAGAACCAGAGGAGACTCTGGAATGTGTCTCTTTCTGTATCATTGCACTATCCTCCAAAAATCTAAAATGACTATTCTCTTCAGGAGGTGTCGCTCATATGGGCAACCGGTATGGACGATAAATAAATGTAAAACACTCACAAAAAGGTACAAACTGGGGGATACATATACGTGACTAACAATAGATCCATTGTCTAGTGGTCTAGGGTTACGTCTTATATGACTATTACTGGTATTGTCCGACTAATAGACCAATAGAAACGTACATGGGATGGTCAAGTTAGTACCCCTCTGTAGGTATGTCCGTCCATCAGTCCATCCGCACCCATAAAATGGGTTAGGAGAACATTAGATTTACTGTTATGGGGTTCTTTGATTTTTAACTTTTTTATGTGGCTATCAATTCCGTTTGTGTGGCTCAAAGAAATAGCCACTTAATATACAATTTTGGGTCTGTCAGTTTGTCATAAACATTGTCCAAACATGATTTTCTAAACCTTTCGTTCCGATTTGCACGAAGCATCACAGGAATGGTCAGTACCACACCTAGTTGTGCACATCACAGGAATGGTCAGTACCACACCTAGTTGTGCTCATCACAGGAATGGTCAGTACCGCACCTAATTGTGCACATCACAGGAATGGTCAGTACCGCACCTAGTTGTGCTCATCACAGGAATGGTCAGTACCGCACCTAGTTGCGCTCATCACAGGAATGGTCAGTACCACACCTAGTTGTGCGCATCACAGGAATGGTCAGTACCACACCTAGTTGTGCTCATCACAGGAATGGTCAGTACCGCACCTAGTTGTGCTCATCACAGGAATGGTCAGTACCGCACCTAGTTGTGCGCATCACAGGAATGGTCAGTACCGCACCTAGTTGTGCGCATCACAGGAATGGTCAGTACCGCACCTAGTTGTGCGCATCACAGGAATGGTCAGTACCGCACCTAGTTGTGCGCATCACAGGAATGGTCAGTACCGCACCTAGTTGTGCGCATCACAGGAATGGTCAGTACCGCACCTAGTTGTGCGCATCACAGGAATGGTCAGTACTGCACCTAGTTGTGCGCATCACAGGAATGGTCAGTACCGCACCTAGTTGTGCGCATCACAGGAATGGTCAGTACCGCACCTAGTTGTGCGCATCACAGGAATGGTCAGTACCGCACCTAGTTGTGCGCATCACAGGAATGGTCAGTACCGCACCTAGTTGTGCTCATCACAGGAATGGTCAGTGCTGCACCTAGTTGTGCGCATCACAGGAATGGTCAGTACCGCACCAAGTTGTGCTCATCACAGGAATGGTCAGTACCGCACCTAGTTGTGCGCATCACAGGAATGGTCAGTACCGCACCAAGTTGTGCTCATCACAGGAATGGTCAGTACCGCACCTAGTTGTGCTCATCACAGGATGGATCAGTACCGCACCTAGTTGCGCTCATATCATTTTCTTGTTCCATTCGGTTAACTTCTCACAGAGTTATGGTTTGCTGAATCACATGGCACAAACTGAGCTCAATAAACAAGCTTGTACCCGGTACTTGATTTATTTTACTTCCCTAATTTCGTTACCTCCACCGATGCAACACTGCAGAGGAGACATGTGTTTGTTTCAAAAACAAAGTCTTGTTTGGAGAATAATATTATGGCATTTGTTTCATAGTTATCCATGTGTTGCAAATATAAATGTAACCAGAGCCCAGGGTTATATAACTTTTCTCAGATGTCAAACTCGAGCTCAAGTGGTTTGATTCAGGTTCCTGCGGTCCTTGAATTTCCTGGAAAAGCCTGGAATTTGACAAAATGTCATTCAAGACCTTGAAAATGCTTAAATTTCAAAGTAGGCCTGGAAAAGCCTTGAATTTGGGAAATATCGGCGATGATAGCCTATTTTTGAAGGCCTAGCTTAGCCCACCTAATCTTGTCATAATTAATTGTTTTATAATATGTATAAAAGTGCCGCAGTATTACTTACATGTGTCAGCTAGGGGCCTTGAAAAGCCTTGAATTTGACAATTTTGGGCCTTGATAAATGGGAAAAAATGCCGGCAAATGACCTTGAATAGCCTTGAATTTCACAACTTTCATTCTGCAGGAATCCTGTGATTGGTCGATTCTGAGATTTACACTCATCTGAACCAATCAGAAACTTGAGACTGTGTTTGAGATTGGAGAAATGTTTATAATATCTGTGCTCTATTCAGCATTTAAAGTCATATATTTCTGTTAAGAAAACTAAATTTCAGTGTATGCTTGAATGTACTGTTTTTTCACGCGAGCAATTTTAATAAAACAGGCTCACATTAAATTCACATTGTGGGAGTAAATGTGGAGAATCGGCTAGAAATATACAAAAAAAAAAATCTTTGTGGAAGTCGTGATAGCACGTTCATTTCAGGTGCGAAAGGCCCGGAGTTCGCACCCAGCTGTAGCCGTTACGATTGTGCCTTTAGACAAGGCATTTAAATTCCATAATCCTACTTTCTCCCTCATTGCGTTGGATTCCAACAGGAATGAGGTCTCGAGAGCGATTAATCATTCATTGTAAGAACTTGTTTCGCAATCGAGATAAAATTAATTTATATAAGCTAAGCTAAAATAAAAGAAATGAAACCACACTGAAGATGAAGGTAGTTTCCGGAGATCATGCTCTTGCAAGTAGACGTTCACAACGTGATTTGCACATATGTGAACTCACTGATGGTAGTTGTCGAATGTCACCCCTTACAGCTATATCACGTTGATCAATCAATAGGTTGTTGTATATTTTGGTCTCCTTGACAATGTACTGGAACCATATTGGCATCAGTGTTTGGTTAATTACCTCAGTCATTCTGAGGTGTAAAAATAATCTGCTTCTCAAATAACATTTGGAGTTGTGCTAGGTTAGGCTATACAAATTTAGTTTAGCTCGATTGCGAAACAAGTTCTTTCAATTTATATTAATCACTCTCGAGACCTCATTTCTGATGGAATCCATCGCCATGAAGGAGAGAGAAGAGGCAATGTGGAATTTAAATGCCTTGCCTAAGGACACAATCGTAACGGCTCCAGCTCGAACTTCGGACCTTTCGCACCTGAAGCGAACGCGCATCCACTGCACTTATCACGACTTCCACATTGTGCTAGGTAGTCGACGAGGTCTATTCCCTAATGTGCCACTAGGGGGATGAAACATTACACAACCAACCAACTGCAGTTTGCTATCAGCTGCAATTTGCACACTCTTCCTTCCATTGCAGAATTTACAATTGTTCCAGTTGGGAAGAAGCTTGCATCAGCAACTGAGAGCAATTCAGACGACTCAGATGAGAGTGACAGCATGAGCAGTGTGTCGTGGACATTCAGTCCAGTAGTGAAATGTCTGTCGCCTCTCCCTCCTTCACCAGCGTGCTTTGCAAATAGAAAGGTAATCTAACTGGTGACACCACACATGGAGCTGTGAGTTCATAAAAATAAATGCAGAAAGGTAAAACAAACAATAATGTTTTGACAGAATAATCATCATTTAACAAGCACTTCTATTTTATACCAGGAATTTTAGTGATAAAAAATAAAATGGCCAACGTCGTCGTGTTTCAATGACATCACCGACAGGTTGAATCTGAAAGCATTCATGATAACGATATGTTAAATTGTAGTAGCTGGGAACCAAAGCATAAAACAGTAACTAACCAGTGAAATACAGTCTACATCCGTTATGTCAAAGTCGGTTATGTCACATTCTCCGGTTATCTCAAAGTCGGATCAAAGTCCCGTTTCAGACACTTATCATTTTACCTATAACTGGATCCATTTATATCGAATTTCGTTAAGTCAAACTTCGGTAAGTCGAAGTATTTTGTTCGGTCCGACGGAATTCGACATAACGAATGCAGATTATAGAATTAGTTTCACTAAAAGAAGTCAATTCTACATGTATAAAGTTGAGGTTTGATGTTGTATATATTCAGTGTGGAGAGCCATTACATGATGTGTGTTTGGAAGATGAGGATGAGGTATCGGATATCGCCGAAGAACTTGAGCAGCAGTTGTTGCATGATGGTGGAGAGGAACATGAGGTATTCGATTACTGTAATCGCAAACCAGGTTTCCAAACTCTGCTGTTGGCAGTGTGACAGATCGTAAAAAAAATCCCCATGCTTATTGTCATGACTATGAGTAGTTTTCATTTTAAAATCTTTCATCAGTGTAATTGCATTGAAGATTACTTTATTAGCTTTATTTAACCCTTTCCCTCATAATAAAAAGTCATATCAGGTTCTCCAGCCCAATACAGTAACTATGTAATAGCTTATCAGCTACCAATAAATAAGAGACCAATAACTGTACCCTGTCCCCATAAGGTATTTCAGGAAAAACTGATAAAATGACCCCTATCATGTTTAACCCTGTTTTCCCTGATAAAAACTTACTTTAATATATTTATAGTAAGAATAAAAAATTTAGAAAAATAAATGATGTTTTCAACGATATAATTTTTAAGAGAAACTTTTTAGTATTTACTTAGATATGGAGGTGTAAATATTGGACATGCAGGTTTTGGAGAATAATTATTATATTCGACTATATTTGTGTAGTTAATAGTGCATGGATATGGGCGTGGCAACCTAAGTTGATTAAATCAATTTCCTAAATCAATTGGACTTTCTGATTAAAGACTCCACCCACATGGGTTTATTACCCTCTGTTTAGCTGGCAACATTAGCCATTCCATGAGGCTACAACACACATCCTTTGATATCAACAAGTTCCTAAGACACCGCCCTGTGTATTTCGAACTGGATGCTTCCTGTCAAACTGTTGTCATGCCAACATTAGTCGGTAATTAGCATTAAAACCTTTGAACCCAAATTTGATTACCCTACGGCCATGTATACTGTATAGCAAAAAACATCATGCTTGCATAACATTATGACTTACATGCACTTTGATCTATAGCCGTGGTCATACAACAGAAACTTCAAACAAACCTGCACCCACCCCCCCCCCCCCACCAGGGAACCCATTTAATGCATCATAATGTCACGTGATAAATGTTCTAATTTCAATCCAATTCTAATTTTAGACCATATGCATGAATTGGCCTCCACTGTGGAAATTTACCAAATACCTAGATATTTTTATGCAAGCTACAATGGGTTTGCCCTGAGTAATTGCTATTTTTAGATTTATTTTCATTTTAACTTGAGACATTTATAGATAAATACTTGATGCTTAGTGAAACATATTTTGACCACTTTTCTGCCGTATTTAAGTAGCGAAAATGATGGATTTAAAACGGACACGTAGAAACACGTATTTATCAGGTGACTGGTATGGTCGTATATATACGTATATACCAGGTGCCCGATAACACGTAGAAATACGTATATATCAGGTGCCCGATAACACTTAGAAATACGTATATATCAGGGTATGGGTTAAGCGACCATTTTTGGGGGGATTGTTGGGGTGATTCAGTTGTGTAGACCATGTCACTATAGCATGTGATGTCGTAACCTGACATACGCTTTGTATTAAGCTTGTTTTCAGATCCTATTTGTCTTACAATTATTTTATGATAGGTGTATATGTATATATACAATTATTTTATGATAGGTGTATATGTATACAATTATTTTATGATATGTTTATATGTATATATACAATTATTTTATGATAGGTGTATATGTATATAATTATTTTATGATAGGTGTATATGTATATATACAATTATTTTATGATATGTTTATATGTATATATATAATTATTTTATGATAGGTGTATATGTATATAATTATTTTATGATAGGTGTATATATATACAATTATTTTATGATATGTTTATATGTATATATACAATTATTTTATGATAGGTGTATATGTATGTATAAAATTATTTTATGATATGTGTGTACAGAACAAATACATATTGGTAACCTGACTCACATAATTATAACAGGTGTTTGACTTATTATATCAAAACAAACGAAAGGATTATATTTTTATTATAAATTGTCCCATGAGCTACTAAGTACTATTTAGCCAATTCTTTCATACAGTATGGCTTCTTTGACACCTGCATATATCTCTTATCTTCTTGCAACACATATGGTTGCTTTATTTCTCAATAAACAGATGTTTTATGGTAATACCAAAGTAACATTTGATGATCTTGTCCATCTGTCTATACAACAACCATCTAGTTCCAAAAACCTGCCAATTTGGTCTGATATTTGCTTGTGTTGGCATGGATGGGAGGATGCAGGAGAGTTATGTAGTAAATGATTTACACTTTTAAATAATAAATGTTCATGTAATAGAAACATTGTCTGATTAGCAATTCACACACCTTTGATCTACTGCAGACAACTTCAACAAATAATTCCAACGGACCAGTTGAAATGAAGATTGACATTATAAAGAATACATCAGAAAATATGGGAGACAATATGCAGGAGAGGCATACAGTGGACATCCATATAAATGAAGAAACAAACAATAATCAAATTGAAGATAAGAATAAACAAGATACACCAAAAACAAAGTTGTTAAAACTTGATGAAAAACAAATTGAAAGAGATAAAGAAGAACTTCAATTTAATGAAATAAAGAAATTCTCATCTCCAGAATACAAAGAAAAAAGGGAATTGAGTGTAAAAGAAGAGTTAGCACATTCTATTGACATAATATCCCCTACAGCTTTAAGAAAACGAATTGCTCATGTACCTAGTCAGAATCAGAGCCCAGCAAAGAACATTAGAGACACTGATGCTAAAAGAACAGAAACTGAAGTTATAAGAAATGAAACTGATGTTAGAAGAACAGAAGCTGACAAAGATGTGATTGGTGTTTGTCAGAAAATGCCTGATCTAAGTCCTGTGAAGAACATATGGCCAACTGAAATTGGAAGAACAAACATTGAAGTTAAGAAAGCAGAATCTGGTAACGATGTTATTGAAGGGAGTCAGACATTTCCTAATAAAAAAGGCAGGATACCACCCATTAGAAGAAGTGCTAGAATCCTAAGTTGGAAAGACAGTGAAACCAGTGAAGTGGAATCGGATGGTAATGAAACTAAAAAGGATCAAGAAAACATAACTGATGATAATCACACAAGGTCAGATGAAATTGGTGTATGCAAAGAAGTTGTAAATAATAATAATAATTGTGAAATAATGCGTGAGAGCCAAGAACTGTCCAGGAATAATACTGAGGAATTTGTACCCAGGATGGTAGAACAATCAGAGACTTTGTCCGATTCTGAGATGGAAGTTCAACTGGAATGTACAAAGACAAATATAATGGAATTGGAACAAGATACAGCAGCTAAAACTACAGAGAGTGGTCTTTCTAGTCAGAATACTGAAACTTGTGATATCGCAGGAAGTGCAATTAGTGATACACTTCAGGATGGGATTGATGTTCATATTTCAGATGAGATCGCTTGTGTAGACCAAGGAAAACATATTGAAATATGGAAGGAAAATGAAACTGCTGAAGTTTGCCCAACACCAATGCCACATGAGACATGCCTGTGTAAACAAGAAGTGGCTACTAGTAACGATAAACCAACAAAACTATACAATGACATTGCAGCTCTTAAATGCAAATCAATAGATCAGAATTCAAAAAAACAGAAAAGGAAAAAATCCAAGTTTGGACCAGGTCATTTTATCAATTTTCAAAAGTCTTCTGCTGAAACTTTGTCTAATGAGATTGAAGACTTTGGTTATGTAAATGACTATCAAGTTCTTTCAAGGGATGACAAAGACTCAATAATGTCTCCAAAAGTTGAACTAAAGCAGAGCATAAGAAAAAATCTAAAACAGAGTGTTCGGAAAATTAGAAAAAACTGTATGTACATAGATCATGACTCTCAAGTGAATACTGATAACAGCATTCAATTATCTGATGTGTATTATAATGTCCACGCGGATTCTGTCTCACAGATTTCTAATAAAGCCCTATGTAAAAAATCAGATATGAGAAAGAGCGAAGGAAAATGTGAAATTGAAATAGGTGTTAGTAGTAAGATTGCAAACATAAATGCTGATACTGAACGATGTGCGATTAGAATTGCCCAACCTGAAGTCAAATTAACAGATTTAAATGTAAATGATACATTAGATGAAGATGGGATTTCAAAAAGGACTAGAACTAAACTATTATCACTTGAATTAGAGACAGTAAATAATAAACATATTTTGGGACATGCAGGAAAATCTGACTGGGATCAATCTGAATCTAACTCCAAGAATATAATTTCAAAGTCTGACAAGATTGTTAAAGATTCGCCTAAAAACGAAAATATATCAAAAAAACTTCAACCTGAATCTGTTGCTAACAGTAAAGAAGCTAAAGATATGATTAAAACTGAAACAAAATCAGATGTGCAGAATATATTTGAAAAGGTTCAAAATCAAAATGTTCCAGGTATAAAACAATTAGAACTCAAGTTGGAAATAGATGTTGAAAAGGTTATTCCTTCACGACAATTGAGCACAGGATTTACTGTTAATACATTTGAGAGACCATTAAGCACGGAGAGTGGAGTCTCATTTAGGAATTCTCCATCAAGATTGTTTAATTTAGATGCTGGTAACTGTGATACAATACGTGAAGAAGAAGACGGTGAAGAGGTAGATATAGATGGTAAAGATAATGGTGAAAAGAATAAAGATAAAACTAAGGGGGACTATAACAGTTGTGGAGATTCTAATTTTATCTTTGGTATAGAAGATTTGTTAGATATTGGAACTACAGAGTCTGAGTCTAACCAGAAAGACATACAAAATTCAGCTCAACCATTCTGTGATAAAACTGCTCATGCCGATAAGTATTTTGATACTGGGATGTCAAATAAAACACCTTCTAAATTGAAGAATCTGTCGGTATCTAAAGCTATTGTTAGTGATAAATATAACAGACCAGGCTGTTCATACCACTCATTACAAACTGTCGAACAAACACATCAATCATTATCTCGTGAAGTTGCGAGAATTAATGCTACTGCAACAGGTGCTCCGATTAACAATAAAGCATCACTATTGTCAGACCAGGATGATAGCTCTCTGTCTCGGTCATCTACTCCAAGTATTGTTTCCATTGATAGAACTTCTCCAGTATCACCCCTATCCATATCTCCATTTGAATTTTGGAACCCGATTTCACCCCTTCCACCATCACCTGTTCGAGAGATTGAAAGAGATTCACCGGAACAGTTAACTGAGGAACAAATGGAACTGGAAAAAGAAAAACCTAAAACATTTGAAAATATAGAAAGTAATAAGCATGAAAGTATGAATGAAGAAAAGGATCGGTCTAAGTACAGTGAGGAGACCGATAGTAATGAATCGGTAGCTCAAAAAGACAGTGATGTTCCAATTGAGGTCAACTCTGCAAAAGGTAAACAAGGAACTGAATTATATGGTAAAAAAGATTGCTGTAGGAATGAAAATGTTGAAAACAAAAGTGCAGAGATTCCACCTGACATTAGTTTAGGTATTTCAAAAGAAATTCGGCACAAAAATATACTAATGAACGTTCACAAACGACGTAGTGCAGAAAAATCTGTTTGTAAAAAAGTTGATAAACTGCCCAGTAAGCCAATGTCTGCTCATTTAAAAATTGAAACTTTAGAAATGGCTCTTTTACCACATTTGATTAGCCCTGTGAAAAGTCCAAAAAATAAATCTAGTGTTAAATTAAAAGGCAAACAAACAAAGAAAAAAATTCATACAGATGACCATAAAGAAACTAGTGTTTTGAAACTTCAAACTATTAATAGCAAGGGACCTAAACAGTTTATGACAAAAGCTCCGAAATGTGCAATAGAAGTTAAGCCAAAAGTGACAAGGAGTTGTGTGTCATTAGAGAATTCCGATGGGGATATGTGTGTAAGGAAGTCTAGCAGAAATATTATCAAAAGAGTTGCTCCTGTAGAGACTCAGTCGAATATTCCTAAAATATTAGCTATTGATGAAGGTAGGCCAAAATGTGGACCTGAAAGTGTTATTACAAGTGGCATAGATAATACAGTTTCTGAAAAAACAAAAATTGCAATGGAAGAAGGAGATGCAATCTGTGAAAGACTACCAATGGAAAATGAAGAAACTGTTGATAAGAAGGCAGCCAACAAAGTACCAACATTGGAAGAGTTGCCATCTGGTCTGGATCTTCTGGCCTTCAAGAAAAAGACACGGGTAGCACACAAAGCACACATACATCCGATAAAGCCGCAGTAAGTCTATATTTTATGGAGCCTCATAAATTGTTGAGTACCTTTCTTCGTGCAATATTATACACTAATGTGCACTTTCTGTACCACGTATAACTCTGATTAACCTGTTTTCTATGACTGCATTACATGTACCAATATTACTAGTGCTCTACATTGTTGTAATTATATATTCTGGCTGTGAATTATCAAAAACCACTGCCATTATAAAAACTTATGAATAATTATTATTAATTAATCACTTGACCATAATTTCTTCATCGCTCGATGGATTTAGCAATGAAGACACTTATTTTATAAGTTAAGAAGGGAAATTACTGTGTAAATATTGTAGTCTAGTTATGTGGCTTGTCCTACTAATGTTGTCCTCATAAAGACTTATCTGAAGTTTGATGTAGATGCCTTTCGTAATTGTAAAGATAATTTGACTTGTTAAAAATGATTATGTTTCAGTTTATTTATCCTCGCCTCTGGTACCTCTGGTGAACCATGTCGGAGAGCGTTCCAAGATGATTAGTAGTATGTGCCTTGCACCGTCGATTATTGGTGTTGATATGTATATTTTGCTGGATGATGTCTTGTAGAGTAGTGTTCTTGTTGTGTCCGATGATGGTGCGATAACAGATGACATCGTGAGGCAGTTTCTTCTTCCTTTCAGGGTGACAAATCCTGAGGTTGAAGTTTTTAACAAGTTAAACCCTGTTGAAAGGGTCATAACTGTCAAAATTCTGTTTACAGGAATATGTAACTTGCCCTACTAATGTACATTTGTAGCTTGTCCCTATAAGTAATTATTCCAAATTTGAAGTAAATAATTTTAGTAATGGGAAAGATATTTTGACATAATAAAACCGTAACCTGAATTATCTATGTTAAAAGGGGCATAACTGTGAAAATAGTTTTGACATAATTATGTAACGTGTCCCACACATATTTTTGGCCTGTCCCTATAAACAATTACTCCAAGTTTGAAGTAAATAGCATTAGTAATGGGAAAGATATTTGAGTTTATAAAAACTTTAACCCAGGGAAACACAGACGGCTGGATGGACGGACGGACGGCGGGTAAACATAGTCTCCTCCGGTAAAACCGGGACTAAGAATAAGTTATACTAATACTTTTCATCAACACCTGTTATTTAGTGGTAATTGGCAGTGTTAATTGGTAATTGTGTATTATATAGCAAGATACAGATGATAGACGCCCCGGCGTTACCTCCAGTTACAGCAAGTAGAAAGAGAAAAACTCTGGATAACACCAAGGAGACAAAAGACAAAAAACAGGTAAAAACTAGATAATAACAGAGAGATGCAAACACCCACGCTGGTATTTGAACTAGATAATAACAGAGAGATGCAAACACCCACGCTGGTATTTGAACTAGATAATAACAGAGAGATGCAAACACCCACGCTGGTATTTGAACTAGATAACAACAGAGAGATGCAAACACCCACACTGGTATTTGAACTAGATAATAACAAAGAGATGCAAACACCCACACTGGTATTTGAACTAGATAATAACAGAGAGATGCAAACACCCACACTGGTATTTGAACTAGATAATAACAAAGAGATGCAAACACCCACACTGGTATTTGAACTAGATAATAACAGAGAGATGCAAACACCCACACTGGTATTTGAACTAGATAATAACAAAGAGATGCAAACACCCACACTGGTATTTGAACTAGATAATAACAGAGAGATGCAAACACCCACACTGGTATTTGAACTAGATAATAACAAAGAGATGCAAACACCCACACTGGTATTTGAACTAGATAATAACAGAGAGATGCAAACACCCACACTGGTATTTGAACTAGATAATAACAAAGAGATGCAAACACCCACACTGGTATTTGAAACAAGAACAAATACTTGATCTCACATGACCTTGATTTGACCTTGAAAGTCAACATTATGGTCACAGGGTATGGCTTATTTGGTTTATTATAGGTGTTCCATTGATTTGACCATAGAAGTCAATGGGAGTGGACACTGACCGCCCTGGCCACACACCATAATCGATTTCTCATACCACTTCCTCCTAGACCAACCCTCTATATTTCTACAAAGAACCATCATAATCTATCAACAACTCTTTGAGTGATCCTGTTCACACACATGCACCCAAAAACAATTTGCAGAATGCCTTTGGTTCAACACTGGTGCCCAGCCTTGCCTGTAAGTATGATTGGAGGAGCCATAAAGCCGGGAAGTTGCTACTGGTATATAACTTGTTTGTGTGACTCACATGAAAACGCATGTGCATGTATAAGAATTCACAAAATTTAAATGTATTATAGTTGTGCCAAGGCACCAAGGAAAGACCAAAAGAACGACATACATACACACACACTTAAATGACAAGTAATATAAGAATATATAAGTGAGCCGAAGGCATCATGTGAAGAACATCACAGCACATGTAAACAGAGAGCAAGCAGTAAAGCAAAAACAGCCCAAAAAACATAATCCCATCTCATACTTAACATCATTCAGCCCTACAGAAGTACTTGTTTGTTATCTTGACATTTTATTTTCAGTGTAAAGAGAACAAGTTCCAGAAGCAGAAATCGGCTGTAGGAGAACGAAGCATCAGTAAAGGTTGGTTACTGCTTGCCATGTATTGCTGTAATATCATGTATACGTAAAGATTGATTACTGCTTGCCTTGTATATAAGCAAAGGTTGATTACTGCTTGCCTTGTATTGCTGTAGAATCATGTATAAGCAAAGGTTGATTACTGCTTGCCTTGTATTGCTGTAGAATCATGTATAAGATAAGGTTGATTACTGCTTGCCTTGTATATAAGATAAGATTGATTACTGCTTGCCTTGTATTGCTGTAGAATCATGTATAAGATAAGGTTGATTACTGCTTGACTTGTATTGCTGTAGAATCATGTATAAGATAAGGTTGATTACTGCTTGCCTTGTATATAAGATAATGTTGATTACTGCTTGCCTTGTATATAAGATAAGGTTGATTACTGCTTGCCTTGTATATAAGCAAAGGTTGATTACTGCTTGCCTTGTATATAAGATAAGGTTGATTACTGCTTGCCTTGTATATAAGATAAGGTTGATTACTGCTTGCCTTGTATTACTGTAGAATCATGTATAAGCAAAGGTTGATTACTGCTTGCCTTGTATTGCTGTAGAATCATGTATAAGCAAAGGTTGATTACTGCTTGCCTTGTATTGCTGTAGAATCATGTATAAGATAAGGTTGATTACTGCTTGCCTTGTATATAAGCAAAGGTTGATTACTGCTTGCCTTGTATATAAGATAAGGTTGATTACTGCTTGCCTTGTATATAAGATAAGGTTGATTACTGCTTGCCTTGTATATAAGATAAGGTTGATTACTGCTTGCCTTGTATTGCTGTAGAATCATGTATAAGCAAAGGTTGATTACTGCTTGCCTTGTATTGCTGTAGAATCATGTATAAGATTAGGTTGATTACTGTTTGCCTTGTATATAAGATAAGGTTGATTACTGCTTGCCTTGTATATAAGATAAGGTTGATTACTGCTTGCCTTGTATATAAGATAAGGTTGATTACTGCTTGCCTTGTATATAAGATAAGGTTTATTACTGCCTGCCTTGTATATAAGATAAGGTTGATTACTGCTTGCCTTGTATATAAGATAAGGTTTATTACTGCTTGCCTTGTATATAAGCAAAGGTTGATTACTGCTTGCCTTGTATATAAGATAAGGTTGATTACTGCTTGCCTTGTATATAAGCAAAGGTTGATTACTGGTTGTCTAGTATTGCTGTAGAATCATGTATAAGTAAAGGTTGATTACTGCTTGCCTTGTATTGCTGTAGAATCATGTATGAGCAAAGGTTGATTACTGCTTGCGTTGTATTGCTGTAGAATCATGTATAAGCAAAGGTTGATTACTGCTTGCCTAGTATTGCTGTAGAATCATGTATGCGATAAGGTTGATTACTGCTTGCCTTGTATTGCTGTAGAATCATGTATAAGCAAAGGTTGATTACTGCTTGCCTAGTATTGCTGTAGAATCATGTATGCGATAAGGTTGATTACTGCTTGCCTTGTATTGCTGTAGAATCATGTATAAGTAAAGGTTGGTTACTGCTTGCCTTGTATTGCTGTAGAATCATGTATGAGCAGAGGTTGATTACTGCTTGCCTTGTATTGCTGTAGAATCATGTATGCGATAAGGTTGATTACTGCTTGCCTTGTATTGCTGTAGAATCATGTATAAGCAAAGGTTGATTACTGCTTGCCTAGTATTGCTGTAGAATCATGTATGCGATAAGGTTGATTACTGCTTGCCTTGTATTGCTGTAGAATCATGTATAAGTAAAGGTTGGTTACTGCTTGCCTTGTATTGCTGTAGAATCATGTATGAGCAGAGGTTGATTACTGCTTGCCTTGTATTGCTGTAGAATCATGTATGAGATAAGGTTGATTACTGCTTGCCTTGTATTGCTGTAGAATCATGTATAAGCAAAGGTTGATTACTGCTTGCCTTGTATTGCTGTAGAATCATGTATGAGATAAGGTTGATTACTGCTTGCCTTGTATTGCTGTAGAATCATGTATAAGCAAAGGTTGATTACTGCTTGCCTTGTATTGCTGTAGAATCATGTATAAGCTAAGGTTGATTACTGCTTGCCTTGTATTGCTGTAGAATCATGTATAAGCAAAGGTTGATTACTGCTTGCCTTGTATTGCTGTAGAATCATGTATGAGCAAAGGTTGATTACTGCTTGCCTTGTATTGCTGTAGAATCATGTATAAGCAAAGGTTGATTACTGCTTGCCTTGTATTGCTGTAGAATCATGTATAAAGTGATTACTGCTGTCTTGTATTGCTGTAGAATCATGTATAGCAAAGGTTGATTACTGCTTGCCTTGTATTGCTGTAGAATCATGATAACAATGTGATTACTGTTGCCTGTATTGCTGTAAATCATGTATAAGCAAAGGTTGATTACTGCTTGCCTTGTATTGCTGTAGAATCATGTATAAGATAAGGTTGATTACTGCTTGCCTTGTATTGCTGTAGAATCATGTATAAGCAAAGGTTGATTACTGCTTGCCTTGTATTGCTGTAGAATCATGTATAAGCAAAGGTTGATTACTGCTTGCCCTGTATTGCTGTAGAATCATGTATAAGTTAAGGTTGATTACTGCTTGCCTTGTATTGCTGTAGAATCATGTATAAGCAAAGGTTGATTACTGCTTGCCTTGTATTGCTGTAGAATCATGTATAAGCTAAGGTTGATTACTGCTTGCCTTGTATTGCTGTAGAATCATGTATAAGATAAGGTTGATTACTGCTTGCCTTGTATTGCTGTAGAATCATGTATAAGCAAAGGTTGATTACTGCTTGCCTTGTATTGCTGTAGAATCATGTATAAGCAAAGGTTGATTACTGCTTGCCTTGTATTGCTGTAGAATCATGTATAAGCAAAGGTTGATTACTGCTTGCCTTGTATTGCTGTAGAATCATGAATAACCAATAGTCGATTACTGCATGTCTTGTATTGCTGTAGAATCATGTATAAGCAAAGGTTGATTACTGCTTGCCCTGTATTGCTGTAGAATCATGTATAAGCAAAGGTTGGTTACTGCTTGCCCTGTATTGCTGTAGAATCATGTATAAGCAAAGGTTGAATACTGCTTGCCTTGTATTGCTGTAGAATCATGTATAAGCAACGGATGATTACTGCTTGCCTTGTATTGCTGTAGAATCATGTATAAGCAAAGGTTGATTACTGCTTGCCCTGTATTGCTGTAGAATCATGTATAAGCAAAGGTTGATTACTGCTTGCCTTGTATTGCTGTAGAATCATGTATAAGCAAAGGTTGATTACTGCTTGCGTTGTATTGCTGTAGAATCATGTATAAGCTACGGTTGATTACTGCTTGCCTTGTATTGCTGTAGAATCATGTATAAGATAAGGTTGATTACTGCATGTCTTGTATTGCTGTAGAATCATGTATTAGCAAAGGTTGGTTACTGCTTGACTTGTGTTCCTATAGAATCAAATATCAGCAAAGGTTGGTTACTGCTTGACTTGTGTTCCTATAGAATCAAATATCAGCAAAGGTTGATTACTGCTTGACTTGTGTTCCTGTAGAATCAAATATCAGCAACGGTTGGTTACTGCTTGCCTTGTATTGCTGTAGAATCATGTATAAGCTAAGGTTGATTACTGCTTGCCTTGTATTGCTGTAGAATCATGTATAAGCTAAGGTCGATTACTGCTTGCCCTGTATTGCTGTAGAATCATGTATAAGCAAAGGTTGATTACTGCTTGTCTTGTATTGCTGTAGAATCATGTATAAGCAAAGGTTGATTACTGCTTGACTTGTATTGCTGTAGAATCATGTATAAGCTAAGGTTGATTACTGCTTGCCTTGTATTGCTGTAGAATCATGTATAAGCAAAGGTTGATTACTGCTTGCCTTGTATTGCTGTAGAATCATGTATAAGCAAAGGTTGATTACTGCTTGCGTTGTATTGCTGTAGAATCATGTATGAGCAAAGGTTGATTACTGCTTGCCTTGTATTGCTGTAGAATCATGTATAGGCAAAGGTTGATTACTGCTTGCCTTGTATTGCTGTAGAATCATGTATAAGCTAAGGTTGATTACTGCTTGCCCTGTATTGCTGTAGAATCATGTATAAGCTAAGGTTGATTACTGCTTGCCTTGTATTGCTGTAGAATCATGTATAAGCAAAGGTTGATTACTGCTTGCCTTGTATTGCTGTAGAATCATGTATGAGCAAAGGTTGATTACTGCTTGCCTTGTATTGCTGTAGAATCATGTATAAGCAAAGGTTGATTACTGCATGTCTTGTATTGCTGTAGAATCATGTATAAGCAAAGGTTGATTACTGCTTGCCTTGTATTGCTGTAGAATCATGTATGAGCTAAGGTTGATTACTGCTTGCCTTGTATTGCTGTAGAATCATGTATAAGCAAAGGTTGATTACTGCTTGCCTTGTATTGCTGTAGAATCATGTATAAGCAAAGGTTGATTACTGCTTGCCTTGTATTGCTGTAGAATCATGAATAACCAATAGTCGATTACTGCATGTCTTGTATTGCATTGCTGTAGAATCATGTATAAGCAAAGGTTGATTACTGCTTGCCTTGTATTGCTGTAGAATCATGTATGAGCAAAGGTTGATTACTGCTTGCCTTGTATTGCTGTAGAATCATGTATAAGCAAAGGTTGATTACTGCTTGCCTTGTATTGCTGTAGAATCATGTATAAGCAAAGGTTGATTACTGCTTGCCCTGTATTGCTGTAGAATCATGTATAAGCAAAGGTTGATTACTGCTTGCCTTGTATTGCTGTAGAATCATGTATAAGCAAAGGTTGATTACTGCTTGCCTTGTATTGCTGTAGAATCATGTATAAGCTACGGTTGATTACTGCTTGCCTTGTATTGCTGTAGAATCATGTATAAGATAAGGTTGATTACTGCATGTCTTGTATTGCTGTAGAATCATGTATTAGCAAAGGTTGGTTACTGCTTGACTTGTGTTCCTATAGAATCAAATATCAGCAAAGGTTGGTTACTGCTTGACTATTACTGCTTGTCTTGTATTGCTGTAGAATCATATGCAAAGGTTGATTACTGCTTGTCTTGTATTGCTGTAGAATCATGTATGAGCAAAGGTTGATTACTGCTTGTCTTGTATTGCTGTAGAATCATGTATTAGCAAAGGTTGATTACTGCATGTCTAGTATTGCTGTAGAATCATGTATGAGCAAAGGTTGATTACTGCATGTCTTGTATTGCTGTAGAATCATGTATAAAGGTTGATTACTGCATGTCTGTATTGCTGTAGAATCATGTATTAGCAAAGGTTGATTACTGCATGTCTTGTATTGCTGTAGAATCATGTATGAGCAAAGGTTGATTACTGCTTGTCTTGTATTGCTGTAGAATCATGTATGAGCAAAGGTTGATTACTGCATGTCTAGTATTGCTGTAGAATCATGTATTAGCAAAGGTTGATTACTGCTTGCCTTGTATTGCTGTAGAATCATGTATGAGCTAAGGTTGATTACTGCTTGCCTTGTATTGCTGTAGAATCATGTATAAGCAAAGGTTGATTACTGCTTGCCTTGTATTGCTGTAGAATCATGTATGAGCAAAGGTTGATTACTGCTTGCCTTGTATTGCTGTAGAATCATGTATAAGATAGTTGATTACTGCATGTCTTGTATTGCTGTAGAATCATGTATAAGCAAAGGTTGATTACTGCTTGCCTTGTATTGCTGTAGAATCATGTATGAGCTAAGGTTGGTTACTGCTTGCCTTGTATTGCTGTAGAATCATGTATAAGCAAAGGTTGATTACTGCTTGCCTTGTATTGCTGTAGAATCATGTATAAGCAAAGGTTGATTACTGCTTGCCTTGTATTGCTGTAGAATCATGTATAAGATAGTTGATTACTGCTTGCCTTGTATTGCTGTAGAATCATGTATAAGCAAAGGTTGATTACTGCTTGCCTTGTATTGCTGTAGAATCATGTATTAGCTAAGGTTGATTACTGCTTGCCTTGTATTGCTGTAGAATCATGTATAAGCAAAGGTTGATTACTGCTTGCCTTGTATTGCTGTAGAATCATGTATGAGCTACGGTCGTTTACTGCTTGCCCTGTATTGCTGTAGAATCATGTATAAGTTAAGGTTGATTACTGCTTGCCTTGTATTGCTGTAGAATCATGTATAAGCAAAGGTTGATTACTGCTTGCCTTGTATTGCTGTAGAATCATGTATGAGCAAAGGTTGATTACTGCTTGTGTTGTATTGCTGTAGAATCATGTATAAGCAAAGGTTGATTACTGCTTGCCTTGTATTGCTGTAGAATCATGTATAAGATAAGGTTGATTACTGCATGTCTTGTATTGCTGTAGAATCATGTATTAGCAAAGGTTGGTTACTGCTTGACTTGTGTTCCTATAGAATCAAATATCAGCAAAGGTTGGTTACTGCTTGCCTTGTATTCCTGTAGAACAAAATATCAGTATAACTTATTATTTCAACATGGGAAATGTGATTGGGTTGGCCACATTACATATTAATGTATGAACTTGTTTTTGCAATCTAGCTAAATGAAATTTGTATAGACTAATATTGAATAAAACCTAGGTAGGCACCACCCTACAAATTACAATAGACGACCCTTATTGAATGTGTGGTTGTAGGTCAAAGGTCAAGGTTGCAATGTACTCAAATTCTAAAAGTATACAGTTTTTACACTATTATCAGACCATACCTGTAAATGCCATACGATTACTAATTTTCAAGTTGACATTGTTGAAACCAAGCATAGCTTATGTTCTGTATTTCATAGCATTATAAATAATTTCATGAATATTTTATATATGTAGAAAATACAAGAAAGATGCAAGCTTTTCTCAAGTCCTCCGAATCAGCGGAATGCTTTGTTTCCAAGGCGATAACAGATCTCAACAAGGATGGTCTCGTGTTGGAATTGCTCAATATCTGTCTAGAGGTAACAACATGTTCATAGGTCATATATCTAATATATATCCTGGTTTTTGAGCAGATCTGTAAAAAAAAATACATTTGAACCATACCATGGGAATCTAACATTGTTGGCACAAGATCACGTAACTGGGAACCGGTAATGATACTTATTTCTATTACTAGTTCTGCAAAGGGTAGTTCCTAGAATACTTCCAAAGAGTGGTTCCAAGAGTACTGCAACGGGTGGTTCCAAGAATACTGCCAAAGAGTAATTCCAAGAATATTGTCAACGGGTAGTTCCAAGAATACTGCAATGGGTAGTTCCAAGAATACTGCAACGGGTAGTTCCAAGAATACTACAACGGGTAGTTCCAAGAATACTGCCAAAGGGTAGTTCCAAGAATACTACAACGGGTAGTTCCAAGAATACTGCCAACAGGTAGTTCCAAGAATACTGCAACGGGTAGTTCCAATAATACTGCCAAAGGGTAGTTCCAAGAATACAGCAACAGGTAGTTCCAAGAATACTGCCAAAGGGTAGTTCCAAGAATACTGCCAAAGGGTAGTTCCAAGAATACTGCCAAAGGGTAGTTCCAAGAATACTGCCAAAAAATAGTTCCAAAAATACTGCAACGGGTAGTTCCAAGAATACTGCCAAAAAGAGTTGTTCCAAGAGTACTGCTAAGGGTGGTTCCAAGAATACTGCCAAAGGGTAGTTCCAAGAATACTGCAAAGGGTGGTTCCAAGAATACTGCCAAATAGTAGTTCCAAGAATACTGCTGTTCCAAGAATACTGCCAAAGAGTAATTCCAAGAAAATCTTTCAACGGATAGTTCCAAAAATACTGCCAAATAGTAGTTCCAAGAATACTGCAAAGGGTAGTTCCTAGAATACTTCCAAAGAGTGGTTCCAAGAGTACTGCAACGGGTGGTTCCAAGAATACTGCCAAAGAGTAATTCCAAGAATATTGTCAACGGGTAGTTCCAAGAATACTGCAATGGGTAGTTCCAAGAATACTGCAATGGGTAGTTCTAAGAATACTACAACGGGTAGTTCCAAGAATACTGCCAAAGGGTAGTTCCAAGAATACTACAACGGGTAGTTCCAAGAATACTGCCAACGGGTAGTTCCAATAATACTGCCAAAGGGTAGTTCCAAGAATACAGCAACAGGTAGTTCCAAGAATACTGCCAAAGGGTAGTTCCAAGAATACTGCCAAAGGGTAGTTCCAAGAATACTGCCAAAAAATAGTTCCAAAAATACTGCAACGGGTAGTTCCAAGAATACTGCCAAAAAGAGTTGTTCCAAGAGTACTGCTAAGGGTGGTTCCAAGAATACTGCCAAAGGGTAGTTCCAAGAATACTGCAAAGGGTGGTTCCAAGAATACTGCCAAATAGTAGTTCCAAGAATACTGCTGTTCCAAGAATACTGCCAAAGAGTAATTCCAAGAAAATCTTTCAACGGATAGTTCCAAAAATACTGCCAAATAGTAGTTCCAAGAATACTGCAAAGGGTAGTTCCTAGAATACTTCCAAAGAGTGGTTCCAAGAGTACTGCAACGGGTGGTTCCAAGAATACTGCCAAAGAGTAATTCCAAGAATATTGTCAACGGGTAGTTCCAAGAATACTGCAATGGGTAGTTCCAAGAATACTGCAATGGGTAGTTCTAAGAATACTACAACGGGTAGTTCCAAGAATACTGCCAAAGGGTAGTTCCAAGAATACTACAACGGGTAGTTCCAAGAATACTGCCAACGGGTAGTTCCAATAATACTGCCAAAGGGTAGTTCCAAGAATACAGCAACAGGTAGTTCCAAGAATACTGCCAAAGGGTAGTTCCAAGAATACTGCCAAAGGGTAGTTCCAAGAATACTGCCAAAAAATAGTTCCAAAAATACTGCAACGGGTAGTTCCAAGAATACTGCCAAAAAGAGTTGTTCCAAGAGTACTGCTAAGGGTGGTTCCAAGAATACTGCCAAAGGGTAGTTCCAAGAATACTGCAAAGGGTGGTTCCAAGAATACTGCCAAATAGTAGTTCCAAGAATACTGCTGTTCCAAGAATACTGCCAAAGAGTAATTCCAAGAAAATCTTTCAACGGATAGTTCCAAAAATACTGCCAAATAGTAGTTCCAAGAATACTGCAATGGTAGTTCCAAGAATACTGCTAAAGAGTAGTTTCAAGAATACTGTCAATGGGTAATTCCAAGAGTTCCAAGATTCCAAAGGGTTGTTCCATGTACTTCCAAAGAGTAGTTCCAAGAATACTGCAAATAGTGGTTCCATGAATACTGTCAGGTTTATAAATGCTAAAATTTCCCAATGCTGTATCCCATTCTATGACAGATTGTGCTTCAATTTTTTGGAAGTCGTGATAGCGCAGTGTTAGCTTCAGGTGCGAAAGGTCCGGAGTTCGAGCCCAGCTGGAGCCGTTATGATTGTGCCCTTATGCAAGGCATTTAATTTCCACATTTCCTCTTCTCTCTCCCTTGTGGCGATGGATTCCATCACGAATGAGCTCTCAAGAGTGATTAATATAAGTTGCAAGAACTAGTTTCGCAATCGAGCTAAAATAAATTTGTATAAACTAAGTTAATGTTTTGGACAGAGACACTGTGTTATTGTTTATTACTAGATTCAACAACGTTTATGTCCCAGCTATCCCTCTTTAACTCCGACTTCAGCGTTCATGCATCTGCCTGGATCCAGTTCTTAGTACCCTATGGGTGGACTTTTATGGGTGGAATTTTATGAACAATATCACCATTGTGCAATGGTGCACACATGATTTTCGAAGGGATCGTCGTAGCGACACAATTCTAATGAAATTCCACAGAATATTTCCAGAGTTTTCAGTCACAAATAAGAAGAACACTGCCACATGCTACAATTAATGTGAACTATTTGTTGCCGTTATTTTTTACCCAATGTGTTAAATATTTCACAGGGAAAATGCATTACCATACTGATTTTGTCTTAACCCTTTCCCTCGTAGAAGCACCTCTTGACGCCATTGCCAATATGACACATTGACAATGTAGCAGCCAAACCAATGTTCATAAACCCTTTCCCTCATAGAAGTACCTCTTGACGCCATTGCCAATACGACATACATTGACAATGTAGTAGCCAAACCAATGTTCATAAACCCTTTCCCTCATAGAAGCACCTCTTGACGCCATTGCCAATATGACATACATTGACAATGTAGTAGCCAAACCAATGTTCATAAACCAACCCTTTCCCTCATAGAAGCACCTCTTGACGCCATTGCCAATACGACATACATTGACAATGTTGTAGCCAAACCAATGTTCATAAACCCTTTCCCTCATAGAAGCACCTCTTGACGCCATTGCCAATACGACATACATTGACAATGTAGCAGCCAAACCAATGTTCATAAACCCTTTCCCTCATAGAAGCACCTCTTGACTCCATTACCCATACGACATACATTGACAATGTAGTAGCCAAACAAATGTTCATAAACCCTTTCCCTCATAGAAGCACCTCTTGACGCCATTGCCAATACGACATACATTGACAATGTAATAGCCAAACCAATGTTCATAAACCCTTTCCCTCATAGAAGCACCCTTGACGCCATTGCCAATACGACATACATTGACAATGTAATAGCCAAACCAATGTTCATAAACCCTTTCCCTCATAGAAGCACATCTTGACGCCATTGCCAATACGACATACATTGACAATGTAATAGCCAAACCAATGTTCATAATAATGGCCATAATCTCATGTAGTCCCAGTAATATATATGGAGGTGGGATATATGAGGTGACTACTTATTCACTGCATGATATAATTGTATATTAACCTAGATCTCTATGAAGGAAAGGGTTAATATGTTTCAAGTATCAAGGTACCGGTGAAATATATATTTCGTAAGTATAGTACATCACACCATCTTTGACATGTTTCA
Source organism: Archivesica marissinica (assembly GCA_014843695.1). NCBI lineage: Eukaryota > Metazoa > Mollusca > Bivalvia > Venerida > Vesicomyidae > Archivesica > Archivesica marissinica. The sequence goes on along the minus strand of CM026389.1, from coordinate 33,709,094 downwards.
GTGTTTGGGCAGAGTACGGACGGACACACTGGAGGTTGTCTACAGGAATTGTGAGAGCGGAGAATACTTGAATTTAGCGACAGACTACCCGTTCCTGAGTGACGTGGAGAAACAGGCTGTACCACTGATTCAACACCTGCTCACTCACATGGTTAGATCATCATGTCTAGTGTATACATTGTCTGGCTATACTCCACATGGTTAGATCATCATGTCTAGTGTATACATTGTCTGGCTATACATCACATGGTTAGATCATCATGTCTAGTGTATACATTGTCTGGCTATACTCCACATGGTTAGATCATCATGTCTAGTGTATACATTGTCTGGCTATACTCCACATGGTTAGATCATCATGTCTAGTGTATACATTGTCTGGCTATACTCCACATGGTTAGATCATCATGTCTAGTGTATACATTGTCTGGCTATACTCCACATGGTTAGATCATCATGTCTAGTGTATACATTGTCTGGCTATACTCCACATGGTTAGATCATCATGTCTAGTGTATACATTGTCGGATGTATTTTTGAAATGAATATGAGCGTTAGAAGAGAAATTTGAATCACTGCAGCGCATGGTTTTCAGGTTGCATAGTGAGCTGTACGTTTCATGTGTCACATATATACACAAGCATTGTCAATCACGTTATGTGGCATTGTATGTGTTTGTTACCATTCATCAATCTATTTGTCAAAAGTATTAATGAAAAAATATAATGTGTTGACTTTCTTTACATTTTTTGTTTAAGAAATAATATTTGTCTTGAATAAAACATGCTTCGGAGTTGAAGATGTAAATAGTGACAGACCGATCTATTTGCTTGTGTAAATAGTGACAGACCGATCTAATTGCTTGTGTAAATAGTGACAGACCGATCTAATTGCTTGTGTAAATAGTGACAGACAGATCTATTTATCCCGTAGTATGTGCATAATAAAGGAATATTATGTTATTCTCACATATAAATTACTTCTCATTGCTTGTGTAAATCACATCTAATAGCTTGTGTAACTCACATATAATTGCTTGTGTAAATCACATCTAATAGCTTGTATAAATCACATATAATTGCTTGTGTAAATCACATCTAATTGCTTGTGTAAATCACATCTAATTGCTTGTGTAACTCACATATAATTGCTTGTGTAAATCACATCTAATTGCTTGTGTAAATCACATCTAATAGCTTGTGTAAATCACATCTCATTGCTTGTGTAAATCACATCTAATTGCTTGTGTAAATCACATCTAATAGCTTGTGTAAATCACATCTAATTGCTTGTGTAAATCACATCTAATAGCTTGTGTAAATCACATCTAATTGCTTGTGTAACTCACATATAATTGCTTGTGTAAATCACATCTCATTGCTTGTGTAAATCACATCTCATTGCTTGTGTAAATCACATCTCATTGCTTGTGTAAATCACATCTAATTGCTTGTGTAACTCACATATAATTGCTTGTGTAAATCACATCTAATAGCTTGTGTAAATCACATATAATTGCTTGTGTAAATCACATCTAATTGCTTGTGTAAATCACATCTAATTGCTTGTGTAACTCAGATATAATTGCTTGTGTAAATCACATCTAATTGCTTGTGTAAATCACATCTAATAGCTTGTGTAAATCACATCGAATTGCTTGTGTAAATCACATCTAATTGCTTGTGTAACTCACATATAATTGTTTGTGTAAATCACATCTCATTGCTTGTGTAAATCACATATAATTGCTTGTGTAAATCACATCTCATTGCTTGTGTAAATCACATCTCATTGCTTGTGTAAATCACATCTCATTGCTTGTGTAACTCACATATAATTGCTTGTGTAAATCACATCTCATTGCTTGTGTAAATCACATCTCATTGCTTGTGTAAATCACATCTCATTGCTTGTGTAAATCACATCTAATTGCTTGTGTAACTCACATATAATTGCTTGTGTAAATCACATCTAATAGCTTGTGTAAATCACATATAATTGCTTGTGTAAATCACATCTAATTGCTTGTGTAAATCACATCTAATTGCTTGTGTAACTCAGATATAATTGCTTGTGTAAATCACATCTAATTGCTTGTGTAAATCACATCTAATAGCTTGTGTAAATCACATCGAATTGCTTGTGTAAATCACATCTAATTGCTTGTGTAACTCACATATAATTGTTTGTGTAAATCACATCTCATTGCTTGTGTAAATCACATCTCATTGCTTGTGTAAATCACATCTCATTGCTTGTGTAAATCACATCTAATAGCTTGTGTAGATCACATCTCATTGCTTGTGTAAATCACATCTAATTGCTTGTGTAAATCACATCTAATTGCTTGTGTAAATCACATCTAATAGCTTGTGTAAATCACATCTCATTGCTTGTGTAAATCACATATAATAGCTTGTGTAAATCACATCTAATTGCTTGTGTAAATCACATCTCATTGCTTGTGTAAATCACATCTAATAGCTTGTGTAAATCACATCTCATTGCTTGTGTAAATCACATCTAATAGTTTGTGTAAATCACATATAATAGCTTGTGTAAATCACATCTCATTGCTTGTGTAAATCACATCTAATAGCTTGTGTAAATCACATCTAATTGCTTGTGTAAATCACATCTAATAGCTTGTGTAAATCACATCTAATTGCTAATGTAAATCACATCTCATTGCTTGTGTAAATCACATATAATTGCTTGTGTAAATCACATCTAATTGCTTGTGTAAATCACATCTAATTGCTTGTGTAAATCACATCTCATTGCTTGTGTAAATCACATCTAATAATTGCTTGTGTAAATCACATCTAATTGCTTGTGTAAATCACATCTAATTGCTTGTGTAAATCACATCTCATTGCTTGTGTAAATCACATCTCATTGCTTGTGTAAATCACATCTAATTGCTTGTGTAAATCACATCTAATAGCTTGTGTAAATCACATCTAATAGCTTGTGTAAATCACATATAATTACTTGTGTAAATCACATATAATTGTTTGTGTAAATCACATATAATTGCTTGTGTAAATCACATCTAATTGCTTGTGTAAATCACATCTAATTGCTTGTGTAAATCACATCTAATAATTGCTTGTGTAAATCACATCTAATTGCTTGTGTAAATCACATCTAATTGCTTGTGTAAATCACATCTCATTGCTTGTGTAAATCACATCTCATTGCTTGTGTAAATCACATCTAATTGCTTGTGTAAATCACATCTAATAGCTTGTGTAAATCACATCTAATAGCTTGTGTAAATCACATATAATTACTTGTGTAAATCACAGATCATTGTTTGTTTAAATCACATATAATTGCTTGTGTAAATCACATCTAATAGCTTGTGTAAATCACATCTAATAGCTTGTGTAATTCACATCTAATTGCTTGTGTAAATCACATATAATTGCTTGTGTAAATCACATCTAATTGCTTGTGTAAATCACATCTAATAGCTTGTGTAAATCACATCTAATAATTGCTTGTGTAAATCACATCTAATTGCTTGTGTAAATCACATCTAATTGCTTGTGTAAATCACAGCTCATTGCTGTAAATCACAGCTCATTGCTTTGTAAATAAATTTGCAATACTGTTTTTGTGTACGTTTCCCCCGCAAAATGACATTTCGTTATTGCAAACATTCTTACTTATTTTGTCGTAGCATCCGTGTCATTGGTTTATGATTATTTATTTAATCATTGATGAACATGTTAAAGCCGCAATGCTGGAGTGAGAAACAATATTTTGTTTATGTGGTGATTTCTCTAACATTATTTAAACCCACAGAATGACAATCTAAAGTTATATTCAGTACAGTCTACATCCGTTATGTCATAGTCGGTTATGTCGAATTATCCGGTTATCTCGACGTCGGATCAAAGTCCCGTTTCAGACACTATCATTTTACATATAACTTGAAGTCAAACTTCGGTTATGTCGAAGTATTTTGTTCGGTCCGGCGAAATTCGATATAGCGGATGCAGACGGTATTTGTATAATTATCCAGATTAGTTCATCATTCACAAATTTGAGACACCACATAATTGAGAGTCATTTCAGAACTCCGCGAACATATTCTGCTAACCCGTTATACAATGTACATGCACAGTATATACTAACAATAATTGAAATGATTTCATTGTGATTTGTATAGTGTATTGTTTTATATTCCAGAAAACAGGCTATGCCGTTGTCATGAAAAAAATCTGGAATTGTGTGTTCAGTCGGGAGCTTGAAGCAAATGTTGTCGGCAAAATGGCGCAGTGTCGACTGTTTATAGCTCTGTGTTCCATTCACGGTAGGTACAGTAGTAGTCCTGTAGTATACTGTGTGTGTTTTTACGTTTATTTATCGTCTCTACTGGTTGCCCATATGAGCGACGCTTCCTGAAGAGATTAGTCATTTTAGATTTTTGGAGGATAGTGCAATGATACAGACAGAGACTCATTCCAAAGTCTCCTCTGGTTCTTTTACGTGCACAGTGTACAGCACTGACATGAGACCTCGGTTTAAAGTCCCACCTGAAAGACTGTTAATTTTATTAGGGTCAGATGGGGATCGAACCTGCGATCCGTGTAGTTTACCTGAGCCGAAGGTGAGATAATATGCTTAACTGTTGTTTGCTTTGTAAACACTGCAGCAAATCTATTTTTCATAGGATTTTGTTAAAAGTTGGCCAGAGGATATATCAGACTGTGTCTCTCATTCTAATCCATATTTTGATATATGTGTATTGTTTAACTCTTTCACCGCCAATGTCGCATAAAAGCGACTGCACAAAGCCGAGAACCCGATCAGACAGAACAGAACGTGTCGTCTGATCAGGCTGTATGTTGATTGCTCTTCAGACAGTGGAGCTGAAGCACCTATCCGAATAGCAAACAACATAGATCCTGATCAGACGCGGCGTTACGCCGCGGCTGATCTGGATCTATGTTGCTTGCACATGCTCTCAATTTAGTCGGCGCTGAAAGAGTTAAACTGTATAATATTTGGAAATAAGATATGTTTAAAGTAAACTTGGCCACAATTTATGATCTGATGAGAAGTTGGTTCCTTTCTGTAATTGGCCCTTTCCGTAATAAATATTGGTTACTAAGTCAAGTTAAAGGACTAAGTTTGTAAACACCATGGAATTTTATACCCAGTTTTGCACAAAGTTTTTCACAAGTTATTTCAACATTTGCCTTGTAAGCACCATAGAAAATCTGTTTCTTTGGATTGTATTCAAATTTGACCACAACTTATATTTTGATGTAGTATTGGTCTCGTTTAGTAATTGACACCAAAAAACTGTGTCACTAGGTCAAGTTAAAGGAAAATCTTGTAAAAACTGTGTCACTAGGTCAAGTTAAAGGAAAATCTTGTATAAACTGTGTCACTAGGTCAAGTTAAGGAAAATCTTATAAAAACTGTGTCACTAGGTCAAGTTAAAGGAAAATCTTGTATAAACTGTGTCACTAGGTCAAGTTAAAGGAAAATCTTGTAAAAATTGTGGCAACACTATTTCTGACAGTTTGGTTCAAACTTGGTCTCAAGTTATATGTTGATAAAACATTACTCTCTTTCGTCTCTCAACATTGGCCTCGGAAATAATACAGCAAATGTAATTTTTCTTTGTACTGTGTTCAAACTGTGCCACAAGTTATATTATCAGTCTTTTGTACTACCGTTCATACTCACCTATAAGATGATCTCATCTATAAGACGATCCCCAACTTTGATCCTGAAATTTGTGGGTTTTTGGCATGCCATGGCTTGATAAAATGGACACCAGGACAAGTATTGATTGCATGTTTGGCCAGTGCAAGTTGAACAAATTATCAATGTTAGAGTGCTTTCTTTTCTAAAACGTAAATTATAAATACCTTTTAACAAATTCATCTCCAGTTGATCAGAATGCAAATGGGAATTATTATATACAGCTTTGAGCACTCAATACCTTATAAACTAAATAAATTTAAATCCCAAAGTTATTTTTAAAAAAAATAGTTTTTTTCACACTCAACTTATAAGACAGGAAGCCGCTTTAAGGCCATACTCTGTTCGATGGGTAATTGACAAAAATATAGGTCACTATGTCAAGTTGAAGGTAAACCTAGTGGTTACAAGGTTGCTGTTGCCACACTATTTTGGACCAATTATTTTTCAAACTTTGTGACAAGTTGTATTTTCATGAAATCTCGGTTCTCTTTAATAACTTGCAATTTATGTAAAGTAATTAGGTCACTATGTCAAATTAAATATCAGCTTAAATACTGTAGCAACTTAGTTGTAAGCTTGGTCGCATGATATGGTGATAAAACTAAATCAGTGTAGATAGTTCATAGATCTATAGCTGTGTTTGTAAGATTGTTGCATTGTGAATTTGGGAGTGTGTGTGTTTTACGTTTATTTATCGTCGCTACCGGTTGCCCATATGAGCGACGCCTCCTGAAGATATTAGTCATTTTAGATTTTTGGAGGATAGTGCAATGATACAGACAGAGACCCATTCCAGAATCTCCTCTGGTTCTTTTACGTGCACGGTGTAAAGCACCGACACGAGACCTCGGTTTAACGTCCCATCTGAAAGACTGTTAATTTTATTAGGGTCAGACGGGGGATCGAACCTGCGATCCCTGGAGTACCAGTCCAGCGTGTTACCACTGGACTACAGATCCGTCTGTGTGAATTTGAGAAATGATGCATAGTTCTATTTGTATTAGGTGATCTGGAGCTAGCACGTGCCTTGTTTTACCAACTGGTTACTTGTGGGTATATGAATGCCACACTGTTCGTAGTACCTGTGGTCAGTGTGTGGCCAGAAGTGCTGATGAAAGATCCATCTGACCAGCCAGACAAGGTTGTCAGTCACGGAATGATCCTTGTCCTGGAAGAGGTCCTGGCTAAGTCACTACTCGCTCAGGAGTCTGAGGCGAACAAAAAGGTAAGCTATCAATCAGTATAAGTTATAATATTACATTACAATTATTACATGTTTCTTATCACAGTAAATTTTGATCTGAATAATTCAATGACACATAGCTTGAATCCATAGTTAATATGCCATAATATATTACATCATTTGACCTGAGTTTGCATCAAGTCTATACATAGTCCTGATTTAATATGTGTAACCCCCAACTGCTATTTTATCCAATAATATGCAAGGCTCATTCTAGGTCAGAATTGTTGGGAGAAGTGAGAAAGTGTGTGATCGCGTCCTTAAATTCATAGAATGCACAGTATCACCATTAAATACAACATTTGAATAGAAGGGAGTGCTTTATAATGGGCCATTGTGTCTTACTGGACAACATTTTGTATGAGAAGTGGAACCCTCACGGGGTGAAGTTGGAGCCCCAAGGGCGTCTATTTCACCCAAATTGCCCTCTAGAATGAGCCCTGATATATGACTGTATTGACTGTCCTGTACATACAATTACAGTTTAATAATATTTTATTTGCTCTATACATATATATAATCAACACATTCTACACAATTATTCATATATACAAGGAAATACAGGCAAAAAGGGTTGGACAACAAGTTCTGACAACATTAGTTTAAGTCCTCCCTCCTGCACTGTTATCACACTACCATAACTCCACCTTTCTCCAGAAGTACTGTTCACTGTTCGGTACCTCGGACAATACCGACACCATCAATGAAGTACTGTTCACTGTTCGGTATCTCTGACAATACCGACACCATCAATGAAGTACTGTTCATTGCTCGTTACCTCTGACAATACCGACACAATCAATGAAGTACTGTTCACTGTTCGGACAATACCGACACCATCAATGAAGTAATGTTCACTGTTCAGCACCTCTGACAATACCGACACCATCAATGAAGTACTGTTCACTGTTCGGTACCTCGGACAATACCGACACCATCAATGAAGTACTGTTCACTGTTCAGCGCCTCTGACAATACCGACACCATCAATAAAGTACTGTTCACTGTTCAGCGCCTCTGACAATACCGACACCATCAATGAAGTACTGTTCACTGTTCAACGCCTCTGACAATACCGACACCATCAATGAAGTACTGTTCACTGTTCAACACCTCTGACAATACCGACACCATCAATGAAGTACTGTTCACTGTTCAGCGCCTCTGACAATACAGACATCATCAATGAAGTACTGTTCACTGTTCGATACCTCTGACAATACCGACACCATCAATGAAGTACTGTTCACTGTTCGATACCTCTGACAATACCGACACCATCAATGAAGTACTGTTCATTGTTCAGTACCTCTGACAATACCGACACCATCAATGAAGTACTGTTCACTGTTTTAGATTCTAGAGATTCTCCAGAAGTTATGTCACTGGTCAGGTACCTCTGGTAATGCCGACTCCATTATTAAAGTTCTACTCACGCGGTTGATGGCAGTCACAGATGATGATTCCGACTATAAATGTGAGCATATACATATTTTTGGTCTATTGCAAGCTATGTTTCTAGAGGAGGCTGTTCTAATGTTCCCTGTTCTAATGTTGGGCCTGTAGAGTTTGTAAGTTATTTTTAATTGATTATATTTCAGCTTACTGGCCCTCGCCTCATCCAAACCATATGCTGTATATACTTCATTATAGGTCAACCTCATTCATACCCCAGATCTCTCCTCCACAACTTGCACGTCGTCACCACAGCGTGAATATGGGTCAAGGACTTCGCTGACGGAAGCCGTGCTATCGGATCAGCAGAAGTCGTATGACTCTACACGAGTGTAAACCCAGTAACTTACCTACTTGGCGAGTCAGCAATGCTCGGTGCTGGCGACGGCGGATTGCTGGTTTAATTTTTAGCCGGCTTCTTCAAGGGGACGGTTCTCCTTTAAGGAAGATGGTGGGACGTTGACTTCTTGATGGCGCGAGGACCCCAGCGAAGAAACCGGAACCATTATTGCTGCTGTGAGCTTACAAATCGTGGAGGATGTATGTGGCCCTAAAAGGAAACCCCTTCGAAAGATAGGATACAGGATTTGTCACCCTGAGAAGAATGGAAGATGCCTTTCCAGTTGTCTACATAAGCAACTTAGATGACAACGTAATCTACTTAGAGAAACCAGTCACCCAAATGCCGCGGCGGAGGCGACTATAAAGAAACCTATATCGTTCGTTCATTCATACTTGCGGGGCTAGAAAACATATATTTTACATAAACTCGCGCATAAGTGTGTGTGTGTTTTTACATTTATTTATCGTCGCTACCGGTTGCCCATATGAGCGACGCCTCCTGAAGAGATTAGTTATTTTAGATTTTGGTGGATAGTGCATGATACAGACAGAGATCAATTCCAGAATCTCCTCTGGTTCTTTTACGTGCACGGTGTAAAGCACCGACATGAGACCATGGTTTAACGTCCCATCTGAAAAACCTGCGATCCCTGGATTACCAGTCCAGCGAGTTACCACTACATAAATTGATGTTCACATAGTATATATACCGTAATGGGTGATTGAGTGAGTTCATTTTTAACCTTCATCCTTAAAGTGTCTTTGTTCATTTTGTTTCTTCAGTTGGAAAATTAATACTATAATTCATTTATCCTAATGTTAATGTTAGTAAGCCACCGTTGACAGAGTTATTGGCCATGTTGCTAAAAAATATCCATAAAGGGAGGTAATATACGATAATTTCACAAAATTTCGCTTGTGGTCACATTATCCAAATGTTACTTTTTAACGTAATAATATGTTATTGAAAAATGAAAATTTACCGCAATAATCACAATATCTAATCATCCGCTCCTTACAATATCTCAGTATGCAGCAGATTCTAAGTAAACGCGCATGGGGCTTTAAGCATTTGATATTGTTGTGCATCTGTAAGTAGGCATCAAAACCATATTGTACAGTATTAGTTTTTTTATTCTTCTGTCTTCAGAAATATAGCGAAAGTTGTTGAAAAATATTGTTTTGAATATGTAGCGGCTTTCTTTAAATTATTTTGTCGACATTCAATTAATCACTCGTTGGCTCGGATGAAAGCGTATATGTGGTCATTCATGTGGGAGGAAACCGGAGTACCCGGAGAAAACCCACCTGTCCGATCTGGCGACCATCGTACCATCTCACATACTTCCCTGTCCGAGGATCGAACCCGGGTCGCATTGGTGAGATGCGAGCGCGCTAACCACTGCGCAAATCGGACAATTTTTATTGAGGTTTGATTGTTGAAATTGTCACTTCAGCTGCTGAATGTGAATTGATGAAGGCTTTAGAACTACTGTTCGCTGGTCAGAACTGGGCGTGGTTTAAGGAGCAGTTTATAAATAGACACGGTTTGCAGACTGCTACCAATAAGTACACGGCAGACAAGATCACAAAGCCAGTCCCCCCGGATTATGTTTGCGCAGTCCTACGTCTTACAAGTAAGTTGCTATTACACCAAACATGTTTTTGTTATATTTTGCTTTGCGGTGCATTGCTGTATGAGTGGGGGTGACATTGTCTCTGACCACTGTGTTATTAGTGTATACACATTTAATTGAGCTCGATTGCGAAGCAAGTTCTTACAACTTATATTAATCACTCTCGAGACCTCATGCTTGGTGGAATCCATCGCCACGAGGGAAGAGGCAACGTGGAATTTAAATGCCTTGCCTAAGGACACAATCGTAACGGCTCCAGCGGGGCTCGAACTCCGCACCTGAAGCGAACACACTACCATTGAGCTATCACGACTTGCACTGTGTTATTCAAATCCATTTGTAGTTGGACTTTTTCAAGCGAAGTTAAACTGATCACTCTCGAGACCTCATTCTTGATGGAATCCATCACCACGAGTGACAGAGAAGATGCCACGTGGAATTTAAATGCCTTGCTTGCCTAAGGGTACAATCGTAGCGGCTTCAGCGAGGCTCGAACTCCGAACCTTTCGCACCTGAAGCGAACATGCATCCAATGCGCTATCACGACTTGCACTGTGTTATTCAAATCCATTTGGAGTTGGACTCTTTCAAGCGAAGAAGTTATGAGTGTTCTGTTGATGACACTGCGAGGACAATGGACAAATAAGGATGTAGTTAGTGTTCTGTTGATGACACTGCGAGGACAATGGACACATAAGGATGTAGTTAGTGTTCTGTTGATGACACTGCGAGGACAATGGACAAATAAGGATGCAGTTAGTGTTCTGTTGATGACACTGCGAGGACAATGGACAAATAAGGATGCAGTTAGTGTTCTGTTGATGAAACTGCGAGGACAATGGACACATAAGGATGCAGTTAGTGTTCTGTTGATGACACTGCGAGGACAATGGACAAATAAGGATGCAGTTAGTGTTCTGTTGATGACACTGCGAGGACAATGGACACATAAGGATGCAGTTAGTGTTCTGTTGATGACACTGCGAGGACAATGAACAAATAAGGATGCAGTTAGTGTTCTGTTGATGACACTGCGAGGACAATGAACAAATGAGGATGCAGTTAGTGTTCTGTTGATGACACTGCGAGGACAATGGACACATAAGGATGCAGTTAGTGTTCTGTTGATGACACTGCGAGGACAATGGACAAATAAGGATGCAGTTAGTGTTCTGTTGATGACACTGCGAGGACAATGGACACATAAGGATGCAGTTAGTGTTCTGTTGATGACACTGCGAGGACAATGGACAAATAAGGATGCAGTTAGTGTTCTGTTGATGACACTGCGAGGACAATGGACAAATAAGGATGCAGTTAGTGTTCTGTTGATGACACTGAGAGGACAATGGACAAATAAGGATGCAGTTAGTGTTCTGTTGATGACACTCCGAGGACAATGGACGAATAAGGATGCAGTTAGTGTTCTGTTGATGACACTGCGAGGACAATGGACAAATAAGGATGCAGTTAGTGTTCTGTTGATGACACTGCGAGGACAATGGACACATAAGGATGCAGTTAGTGTTCTGTTGATGACACTCCGAGGACAATGGACGAATAAGGATGCAGTTAGTGTTCTGTTGATGACACTGCGAGGACAATGGACAAATAAGGATGCAGTTAGTGTTCTGTTGATGACACTGCGAGGACAATGGACACATAAGGATGTAGTTAGTGTTCTGTTGATGACACTGCGAGGACAATGGACACATAAGGATGCAGTTAGTGTTCTGTTGATGACACTGCGAGGACAATGGACAAATAAGGATGTAGTTAGTGTTCTGTTGATGACACTGCGAGGACAATGGACACATAAGGATGCAGTTAGTGTTCTGTTGATGACACTGCGAGGACAATGAACAAATAAGGATGCAGTTAGTGTTCTGTTGATGACACTGCGAGGACAATGGACACATAAGGATGCAGTTAGTGTTCTGTTGATGACACTGCGAGGACAATGGACAAATAAGGATGCAGTTAGTGTTCTGTTGATGACACTGCGAGGACAATGAACAAATAAGGATGCAGTTAGTGTTCTGTTGATGACACTGCGAGGACAATGGACACATAAGGATGCAGTTAGTGTTCTGTTGATGACACTGCGAGGACAATGGACAAATAAGGATGCAGTTAGTGTTCTGTTGATGACACTGCAAGGACAATGGACAAATAAGGATGCAGTTAGTGTTCTGTTGATGACACTGCGAGGACAATGGACAAATAAGGATGCAGTTAGTGTTCTGTTGATGACACTGCGAGGACAATGGACACATAAGGATGCAGTTAGTGTTCTGTTGATGACACTGCGAGGACAATAGACAAATAAGGATGCAGTTAGTGTTCTGTTGATGACACTGCGAGGACAATGGACACATAAGGATGCAGTTAGTGTTCTGTTGATGACACTAAGAGGACAATGGACAAATAAGGATGCAGTTAGTGTTCTGTTGATGACACTGCGAGGACAATGGACACATAAGGATGCAGTTAGTGTTCTGTTGATGACACTGCGAGGACAATGAACAAATAAGGATGCAGTTAGTGTTCTGTTGATGACACTGCGAGGACAATGAACAAATGAGGATGCAGTTAGTGTTGTGTTGATGACACTGCGAGGACAATGGACAAATAAGGATGTAGTTAGTGGTCTGTTGATGACACTGCGAGGACAATGGACAACTAAGGATGCAGTTAGTGTTCTGTTGATGACACTGCGAGGACAATGGACACATAAGGATGCAGTTAGTGTTCTGTTGATGACACTGCGAGGACAATGGACACATAAGGATGCAGTTAGTGTTCTGTTGATGACACTGCGAGGACAATGGACAAATAAGGATGCAGTTAGTGTTCTGTTGATGACACTGCGAGGACAATGGACACATAAGGATGTAGTTAGTGTTCTGTTGATGACACTGCGAGGACAATGGACAAATAAGGATGCAGTTAGTGTTCTGTTGATGACACTGCGAGTACAATGAACAAATGAGGATGCAGTTAGTGTTCTGTTGATGACACTGCGAGGACAATGGACAAATACGGATGCAGTTAGTGTTCTGTTGATGACACTGCGAGGACAATGGACACATAAGGATGCAGTTAGTGTTCTGTTGATGACACTGCGAGGACAATGGACAAATAAGGATGTAGTTAGTGTTCTGTTGATGACACTGCGAGGACAATGGACACATAAGGATGCAGTTAGTGTTCTGTTGATGACACTGCGAGGACAATGAACAAATAAGGATGCAGTTAGTGTTCTGTTGATGACACTGCGAGTACAATGAACAAATGAGGATGCAGTTAGTGTTCTGTTGATGACACTGCGAGGACAATGGACAAATACGGATGCAGTTAGTGTTCTGTTGATGACACTGCGAGGACAATGGACACATAAGGATGCAGTTAGTGTTCTGTTGATGACACTGCGAGGACAATGGACAAATAAGGATGTAGTTAGTGTTCTGTTGATGACACTCGAGGACAATGGACACATAAGGATGCAGTTAGTGGTCTGTTGATGACACTGCGAGGACAATGGACAACTAAGGATGCAGTTAGTGTTCTGTTGATGACACTGCGAGAACAATGAACAAATAAGGATGCAGTTAGTGTTCTGTTGATGACACTGCGAGGACAATGGACACATAAGGATGCAGTTAGTGTTCTGTTGATGACACTGCGAGGACAATGGACAAATAAGGATGCAGTTAGTGTTCTGTTGATGACACTGCGAGGACAATGGACACATAAGGATGCAGTTAGTGTTCTGTTGATGACACTGCGAGGACAATGGACAAATAAGGATGCAGTTAGTGTTCTGTTGATGACACTGCGAGGACAATGGACAAATAAGGATGCAGTTAGTGTTCTGTTGATGACACTGTGAGGACAATGGACAAATAAGGATGCAGTTAGTGTTCTGTTGATGACACTCCGAGGACAATGGACGAATAAGGATGCAGTTAGTGTTCTGTTGATGACACTGCGAGGACAATGGACAAATAAGGATGCAGTTAGTGTTCTGTTGATGACACTGCGAGGACAATGGACACATAAGGATGCAGTTAGTGTTCTGTTGATGACACTGCGAGGACAATAGACAAATAAGGATGCAGTTAGTGTTCTGTTGATGACACTGCGAGGACAATGGACACATAAGGATGCAGTTAGTGTTCTGTTGATGACACTGCGAGGACAATGGACAAATAAGGATGCAGTTAGTGTTCTGTTGATGACACTGCGAGGACAATGGACACATAAGGATGCAGTTAGTGTTCTGTTGATGACACTGCGAGGACAATGAACAAATGAGGATGCAGTTAGTGTTCTGTTGATGACACTGCGAGGACAATGAACAAATGAGGATGCAGTTAGTGTTCTGTTGATGACACTGCGAGGACAATGGACAAATAAGGATGTAGTTAGTGGTCTGTTGATGACACTGCGAGGACAATGGACAACTAAGGATGCAGTTAGTGTTCTGTTGATGACACTGCGAGGACAATGGACAAATAAGGATGCAGTTAGTGTTCTGTTGATGACACTGCTAGGACAATGGACACATAAGGATGCAGTTAGTGTTCTGTTGATGACACTGCGAGGACAATGGACACATAAGGATGCAGTTAGTGTTCTGTTGATGACACTGCGAGGACAATGGACAAATAAGGATGCAGTTAGTGTTCTGTTGATGACACTGCGAGGACAATGGACACATAAGGATGCAGTTAGTTTTCTGTTGATGACACTGCGAGGACAATGGACACATAAGGATGCAGTTAGTTTTCTGTTGATGACACTGCGAGGACAATGGACAAATAAGGATGCAGTTAGTGTTCTGTTGATGACACTGCGAGGACAATGGACAAATAAGGATGCAGTTAGTGTTCTGTTGATGACACTGCGAGGACAATGGACACATAAGGATGGAGTTAGTTTTCTGTTGATGACACTGCGAGGACAATGGACAAATAAAGATGCAGTTAGTGTTCTGTTGATGACACTGCGAGGACAATGGACACATAAGGATGCAGTTAGTGTTCTGTTGATGACACTGCGAGGACAATGAACAAATAAGGATGCAGTTAGTGTTCTGTTGATGACACTGCAAGGACAATGAACAAATAAGGATGCAGTTAGTGTTCTGTTGATGACACTGCGAGGACAATGAACAAATAAGGATGCAGTTAGTGTTCTGTTGATGACACTGCAAGGACAATGAACAAATAAGGATGCAGTTAGTGTTCTGTTGATGACACTGCGAGGACAATGAACAAATGAGGATGCAGTTAGTGTTCTGTTGATGACACTGCGAGGACAATGGACAAATACGGATGCAGTTAGTGTTCTGTTGATGACACTGCGAGGACAATGGACACATAAGGATGCAGTTAGTGTTCTGTTGATGACACTGCGAGGACAATGGACAAATAAGGATGTAGTTAGTGTTTGTTTGATGACACTCGAGGACAATGGACACATAAGGATGCAGTTAGTGGTCTGTTGATGACACTGCGAGGACAATGGACAACTAAGGATGCAGTTAGTGTTCTGTTGATGACACTGCGAGGACAATGAACAAATAAGGATGCAGTTAGTGTTCTGTTGAGACACTGCGAGGACAATGGACACATAAGGATGCAGTTGTTCTGTTGATGACACTGCGAGGACAATGGACAAATAAGGATGCAGTTAGTGTTCTGTTGATGACACTGCGAGGACAATGGACACATAAGGATGCAGTTAGTGTTCTGTTGATGACACTGCGAGGACAATGGACAAATAAGGATGCAGTTAGTGTTCTGTTGATGACACTGCGAGGACAATGGACAAATAAGGATGCAGTTAGTGTTCTGTTGATGACACTGTGAGGACAATGGACAAATAAGGATGCAGTTAGTGTTCTGTTGATGACACTCCGAGGACAATGGACGAATAAGGATGCAGTTAGTGTTCTGTTGATGACACTGCGAGGACAATGGACAAATAAGGATGCAGATAGTGTTCTGTTGATGACACTGCGAGGACAATGGACACATAAGGATGCAGTTAGTGTTCTGTTGATGACACTGCGAGGACAATGAACAAATAAGGATGCAGTTAGTGTTCTGTTGATTACACTGCGAGGACAATGAACAAATGAGGATGCAGTTAGTGTTCTGTTGATGACACTGCGAGGACAATGGACAAATAAGGATGTAGTTAGTGGTCTGTTGATGACACTGCGAGGACAATGGACAACTAAGGATGCAGTTAGTGTTCTGTTGATGACACTGCGAGGACAATGGACAAATAAGGATGCAGTTAGTGTTCTGTTGATGACACTGCGAGGACAATGGACAAATAAGGATGCAGATAGTGTTCTGTTGATGACACTGCGAGGACAATGGACAAATAAGGATGCAGTTAGTGTTCTGTTGATGACACTACGAGGACAATGGACAAATAAGGATGTAGTTAGTGTTCTGTTGATGACACTACGAGGACAATGGACAAATAAGGATGCAGTTAGTGTTCTGTTGATGACACTGCGAGGACAATGGACAAATAAGGAAACATATCAAATGACAAACTATGTCATTGGCTTTTAACATTGTTCACGAATGACCATTATACACTTAAACCGATTTGATTTCTAATAGATTCTTTCATGTGAAAAAGCTGTCCAGCTGGCTTGTAGAAAGTTGGTGGTTCTACCTGTGTGCCTGAAATGCTGCTTGGTGGGGTATCCGGATTCTTCATCTCTTTTTGGTTGATCTATTCATTGTTTCATACTAGCAGGTAGTTTGTTGTATTGCAGGTTATGGCATTAGTAAACTGGCAGGTTCGATTAAACTGCGAGATTATCAGATGATTACACGGCACTGGCTTATACCTATACTCTCGTTTAAACCAGGTACGTTCAACATAGAAAAAGCTAGAGAATATTTAATCCCTGTCATAGGGACAGTTTTTGGCGTGCGTGTGTCTGTCTGTCTGTCTGTCTGTCTGTCTGTCTGTGTGTGTTAACGAGATAACTCAAACATTTATGGATGGTTTCTGATGAAACGTGGATATCTGGGTAGAGGAAATTATTCCAGTTTTGGAGAAATGGCATGTGATCATAAAAAGGTCGGCCCAGAGCAGGCGTATGCATCTCTTCTTGTCCTGTTATCTAATTGTCCAGTTTTGGAGAAATGGCATGTGATCATAAAAAGGTCGGCCCAGAGCATGCGTATGCATCTCTTCTTGTGCTGTTATCTAATTGATAATTTTGATTATATCACTTTCTTTTAGCTTGATGACAAAACATTTCAATTTTAGAAGACCTTGAATTAATCGCCATGTGAGAAAAGAGGCAATGTGGATTTAAGTGTTTTTGTGTTGGTCTTGTCTTGCAGGTGTTGAGAAAGTGCGTTATTGTTGTCTAGAGACACTGCTAGAGATATCTCCCTTCTTCCCCGACATGCTACAGAACGTACAGAAGTGGTTTTCCGCAGAGAAGGACTCAATCTCTCAGGAACTGGCAACGAGGCTAGAAGATTTAAGAATTCAGTACAAACAGAAATTTGCTCTCGTTTGTAAACCATTCTGCAAGAGCTAAATCCTGTGTGAAGTATATCTAATCTTAGTCCGGCAGCAGAATGGGCGGAGTTAAATCCTGTGTGAAGTAGATCTAATCATTGTCCTGAAGCAGAATGGGCAGAGTTAAATCCTGTGTAAAGTAGATCTAATCTTAGTCCTGCAGCAGAATGGGCGGAGTTAAATCCTGTGTGTAAAGTAGATATAATCATTGTCCTGCAGCAGAATGGGTGGAGTTAAATCCTGTGTAAGGTAGATCTAATCTTTGTCCTGCAGCAGAATGGGCGGAGTTAAGTCTTGTGTAAAGTAGATCTAATCTTAGTCCGGCAGCAGAATGGGCGGAGTTAAGTCCTGTGTAAAGTAGATCTAATCATTGTCCTGCAGCAGAATGGGCGGAGTTAAATCCTGTGTAAAGTAGATCTAATCATTGTCGTGCAGCAGAATGGGCAGAGTTAAATCCTGTGTAAAGTAGATCTAATCATTGTCCTGCAGCAGAATGGGCGGAGTTAAATCCTGTGTAAGGTAGATCTAATCTTTGTCCTGCAGCAGAATGGGCGGAGTTAAGTCCTGTGTAAAGTAGATCTAATCTTAGTCCGGCAGCAGAATGGGCGGAGTTAAGTCCTGTGTAAAGTAGATCTAATCATTGTCCTGCAGCAGAATGGGCGGAGTTAAATCCTGTGTAAAGTAGATCTAATCATTGTCGTGCAGCAGAATGGGCAGAGTTAAATCCTGTGTAAAGTAGATCTAATCATTGTCCTGCAGCAGAATGGGCGGAGTTAAATCCTGTGTAAGGTAGATCTAATCTTTGTCCTGCAGCAGAATGGGCGGAGTTAAGTCCTGTGTAAAGTAGATCTAATCTTAGTCCGGCAGCAGAATGGGCGGAGTTAAGTCCTGTGTAAAGTAGATCTAATCATTGTCCTGCAGCAGAATGGGCGGAGTTAAGTCCTGTGTAAAGTAGATCTAATCATTGTCCTGCAGCTGAATGGGCGGAGTTAAGTCCTGTGTGAAGTAGATCTAATCATTGTCCTGCAGCAGAATGGGCGGAGTTAAGTCCTGTGTAAAGTAGATCTAATCATTGTCCTGCAGCTGAATGGGCGGAGTTAAGTCCTGTGTAAAGTAGATCTAATCATTGTCCTGCAGCAGAATGGGCGGAGTTAAGTCCTGTGTGAAGTATATCTAATCATTGTCCTGCAGCAGAATGGGCGGAGTTAAGTCCTGTGTAAAGTAGATCTAATCATTGTCCTGCAGCTGAATGGGCGGAGTTAAGTCCTGTGTAAAGTAGATCTAATCATTGTCCTGCAGCAGAATGGGCGGAGTTAAGTCCTGTGTAAAGTAGATCTAATCTTTGTCCTGCAGCAGAATGGGCGGAGTTAAGTCCTGTGTAAAGTAGATCTAATCTTTGTCCTGCAGCAGAATGGGCGGAGTTAAGTCCTGTGTAAAGTAGATCTAATCATTGTCATGCAGCAGAATGGGCGGAGTTAAATCCTGTGTAAAGTAGATCTAATCATTGTCCTGCAGCAGAATGGGCAGAGTTAAATCCTGTGTAAAGTAGATCTAATCTTTGTCCTGCAGCAGAATGGGCGGAGTTAAGTCCTGTGTGAAGTAGATCTAATCTTTGTCCTGCAGCAGAATGGGCGGAGTTAAGTCCTGTGTAAAGTAGATCTAATCATTGTCCTGCAGCAGAATGGGCGGAGTTAAATCCTGTGTAAAGTAGATCTAATCATTGTCGTGCAGCAGAATGGGCAGAGTTAAATCCTGTGTAAAGTAGATCTAATCATTGTCCTGCAGCAGAATGGGCGGAGTTAAATCCTGTGTAAAGTAGATCTAATCTTTGTCCTGCAGCAGTATGGGCGGAGTTAAGTCCTGTGTGAAATAGATCTAATCTTTGTCCTGCAGCAGAATGGGCGGAGTTAAGTCCTGTGTAAAGTAGATCTAATCATTGTCCTGCAGCAGAATGGGCAGAGTTAAGTCCTTTGTGAAGTAGATCTAATCTTAGTCCGGCAGCAGAATGGGCAGAGTTAAGTCCTGTGTGAAGTAGATCTAATCTTTGTCCTGCAGCAGAATGGGCGGAGTTAAGTCCTGTGTAAGGTAGATCTAATCTTTGTCCTGCAGCAGAATGGGCGGAGTTATGTCCTGTGTGAAGTAGATCTAATCTTTGTCCTGCAGCAGAATGGGCGGAGTTAAGTCCTGTGTGAAGTAGATCTAATCTTAGTCCGGCAGCAGAATGGGCGGAGTTAAGTCCTGTGTGAAGTAGATCTAATCTTAGTCCGGCAGCAGAATGGGCGGAGTTAAATCCTGTGTGAAGTAGATCTAATCTTAGTCCGACAGCAGAATGGGCAGAGTTAAGTCCTGTGTGAAGTAGATCTAATCTTAGTCCTGCAGCAGAATGGGCGGAGTTAAGTCCTGTGTAAAGTAGATCTAATCATTGTCCTGCAGCAGAATGGGCGTTTTGGCTGAACCTTGGTTTAGCGAACATACAATGTTTTATTTGGTGTTTCTATTTGCATAGAAGATATGTTGTTCATCTAGTTTCTGTTTACTGTTTAAATACATCGTGGACATGGCACTTGCTAACCCAATTATCATTATGAAAGGCAGCATACGTGTGTTTCTGAAGCAGACAAAATAACAATTACTATAATGCATAATATATTGCTTGTATGTAGTAGTGGAATATTTGTAAACACATTCACAAATGTCTTTAGAGCATTCTAATACATTGATTATATATGAAGGCCCTCGGACCGGGACGGTGGTCGCCAGATCTGATAGGTGCATTTTCTCCGGGTACTCCGATTTCCTCCCATATGAATGACCACATTTACGCTTTCTGAGAGTGATTAATATAAGTTGTTAAAGCTTGTTTCGCAATCGTTGTAAAAATAAATTTAAACGTTTTTATGAAAGCTCTATGTCCATTAATAGCGATGTTATAAGCAAATACATATTTTAGTGGTGACCATTTTGAATTATGGCCCTTATAAATATTGCTCACGTGTGACATCTTGCTACCCAGCTGATATATGTTCAGGAGGTTCCAATCTAGAAGAAACAACATCTCTTTGTTAGATCAGTTTAACTTGCAGGATGGGATTGTGTCCGTCTCTTTGTTGGATCAGTTTAACTTGCAGGGTGGGATTGTGTCCATTTCTTTGTTGGATCAGTTTAACTTGCAGGGTGGGATTGTGTCCATTTCTTTGTTGGATCAGTTTAACTTGCAGGATGGGATTGTGTCCGTCTCTTTGTTAGATCAGTTTAACTTGCAGGATGGGGTTGTATCTGTCTCTTTATTAGATCAGTTTAACTTGAAGGATGGGGTTGTATCTGTCTCTTTGTTAGATCAGTTTAACTTGAAGGGTGGGGTTGTATCTGTCTCTTTGTTAGATCAGTTTAACCTGCAGGGTGGGATTGTGTCCATCTCTTTGTTAGATCAGTTTAACTTGCAGGGTGGGATTGTGTCCATCTCTTTGTTAGATCAGTTTAACTTGCAGGGTGGGATTGTGTCCATCTCTTTGTTAGATCAGTTTAACTTGAAGGGTGGGGTTGTATCTGTCTCTTTGTTAGATCAGTTTAACCTGCAGGGTGGGGTTGCGTCCATCTCTTTGTTAGATCAGTTTAACTTGAAGGGTGGGGTTGTGTCCGTCTCTTTGTTAGATCAGTTTTGAGTCTGTTATGTTAATCTAGATTATATATTGTAACATGTACAGTACTGTATAGGTTATATACTGTAGCAGTTATACATCAGTATATCTATAGGCTGCTGTTTCCTGTGCTTGATCATGTGATGTGAACGACCAATGAGAGTTCAGCAGACACCTCCTCTTCCATAAGCGTTGTTGTGTTCAAGTTTATATAGATCTGCCCGTTCGAAGGCAGTATCAGTGAGGGACCAAAGGTTGCTCACACTTTGAGACTTGACCCCGACATGTATCATTCAAGTCTTAATGATTTGTTTAACCCATTATCATTCTGGATACATTAAAAAAAGCTTTTGCAAACAAGAAAAATAGTGACTATGCTGCATGCTGATCAGGATCTATGTTGTTTGCTACATAGCCAAATGTCTTAGCAATATCATCTGAATAGCAAACAGCATAGATCAAATGGTATGTTCCGTGGCAGCGGATCTGGCTCTATGTTCGTTGCAAATACTGTTTGAACGGTATCCAGAATCAAATGGGTTAAGTATGAATCGGGGTATTGTGCCAAAATTTGGTGTTGTTTGATTACAAAGTTTAATAGTTGCACTGTTGGTTAATGAAACCAGTTAGTTTTTGTTAATCTTTCATTTCTCTCCAACTTCTATATGGAAGAAGACCCCTCCAAACAGTATTTCATGCACCCGAGTAGAACCACCGACCTTCCGCAAGCCAGCTGGATGAAACCCCAGTGAAATTCGAACATAGAGTGGCAAGGGGCAAGTGGTTTGTAGTAGACATCCGTAACCAAGCGTACTTAACTATTTGCATGCTGGGTAAAAATTATGGCTATAAATAGTTCAAATAATTGTAGCAGACGACAATTCATTAATCTCTTATGCTTATTTGTAACTGAAAACATGTGGAATGTGTCGTTATGAAATTGCATAACATATTTCACTGTTATTTTCACCGCTAGCGTGCCAAATTAAGGCGGACATTTTGTTTTAGGTGTACATGAAACGTAGCTCATTGTTTGTGTCTCAACGACAATTTTGCTTCACACGATTGCATCATCCGCGATTGCATCATCCACGATTGCATCATCCGCGATTGCATCATCCTCCGTAATGGCATTAAATGCTCAACAATTACTGGTAGACTGGCGGGATTAAATCATTTACTTCATTCCTTGTTCACAGTTCTTTCAGCATGCCATAAAGTGCTAATTTGTACTAATTTACCAATTAGTGATTGTCATTTTGTATTTACAATTATATATTTTAATTGTTTTGTATTTTGTTGTTCTAACCATGTTTTAATAAATTATTATTAAGTTCTGGTGTTGTTTCTTGTTATATAATAAAGCTATTATCACAATCTTGGAATGACATGTATATTGTTTACACAATACATCCTACATGTACAGTCAAGCCTGTGTTAAGCAGCCATCCAAGGGAATCACAGAAAGTGGCTGCTTAGCACAGGTGGCTGCATAACCCTTTCCCTCATAGAAGCACCTCTTGACGCCATTACCAATACAACATACATTGACAATGTAGTAGTCAAACCGATATTCATAATTACGGCCAGAATCTCATGTAGTCCCAGTAATAGCTATGGAGTTGGGATAAATATGGCGACTACTTATTCATTGCATGATAGCTAAATGGCTGTCGTCTGTATGGAGATAAAATAGTATATTAACCTAAATCTCTGTGGAAAGGGTTAATAGAGGTCAAATGTATAGTAAAACAACATATTGGGAATCTTGAAACTGGCTGCTTAATACAGGTTTGCTGCTTAATACAGGTTGGCTGCTTAATTCAGGTTGGCTGTTTAATACAGGTTGGCTGCTTAATTCAGGTGCGAAAGGTCCGGAGTTCGAGCCCCACTGGAGCCGTTACGAGTGTGCCCTTAGACAAGGCATTTAAATTCCACGTTGCCTCTTCTCTCTCCCTCGTGGCAATGGATTCCATCAGGAATGAGGTCTCGAGAGTGATTTATATAAGTTGAAATAACTTGTTTCGCAATCGAGCTAAAATAAATTTGTATAAACTAATTCAGGTTGGCTGTTTAATAGAGGTTGGCTGTTTAATAGAGGTAACTGCTAACACAGGTTTCACTGTATATTGCTTACACCCTACATACATGTATATTGTTTACACAATATTGTCCCAGTAACACTGTATCATTGTCCCAGTAATAGTGTATTATTGTCCATGTAACGGTGTATCATTGTCCCAGTAACGGTGTATCATTGTCCATGTAACGGTGTATCATTGTCCAAGTAACGGTGTATCATTGTCCCAGTAACGGTGTATCATTGTCCCAGTAACGGTATATCATTGTCCAAGTAACGTTGTATCATTGTCCCAGTAACGGTGTATCATTGTCCCAGTAGTGGTGTATCATTGTCCAAGTAATGTTGTATCATCCGTTTCCTCTTGAACCTATGGATAGCTATATATATACACAGACGGATCTGTAGTCCAGTGGTAACACGCTGGACTGGTAATCCAAGGATCGCAGGTTCGATCCCCGTCTAACCCTAATAAAATTAACAGTCTTTCAGATGGGACGTTAAACCGAGATCTCCTGTCGGTGCTTTACACCGTGCACGTAAAAGAACCAGAGGAGACTGGAATGGGTTTCTCTCTGTATACTGCACTATCATCAAAAATGACGAATCTCTTCAGGAGGCGTCACTCATATGGGCAACCGGTAGTGACGATAAATAAACGTAGAACACACAAACAATCATTACCAATTCGACAGTCGGGTCAGGTGAACAATTTAGGAGTTTCCAAGCACTCTTGGTTTAATAAGATATAATAACAGAAATATAAAGTATATGATTATATTGAAAATTATGGCACATACAATACAAAGTATGAACGTATGCATGGTTTTGTCCGCTGATTTTACCAATCGGACATGTAGCTGAGTTATCGTAGGTGTACGCAACAACATTCGAGCACCAAATGTGCGGTTTGGCTGGTGGTATGGTCCCCCATAATTGTATTCATTATGTTATTCAAATTGTGGCTTCTGGTGCATTTAAGGACCCAATTCAGGGCTCATTCTATGTCATAAATTTCGCGATTGGTGTGTTGTAGTGTTATTTAATAAATTCCAACAAAATAGTGTTAAAAGTTACAAGTTTGGCTATAATAGGCCTGTGCATCTTAATGGACAATATTTGGTATGAAAATTGTAATTATTTTCATAGGGAGAAGTGGGGTCCCCAGGGGGCGAACATCAGGGTCCCTAGTGCGACTATTTCGCCCCAGTTGCCCTCTAGAATGATCCATGGCGATTGTATTAGTCATTCATTCATTACAAAGGAAAGGAATATGCACCTCTTCCTTCAAAATAAACCAGATAACCTAGAAATAACACTGGAATTAGTTTCGTAGGAAGCTTAGAAATGAACTAGTTCAACACATTTGTGAAACTATGATTATATTAATTATCTTACACACAATCTGTAAACTTGCACAATACAAATTTTACAAAGCATGAACGTATACATGATTTTGTCCCCTAGTTTTACACATACAATCTACATACGTTACGTCGAATTCCGTCGGACTAAACAAAATACTTTGACATAACCGAAGTTTGACATAACGAAATTCGATATAAACAGTCAATTAAATGTAAAATGATAGTGTCTGAAACGGCATTTTGCCGTTTGGTCCGACTTCGAGATAACCGGATAATTCGACATAACCGACTTCGACATAGCGGATGTAGACTGTATTTTAAAACTGTCCATAAAGATCAGTGACGGGAATAGAATAAAAGGTCGTTATGGAGATATTAGAAGTCATAGAGGGTCAAATTGTAGTAGTTATTCGGAGGTGGTTACATTCAGTAGACGATAGTCTTTGTTCACTCCACAAACTATTCTATTTTCAAGAGCCTTTATTAAGTGGTTATAGCTTCTAGGCTACTTAAAGAATCAATGTTTGTAAATAGAAACTAGAGTTTGACAAGATATGGTTACTTAATGAATCGATGTTTGGAAATAGAAACTAGAGTTTGTGTTTTACGTTTATTTATCATCGCTACCGGTTGCACATATAAGCGACGCCTCCTGAAGAGATTAGTCATCTTAGATTTTTGGAGGATAGTGCAATGATACAGGAAATAGAAACTAGAGTTTGACACGTACGGTATGGCTACTTAATGAATCTCGATGTTTGGAAATAGAAACTAGAGTTTGACATGGTATGGCTACTTAATGAATCGATGTTTGGAAATAGAAACTAGAGTTTGACAAGGTATGGTTACTTAATGAATCTCGATGTTTGGAAATAGAAACTAGAGTTTGACAAGGTATGGCTACTTAATGAATCGATGTTTGGAAATAGAAACTAGAGTTTGACAAGGTATGGCTACTTTTAATGAATCGATGTTTGTAAATAGAAACTAGAGTTTGACAAGGTATGGCTACTTAATGAATCTCGATGTTTGGAAATAGAAACTAGAGTTTGACAAGGTATGGCTACTTAATGAATCCATGTTTGGAAATAGAAACTAGAGTTTGACAAGATATGGCTACTTAATGAATCTTGATGTTTGTAAATAGAAACTAGAGTTTGACAAGGTATGGCTACTTAATGAATCCATGTTTGGAAATAGAAACTAGAGTTTGACAAGGTATGGCTACTTAATGAATCCATGTTTGGAAATAGAAAACTAGAGTTGTAATAGGTATGGCTACTTAATGAATCTTGATGTTTGGAAATCCATTTCAGACTTCATTCTAATGATTTGTAGTTTACAATAAACATATTAATATTAGCATATTAGCACCCATAAATATAAGAAAAAACCCAGATAAACAAGTTATACTTGTTTGTGATGACATGCAGGTGTTTGATTGCCTTAGTCTCAACAATCATTATCATCGAGGATAAACATATGTACATCATATCAATTTGTATGTTCACAATGTTAATGGTACTACATTTTTATTTTCAAAAAATTCTGAAGAGTTGAAATATGCTAGACCCTTCCAGACTGTTGGACACCAACAACCTGTTTTTATCTTTTGATATGCAAATTGAATTAGGACACTCCATGTTCAGGTTATTAACTGCCAACATTTTACCAGATGATGTCAATTGCAAAATTGAATTAGTAGCACGACTGCAAATGAAGTATAAGTCATTCATGTAGTGTGTAACACCTGTTGGTGTGACTATACGTTCATCTTTTACAGTCACCATTTCCCCGCTTTCAAGACTGTAGATAAAAACAACATCTTTCTCAGCATCTGTTATAAGTAATTGCTTTGTTTCTTCATCAAAGCAACATTGAAAATCGTCACCAGAGGCATACTGAGTACCTTGAAAGTCCACGCCCAATGTAACCACAGATCCCAAGGTGGAAAGCTTGTGTACTGGTTCACTCTGGCCATAGGTGCTAACAACGCATTTGTTGTTGCCAACTGCAGAAATTGATCAAAGTTTACATTGACAGGAACAGTTTGTATTTCAATAAATGTGTTATTCTCATTCAACTGATAAATAAGTAATTCCTTCTCGTCTCCAGTAGAAATGATGATCGTGTTATATTCTACAACAGCCACATCTAGAGGATGTCTTTTCAAAGTAATTTCTCCAACTTTCTCCAATTCTCCATTCATCACAACACACTTCTTGTTGTTGAAGTCAACAGTAACTACTCTTCCGTCTGGCAGAAAATCTATTCCACAATAAAATGGCTCAAGCTGTTCATCAGTTGCCTGTTTAAGATCTACTTCGGCAATAAGTTGAAGCTGTTTTGATGTACAACTAGGTATGATTTCAGGTTCTTTCTTGACAGATAACAATATAAGTTCTGATGCGCTTTTCAAGAAATCGTCCATTGTTTTAGAAACAACGAGTGACAGGTCCAAAGACTCAAGGTTCTTAAATTTCAAATCAGCTTGGCTCTTTTGTACTGCTAAAAGATCCTTCAGCTTTCTGGCAACAATAAATGTCTGTTCCTGGGTGCCATTCTCGTTTGCAAGATTTAAGATGTGCATCAAACGACGTACTTCACATGCCACTTCTTCACAACCCGCTGCTTTCTGCGTTATCTCTGTCGATTTGGAATCTTGAAGCGATTTCATTTCAACATTTAGTTTGTTCTCAAGTATATCAAAATGTTTAATAACGTTTCCCCTTATTTGTTTCAATTCGTCGACTAAATCTGTTATCTGGGACGTCATTTTCTTGCTCTCTCTCACTAAATGTGTGGTGGACGATTTCATTTTTATTTCTAGTTCTGTAAACTCCTTTGGCAGCCTGGTATTATCGAACTTGTCTGCTATTTCTGACAGTTCTACGAGACCCTTGCATTCTTTATGTGTTATTATGGCACATGTACTGCAACATAGAGTGTCTTCATCTTTGCAGAAAAACTCTAACGTTTTATTGTGTTGCTCACATTTCTGGAACGTTTGGAAAGTGGTTAGAAATTCAACGTTTTCTTTGCTCGCGATATTCACAGCGTCATGATTTTTCATGAAATAGAAACGATCATGAACAGTTTTACATTCCTCACACAACCTTTCATTGCATACCGAACACAATATTGCTGCGGTATTCGTCAGGTTTTGTTTCAAGCAAGGCTGACACAACTTCTCATTTTGCTCAGGATGTTTCTTTGCATTGGACATACTCTCTAATACTAAGGCAAGGGCATAATTTGACCGCAGTGATTTGGCCCACGTTTCAAGTGGATTGTCTTTCTCAACAGGTGTCACAAATCGGCATAGTGGACATTCAATCCCATCAGAAAGTAGTCCCTTTTCCTTGTTTTTCAGAATGTATTCATTGATGCAAGTCTCACAAAATGTATGCAAACAGACAAGTGCTTTAGGTTCTTGGTAAGTCTCAAAGCATATTGGACAATTCAAACCATCATCTGTGACATTAGAGGCCATGTCGGATGCTTCTTCCGTTTGACCAGGCTACTCTCTTAGAAACTGAAAACGAAAGTAGACAAAATTGTTAAAATAAACATAATTATATCATTATACCCTCGTATACATTATATAATATATATCATAATCTCAAAATTCACCAGCGACGACACATAATCCTCAATATTGAACGAGTGCCGAAATCACCAAGAAGAAGAATTCGGAAGAATTTCGAACATTTATCATGTTCAGGATATGTGTGGTGAATAGAAAGTGTCTGAAGATAACAAAACAAACGATTGCTTGCATGTAGAAACTGGTGTGAGCGGATTGACAAGATAGATAAATGCAATGATTCTATACCTAAATGCCTCCCATTTTTGTTTTTTCAACAAAATTGTCTGAAATCGAAAGTAGAAAGCGATAGAATACAAATAACTATGTGTGGAAATCACTACTCATTTAGGTCAAAGATCACCAAATTTGACCGTGGTTTTCCTTTCTATAATGCCATATTCCTAGCCTAGGATCCAGTCTGTCGATTTTTCACCTTATTACTTCTGGTAAAATGACATTATCAGAAACTCAATACGGCTCAATTAATGGTCTCGATGTTAAAAATTATGTATATGATCAGGCAAAATATATCAACGCTTGTTCTACATCTACATAGTACTCTCAACACTCAGACGCGAGTATGACAGGGAGGCGCTTGTCGGGGACAGTGGTTAAAAATTAGTGAGATAGATAGTGTTAAAAGAACTACATACTAAGGTTAAAACAGACATCATGCTACATTAGTAGTACCGTGGCCAACCGCTCAGCAAAAATGGATTGTACATAGTAAGGGAGGCCATTCCCAGGCTACCATATTCCCTATGTTCCAGGGGGTAGTAGAAGTACATACGTGCTGTTCTTGCACCAATCTATTCACAATAATTATGTGATGCCAAAATAACATTTCAACTTCAATTTGTTACTGTCTAACAATATGTCACGATTCTGATTGGCAGGCGCAGTTTAGAACAGTCAATTAATCTAAAATGTTATGTGCAAGTTAAAAAGATAGAAGAGTCTACACAACTATAGTTAAACACAGACCGTATACAGATTAAAGGTTTCAACTGCAGTATACTTGCTGACGATATTTTCTCTAAAAACATCATACCGTCACCTCTTTGCCCCTGTGGACAACGTGAAACTACTTATCACTTCTTCCGTCAATGCACATTGTATGACACAATCAGAGCATCACTCACAAACAACATCAATGCACATTGTAATGTTTCCATAAAACCATTCTTTCATACTTCAATACCAGATGACGCCACGAACAGATCTGCCTTGCCGTACAATAGTTCATAGAAAAGTCAAAACGATTTGACTGAGTTGTCTAGTTCAAGACGTCCACTATGAAATCAGCTTCACAATCCGCTCCACCCATATTTCTTACTCTCATTCAATACTACTCGTCAATACTTCTACATCTCATTTCTGCATAATTGATTCTATTCCAATTTCATTCTTATTTCCCTTTTCTATTTCTAAGCCCTTAGCTACCAATTTTCAGATATTTATAAACGTGTCGATGCGTTTCCAATTTGAATTAAACATATTTAAGTTCTGGTCATTTTCGATATTACGCCAAGTTATTAAAATTGCCATATATAATTGGTACCAACATCTAGTACGCAGTGTAACGAATTTCCTTAAGCTTTTAGCTTACAGTTCAATCCACATATATAAATGTATATTTCTGTATATTTCTCAATGTATATTATATGTATCCTGATAAATAAATATGTTTAAACCAAAGGCAACAGGGACTCGACTGTATATATGTCGGTAGATTGTTTCACAGCCTGATTGTTGGAGGGGGGGGGGGTGAGTTGGCATGATATTGTGTTTTTGACTGTAGGTTTAGATAGTTTCTTGTGGGTATTAGGTGATCGTGACCTACAGCAACTAGTTCATTTCTTATTTTGTAAAACATGATCAATGAGGTTTTGTCTCTGTTCTAAAGTTTTCCAATTGAGGGTGGATAACATTGTGATACACTACTAGTGTAGTTTTAATCATTGAATATATAACGGGCTGCAGTTCTTTGGACCATTTCTAGTTTGTAGGTAAGTGTTTCTGCCAGGGATTCCAGACGGTGGAGCAGTATTCAACCTATGGGCGGACATAAGTGGTATAGGCAGTTTCCTTGACATGTTTGTTATTAGTTTTGACATTCATTTTGATGAAACAGGGGGCGGGGTAGTTTTTGAGGTAATACTAATGCTGTGTTGGCCCCAGTTGATGGTCTTACTAATGTTGACTTAAAGATATTGAAGTGTTCAGTTGACCTTAACTGTGTGCATTGTAACATGTATGGGAAAATGACAGGGTTTCTTTTCCTGTGGATTCTTAATATTTCACATATTTCAGTGATGAATTACATGGATTTGATGGTGAGGTAGACGATGGTGTCGTCGGCAAAGAGGAGAGGTCCGACTTATGATGCTGTTTGGTAGGGCATTTATATAAGATAGACAGAGACAGGGCCTCAGAACAGACCCTTGGGAGACATCTGAGAGCACTGATAACCCGTCAGTATTTACCTTCAACGAGAATCGATTGTGTTTTTGAGAAAGATTGTACCCATAATGTGGCTTAATCATTTATACCAAATTGTTGGAGTTGATGGGTGAGCGTGTAGTGACACCATCACTGAAGTACTGTTCACTGTTCGGTACCTCTGACAATGCTGAGACCATTAATGAAGTACTGTTCACTGTTCGGCACCTCTGACAATGCTGACACCATCAATGAAGTACTGTTCACTGTTCAACACATCTGACAATATCGACACCATCAATGAAGTACTGTTCACTGTTCGATACATCGGACAATGCCAAAACCATCAATGAAATACTGTTCACTGTTCGGCACCCCTGACAATGCTGACACCACCAATGAAGTACTGTTCACTGTTCAGTACCTCTGACAATACCGACACCATCAATGAAGTACTGTTCACTGTTCTGTACCTCTGACAATATCGACAACATCAATGAAGTACTGTTCACTGTACAGTATATCTGACAATACCGACACCATCAATGAAGTACTGTTCACTGTTCGATACCTCTGACAATACCGACACCATCAATGAAGTACTGTTCACTGTTCGATACCTCTGACAATACAAATACCATCAATAAAGTACTGTTCACTGTTCGATACCTCTGACAATACAAATACCATCAATGAAGTACTGTTCAATGTTCAGTACCTCTGATAACACCAACACCATCAATGAAGTACTGTTCACTGTTCAGTGCCTCTGACAATGCTGACACCATCAATGAAGTACTGTTCACTGTTCAACACCTCTGTCAATACCTACACCATCAATGAAGTACTGTTCACTGTTCGGTACCTCAGACAATACCGACACCATCAATGAAGTACTGTTCACTGTTCAACACATCTGACAATACCGACACCATCAATGAAGTACTGTTCACCACATCTGACAATACCGACAATACCGACACCATCAATGAAGTACTGATCACTGTTCAGTACCTCTGACAATGCTGACACCATCAATGAGGTACTGTTCACTGTTCAGTACCTCTGAAAATACCGACACCATCAATGAAGTACTGTTCGGTAGCTCTGACAACGCTGACACCACCAGTGAAGTACTGTTCACTGTTCAGCACCTCTGACAACACCGACACCATCAATGAAGTACTGTTCACTGTTCAGTACCTCTGACAACACAGACACCATCAATGAAGTACTGTTCACTGTTCAGCACCTCTGACAATGCTGACACCATCAATGAAGTACTGTTCACTGTTCAGTACCTCTGACAATGCTGACACCATCAATGAAGTACTGTTCACTGTTCAGTACCTCTGACAATGCTGACACCATCAATGAAGTACTGTTCACTGTTCAGCACCTCTGACAACACCGACACCATCAATGAAGTACTGTTCACTGTTCAGTACCTCTGACAACACAGACACCATCAATGAAGTACTGTTCACTGTTCAGTACCTCTGACAACACAGACACCATCAATGAAGTACTGTTCACTGTTCAGCACCTCTGACAATGCTGACACCATCAATGAAGTACTGTTCACTGTTCAGTACCTCTGACAATGCTGACACCATCAATGAAGTCCAAGTAACGGTGTATCATTGTCCAAGTAACATATCATTGTCCAAGTAACGGTGTATCATTGTCCAAGTAACGTTGTATCATTGTCCAAGTAACGTTGTATCATTGTCCAAATAACGTTGTATCATTGTCCAAGTAACGTTGTATCATTGTCCAAGTAACGTTGTATCATTGTCCAAGTAACGTTGTATCATTGTCCCAGTAACGTTGTATCATTGTCCAAGTAACGTTGTATCATTGTCCAAGTAACGTTGTATCATTGTCCAAGTAACGTTGTATCATTGTCCAAGTAACGGTGTATCATTGTCCAAATAACGTTGTATCATTGTCCAAGTAACGTTGTATCATTGTCCAAATAACGTTGTATCATTGTCCAAGTAACGTTGTATCATTGTCCAAGTAACATTGTATCATTGTCCAAGTAACATATCATTGTCCAAGTAACATTGTATCATTGTCCAAGTAACGTTGTATCATTGTCCAAGTAACGTTGTATCATTGTCCAAGTAACGTTGTATCATTGTCCAAGTAACATTGTATCATTGTCCAAGTAACATTGTATCATTGTCCAAGTAACATTGTATCATTGTCCAAGTAACATTGTATCATTGTCCAAGTAACGTTGTATCATTGTCCAAGTAACGTTGTATCATTGTCCAAGTAACGTTGTATCATTGTCCAAGTAACATTGTATCATTGTCCAAGTAACGTTGTATCATTGTCCAAGTAACGTTGTATCATTGTCCAAGTAACGGTGTATCATTGTCCAAGTAACATATCATTGTCCAAGTAACATTGTATCATTGTCCAAGTAACGTTGTATCATTGTCCAAGTAACGGTGTATCATTGTCCAAGTAACGGTGTATCATTGTCCAAGTAACGGTGTATCATTGTCCAAGTAACGTTGTATCATTGTCCAAGTAACGGTGTATCATTGTCCAAGTAACGGTGTATCATTGTCCAAGTAACGGTGTATCATTGTCCAAGTAACGTTGTATCATTGTCCAAGTAACGGTGTATCATTGTCCAAGTAACGGTGTATCATTGTCCAAGTAACGTTGTATCATTGTCCAAGTAACGGTGTATCATTGTCCAAGTAACATTGTATCATTGTCCACATAACGTTGTATCATTGTCCAAGTAACGGTGTATCATTGTCCAAGTAACGGTGTATCATTGTCCAAGTAACGGTGTATCATTGTCCAAGTAACGGTGTATCATTGTCCAAGTAACGGTGTATCATTGTCCAAGTAACATTGTATCATCATTGTCCAAATAACGTTGTATCATTGTCCAAGTAACGGTGTATCATTGTCCAAGTAACGGTGTATCATTGTCCAAGTAACGTTGTATCATTGTCCAAGTAACATTGTATCATCCTTTTCCTCTTGAACCTATGGATAGCTATGGATATACACAGACGGATCTGTAGTCCAGTGGTAACACGCTGGACTGGTAATCCACTGGACTGGTAATCCAAGGATCGCAGGTTCGATCCCTCGTCTGACCCTAATAAAATTAACAGTCTTTCAGATGGGATGTTAAACCGAGGTCTCGTGTCGGTGCTGTACACCGTGCACGTAAAAGAACCAGAGGAGACTCTGGAATGGGTATCTGTCTGTATACTGCACTATACTCCAAACTCTAAAATGACGAATCTCTTCAGGAGGCGTCGCTCATATGGGCAACCGGTAGTGACGATAAATAAACGTAGAACACATAAATAATCATTACCAATTCGACAGTCGGGTCAGGTGAACAATTTAGGAGTTTCCAAGCACTCTTGGTTTCAGAAATAAAAAGTATATGATTATATTATATTGAAAATCTTGCATACAATCTTGGTACAATGGTACATACACTACAAACAGTACAAAGTATGCATGGTTTTGTCCGCTGATTTTACCAATCGGACATGTAGCTGAGTTATCGTAGGTGTACGCAACAACATTCGAGCACCAAATGTGCGATTTGGCTGGTGGTATGGTCCCCCATAATTGTATTCATTATGTTATTCAAATTTTGGCTTCTGGTGCATTTAAGGACCCAATTCAGGGCTCATTCTATGTCATAAAGTTCGCGATTGCACCCTTAAATTTTGTTATTTAATAAATTTCAACAAAATAGTGTTAAAAGTTACAAGTTTGGCTATAATGGGCATGTGCATCTTACTAGACAATATTTGGTATGAAAATTGTAATTATTTTCATAGGGAGAAGTGGGGTCCCCAGGGGCGAAATAGTCGCACTAGGGATCCTGATTTCGCCCCTGGGGACCCCACTTCTAGAATGATCCATGCCGATTGTATTAGTCATTCATTCATTACAATGGAATATGCACCTCTTCCTTCAAAATAAACCAGATAACCTAGAAATAACACTGGAATTAGTTTCGTAGGAAGCTTAGAAATTAACTAGTTCAACATATTTGTGAAACTATGATTATATTAATTATCTTACACACAATCTGTAAACTTGCACAATACAAATTTTACAAAGCATGAACGTATAAATGATTTTGTCCCCTTATCGTTATGGAGATATTAGAAGTCATTGTTAATGACTGTACAGAGGGTCAAATTGTAGTAGTTATTCATTCAGAAGACGATAGCATAGTCCTTGTTCACTCCACAAACTTCTATTTTCAAGAGCCTTTATTAAGTGGTTATAGCTTCTAGGCTATTTAAAGAATCGATGTTTGGAAATAGAAACTAGAGTTTGACAAGGTATGGCTACTTAATGAATCTCGATGTTTGTAAATAGAAACTAGAGTTTGACAAGATATGGCTACTTAATGAATCTTGATGTTTGTAAATAGAAACTAGAGTTTGACAAGGTATGGCTACTTAATGAATCTTGATGTTTGTAAATAGAAACTAGAGTTTGACAAGGTATGGCTACTTAAAGAATCTATGTTTGGAAATAGAAACTAGAGTTTGACAAGGTATGGCTACTTAATGAATCTTGATGTTTGGAAATAGAAACTAGAGTTTGACAAGATATGGCTACTTAAAGAATCGATGTTTGTAAATAGAAACTAGAGTTTGACAAGGTATGGCTACTTAAAGAATCTATGTTTGGAAATAGAAACTAGAGTTTGACAAGGTATGGCTACTTAATGAATCTCGATGTTTGGAAATAGAGACTAGAGTTTGACAAGGTATGACTACTTAATGAATCGATGTTTGGAAATAGAAACTAAAGTTTGACACGGTATGGCTACTTAATGAATCAATGTTTGGAAAAAGAAACTACAGTTGCAATAGGTATGGTGGCTACTTAATAAATTTCGATGTTTGGAAATCCATTTCAGACTTCATTCTAATGATTTGTAGTTTACAATAAGCATATTAATGTTTAATATTTTTTAATAACACCCATAAATATAAGAAAAAACCCAGATAAACAAGTTATACTTGTTTGTGATGACATGCAGGAGTTTGATTGCCTTGGTAGCAACAATCATCATCATCGAGGATAAACATATGTACATCATATCAATTTGTATGTTCACAATTTTAATGATACTACATTTTTATTTTCAAACAATTGTGAAGAGTTGAAATATGTTAGACCCTTCCAGATTGTTGCCACCAACACCTTGTTTTTGTCTTTTGATATGCAAATTGAACTCCATGTTCAAGTCATTAACTGCCACAATTTTACCAGATGATGTCAATTGCAAAATTGAATTAGTAGCACAACTGCAAATGAAGTATAAGTCATTCATGTAGTGTGTAACACCTGTTGGTGAGACTATACGTTCATCTTTTACAGTCACCATTCCCCCGCTTTCAAGACTGTAGATAAAAACAGCATCTTTCTCAGCATCTGTTATAAGTAATTGTTTTGTTTCTTCATCAAAGCAACATTTAAAAGCATCATTAGAGGCATACTGAGTACCTTGAAAGTCCACGCCCAATGTAGCCACAGATCCCGAGGTGGAAAGCTTGTGTACTGGTTCACTGTGGCCATAGGTGCCAACAACGCATTTGTTGTTGCCAACTGCAGAAATTGAGTCACAGTTTACAGTGACAGGAACAGTTTGTATTTTAATAAATGTGTTATTCTCATTCAACTGATAAATAAGTAGTTCCTTCTCTTCTCCAGTAGAAATGATGATCGTGTTATTTTCTACAACAGCCACATCTAGAGGATGTCTTTTCAAACTAATTTCTCCAATTTTCTCCAATTCTCCATTCATCACAACACACTTCTTGTTTTGGTGGTCAACAGTAACTACTCTTCCGTCTGGCAGAAAATCTATTCCACGATACCATTGCTCAAGCTTTTCATCAGTAGCCTGTTTAATATCTACTTCGGCAATAAGTTGAAGCTGTTTTGATGTACAACTAGGTATGATTTCGGGTTCTTTCTTGACAGATAACAAAATAAGTTCTGGTGCGATTTTCAAGAAATCGTCCATTGTTTTAGAAACAACGAGTGACAGGTCCAAAGACTCAAGGTTCTTAAATTTCAAATCAGCTTGGCTCTTTTGTACTGCTAAAAGATCCTTCAGCTTTCTGGCAACAATAAATGTCTGTTCCTGGGTGCCATTCTCGTTTGCAAGATCTAAGATGTGCATCAAACGACGTACTTCACACGCCACTTCTTCACAACCCGCTGCCTTCTGCATTATCTCTGTCGATTTGGAATCTTGAAGCGATTTCATTTCAACATTTAGTTTGTTCTCAAGTATATCAAAATGTTTAATAACTTTTTCCCTTATTTGTTTCAATTCGTCGACTAAATCTGTTATCTGGGACGTCATTTTCTTGCTCTCTCTCACTAAATGTGTGGTGGACGATTTCATTTTCATTTCTAGTTCTGTAAACTCCTTTTGCAGCCTGGTATTATCGAACTTGTCTGCTATTTCTGACAGTTCTACAAGACCCTTGCATTCTCTATGTGTTATTATGGCACATGTACTGCAACATAGAGTGTCTTCATCTTTGCAGAAAAACTTTAACTTTTTACTGTGTTGTTCACATTTCTGGAACGTTTGGAAAGTGGTTAGAAATTCAACGTTTTCTTTGCTCGCGATATTCACAGCGTTATGATTTTTCATGAAATCGAAACGATCATGAACAGTTTTACATTCCTCACACAACCGTTCATTGCATACTGAACACAATATTGCTGCGGTATTCGTCAGGTTTTGTTTTAAGCAAGGCTGACACAACTTCTCATTTTGCTCAGGATGTTTCTTTGCATTGGACATACTCTCTAATACTAAGGCAAGGGCATAATTTGACCGCAGTGATTTGGCCCAAGTTTCAAGTGGATTGTCTTTCTCAACAGGTGTCACAAATCGGCATAGTGGACATTCAATCCCATCAGAAAGTAGTCCCTTTTCCTTGTTTTTCAGAATGTATTCATTGATGCAAGTCTCACAAAATGTATGCAAACAAACAAGTGCTTTAGGTTCTTGGTAAGTCTCAAAGCATATTGGACAATTCAAACCATCACCTGTGACATTAGAGGCCATGCCGCATGCTTCTTCCGTTTGACAAGGCTACTCTCTTAGAAACTGAAAACGAAAGTAGACAAAATTGGTAGATTTTAGTTCCATTAAAATATTTAATTAAGACTGAAGCGCTGCTCATGTTAAGTCGTTAGCACCTTAATTTGTACAGTCAGGCAACAGTCATATTGGTGTCATTCAGTCATTGGATAATATTTAGAGATGACTGTTTTCATTGGTTCCTTGCACCCTTATTGTTTCGTGCACGAGATTTCGCGCTACTTGAATGAATTTTGTTGTCACCTGTCGAATATTTTGATACTTGAGTCGTAACTTTGTGGTAGTGTTCTGTGGAAAATTGGAGCTTTTATAATTATTTCGGTTTGCAACATATTAATATGGAATAATCAAAAAGGAATACGTTAGTTAAAACGTTAGTTCGGCCCTTTACGGGTCCGCTTTAGCGGCTTTTCATTTGAGAAATTGATTATTGACCATATCTAGTTGCATTATTATTAATTGCTCTTTAGCAGACAGTTCAGCTGTATTGTCTTTAATTTCGTCATAAATTGTCTAAAGTGTGCTAGTTATGGCACAACATTTACGTAACGGGGGTCGTGTAGACTACAAACAGTTACATCATGGTGACGGGATTCAGTATGAGTCGCATACTAAACTTGGTAAAGATGGGGCGGTTCGAGGTGAATCTTGTTTTTCTCCAGTGCGTGAGGAAAAACCAGGTTTACCAAGTTGTTTTCCAGAAAGTGATCCGGAGTCGGGAGATGATGCGGAAACGGAGGAAATGTTGAACGAGCTAGAGCAGCTTAAAAAAGAAAAGCAGGCCTTGCAGAAGGAGAATGAGAAACAATGTCTCAGACAGGAACTGCAGAAAGCCAGGAAGGAAGTGAGGGACCTGAAAGGTTTGAGTTTACCACACTCACATTTATCTTTAAAAACCACGAATACGTCTAGAGCATTGCAAAATGAAGATACATGTATTACACTAAAAGATTTGAGACAATCTAATTCTTTAAAAAAGAAAGTTGTGCGTCAAGTAAAACATCTTGGCCTATACATAGTTCCCACGGCAGTCCAAAACACTGATAAGATCTTATCTTGGCAGCCATTTTGACTGGCAAGTTTTATTAATGGCAATTTCATGATTTTACTAGTAATTCTTTAATTGCAATAACTTTATTAATTTTGGTTTCTTAATATAAAATTTGGTATGATTTTAAAGGTATTAAATTGTACTTTTTAAATATTAATTTATTTTTTGACAGTGATGTATGTATTATAAATTATAAGAACTTAACTTGCACCTATTTTTGAAAGTCTATTTTCACAGTTGAAATATTAATATACAGGTAAATTATTATGTATTCGTTATTGATATGAAATTTGTGAAATGATACAAAAAATATGTCCATTGAGAGATTTCCAGCAATGTATGAACCATGGTGATGGGATGAAAAATAAATATTTTATGAAGAAAACAAAATTACGCTACTATATATTATATATAATATCTGGTGATGGGATGAAAAATAAATATTTTATGAAGAAAACAAAATTACGCTACTATATATTATATATAATATCTGATCAACTTTGCCATTCAAAATGGCAGCCACAGTAGGAATGATGACGTCACACGGGAACTATGTATTGGATTCGGATAGTCATACAAATTCGGACAGTTCCGATAGTTCGGATACCGATAGTTTCAGTGATGCCACAGATGGCGATAATGCCTCTGTGCATTGTAATATGTTAAAGAAAAGCAAAACACAAATTCATTCCAAGAAAAAATCAGGTATTTGTAGAAAGTCATCAGACAAAGTAAAACATAGACAAAACTACCCCCATTCCCAATTACGATATGAATTTGTCAGTCAACACGTTTCCTTTGAAAGTTTAGATCTAAATTTATTTGTAGCGGGGGAACTAGAAACAATCTCAAACACAAAAATTAAATCGATAGAACATAGAGGCCGTATTGCCTTATTAAAAAGAATTATGTACCTAAATACATCGCATGATTTCAAAAGCTTAAAATCATATTATGCAGCCGTGCTCAGAGAAATTGAACTGGGTGAAAAAGACTGGTCAGATGACTTCACATATCTTGAATTTGTGCTGTTAAATAGGTCAGCTGGAAGATCTTCTATGTATCAGAGTGCCAAGCCCTATAAGAGAACCTCGGGGGTCACATCCTATAATACATTTAACAAACTGGCTCCGGAAGGTGATGCAGATTCCCACATTTGGTTTTGCTCCTTATAGCAAAGGAACAGGTGTGATCATAAATTTAGTCACACCACTGTTATTAGAGGTAATCGTAAGTTTGCACAACATATCTGTGCAACCTGCTGGCAGAAAGACAAAGTTAAACTGGCACACCCGGAAAGCTCCACGTCTTGCCCGCACACGTTGGCATGACATAGATCATTAATGAACAAATGGTCAAAGGAGCACAAAATAGAAGATACCTTCATCCCATCATTTTGTTTTAAAAAGGACAGTATAGCGTCAGCTCATATTCAAGATTGTCCACATATCACCATATTTCCTGTCGGACGTGTTCCAACATAAAAGGGTGCCCCTCCTTTTCGTTAGTTGAAGACAAAATTAGTTTGCATGAACAGGTCAAAAGATCCGGGAAATACAATTTTGAAAGCTGTCGCATCAGAGTGAATGAAAAAATTAATACAGAATATTTGCGTTCCTTGTTGCAGTTATTTGATTACAATGATAGTTTAGTTTGTGATTTGATAGAATTTGGTTTTCCATTGGGCTTTACGGGTAATGAAGATACTATGTTACCTGTTAAAAAGGAAATCTGGAAGTATAAAAATTATAAAGGTGCTACAGATTATCCAGTAGAAATAGGAAATTATCTAGTCAAAGAAATGAACTGTGGTGCGATTATTGGTCCCTTCAAGAACAACCCGTTTACACATAACTTACTCATATCTCCATTAAATTCGGTGCCTAAAAAAGCTGTGACAGATCGTAGAGTTATTTTAGATCTAAGTAGTTCCACTGTGAATGCAGTTAATAATTTTATAGACAAGGATAATTATCTGGGCGAGTGTGTGGATTTGTTGTTTCCAAAAGTGGATGATTTTGTCAATCTTATACTGGCGAAAGGGCAAGGTTGTTTACTGTTCAAGAAAGATTTGTGTCGTGCATATAGACAAATAAATATTTGTCCATCTCAGTATAATTTAGTTGCTTATGTATGGCAAAAACATATCTTTTGTGATACAGTTTTGTCTATGGGATTGCGTAGTGCTGATGCCATTTGTCAACGGGTTACTAATGCAGTGGCTTTTATCATGTACAATCTAGGAATTGCTATCCTTAATTACTTGGATGATTTTGCAGGGGTCGAGAAGCCAGACCTGGCAACAACCGCATACTGTATATTAGGTAGTGTCTTAGAAAAGTGTGGTATTGAGGAGTCAGTAAATAAGAGTTGCCCCCCTTCAACCATAATGTCCTTTTTAGGTGTATTATTTAATACATTACAAATGTCAATGGAAATCACTCCTGATAGAATGAAGGAAATTCGATTTCTACTAAAAACATGGTTGAATAAGGATCAAGCTACCTTGAGAGAAGTACAAGCACTGTTAGGGAAATTGAATTTTATTGGAGCTTGTGTAAAATCCAGTAGAGTGTTTATTAGTCATCTGTTGAATTGGCTTAGGGAGTTGTATATGTTAGAAAAACAGGATATACATGATATCCCGATACAGGTACGGAGGGACATTTTGTGGTGGAATACGTTTTTACCAAAGTATAACGGCATTTCACTTATGTCACGTGAAAATTGGTCATCACCTGATGCAATTTTTTCTTCTGATGCTTGCTTGGAAGCTTGCGGTGGATTTTGGAATGGACACTTCTTTCATTCTCGCTTTCCCGAACACATTTTAAGACAAAGGTTACATATTGGAGCTCTAGAAATGCTGTCTTTAGTTTTATGTCTTCATTTATGGGGCCAGCATTTGCAACATATGAAGATAGTCGTGTTATGTGATAATCAATCTGTTTGTGTCACACTGAACACGGGTAAAGCTAGATGTCCATGGTTGCAGAGTTGTCTCAGGGAAATTAGCTATTATGCAGCTATCAATGAGTTTGAAATTAGGGCCCAGCATTTGTCATCTGAAGAGAATCGCATAGCCGCTCATTTATCTAGATGGCATGCAAGGGAGTTGAATTTCCGTAGTTTGACCAAGGGTTTTAATTTAACAGAGTGGATTGTCAATGAAGCAGATTTTGTGTTGTCTAACGATTGGTAGTAACGAGTACAAGGATAAACATAGCAATACAATGGTAATGGATCAGGGGGTGTATTCGTATATACTTTTAATAGTCGCTGTAGACTTGTTTAGTTGTGTTGAACATATTCAGTAATTGTGGCCTTGTGTTAGTATAGACTTCAGTTAGTCTATGTGGGTTTTTAATGTTATGTATTTTCAGAGAATCAGTTGAGTGTTTTGAAGAGGGATATGAGGGATTCTAACAGACGAGCTTATGCAGTGAGCTCGAGAACAAATCTCAAAATACAGTGGGAATCTTTTTTATTATTTTGCACATACTTTAGATTGGGTTTCTTACCCGTGTCGACACTGACACTACAGTTATATGCCCAATTTCTTGGTAGAACCTTCAAATCTACAGAGTCCATCAGGAATTATATAAGTGGTATCAGGATCCTACACTTGTTAATGGGATTGATCAGATAAACACATTTCTGGTTAATCTAACAATTAAAGGGATATCAAAGCTAAAATTACATATGGTAAAACGAGCAGAGCCCATAACTCCCGATATTCTTCGACAAATATGTTTAGTGATGAATGTCTCCAACCAAGACGATACTACTTTCTGGTGTTTGTTTTTATTTGCATTCTTTCTCATGGCAAGAAAATCAAATCTGGTACCTACCTCTAGCAATGATTTGTTGAATCCTAAATTCTTGTTAAGAAAGGATATCGAATTCTCAGGGAAGGACTTGATAGTGTCCATGAGATGGACTAAAACAATTCAGTCGGGAGAGAGGGTTCTAAGAACTCCTTTAACAGCTATTCCTGATTGTTGTTTGTGCCCAGTCTCCGCTTTCAAGCATATGATCAAACAAGTTCCAGCTAAAGAGTTGTCTCCCTTGTTTATATTAAGTTCCGGCAAACCAGTGTCGTATAGTATGTTTTTATCAAAGTTGAGATCGGTAATCGTTGATATTGGACTAGAACCTTCTCAGTTTTCTACCCATTCCTTTGGCTGAGTGTTCTAGTTGAATATAGCTGTCATGTCTTGTGCGTTTCGTCCTTATAGAGAAACGTTTCTGTTGTCAGTTTGGACGATGACACCATCTGAACAGAATAGACATTCACAAGTCAGCATAAGTTCCATGGTGGTTGTTTCAAATAAAACATTTGAATTACATATGTTTACGGTATACTGTGTTAGGAAAACCAAATATTCTGGTTGAAAATAGCTGTCATGTCTTGTGCTTTTCGTCCTAGCAGAGAAAAGTTTCTGTTGTCAGTTTGGACGATGACACCATCTGAACAGAATAGACATTCACAAGTCAGCATAAGTTCCATGACAGTTTTTTCTCACCTAGTATTTTCGTTTTCTAATATTACAGATATGTGGGCTGCATACATGTAGTTAATAGGTATCGACGGTCTTATAGATTTGTGTTGCAATATACTATGGTATATACTACATAGTGCCTCTATTACCATCTATTTGACATGCTACATTACACATATACAAATGTTGAGTTCATGTTTAATTGTTACAGAATTCCGCAAAGTGATTATTATCGGCGACTCCATCATTAAGAACATTCCACCGATGGAGGGAGTAGTGGTGAAATCATTTCCGGGGGCCACGATCGGTAGATTAAGCCAGTGTATAGACAAAAAGCTTGTAGACTTGTCCAAGTTTCATTATGTTATAGTACATGTGGGAACGAATAACATTAATAATCGTAGTTCGGTGGCACATATGACTGCAGACATTGCAAATTTGGTTGCATTGATTCGTCGTCGTCGTGGTTATATACACATAATAATCTCTGCCATATTGCCACGTCCGGTAGATCATGCGCTTACAGATGGGCGAATTAAAGAATTCAATCGTATCCTAGATAATGTCATGTCTAAGGATTTGCACTTCAAATTTATTAGAACTTATCGTCCCTTTTGTTTCAAGGGACAGCCAAGGCGTTACCTTTTTGCGAAGTTAGATGGTGGTCTGCATTTAAATACGGAGGGTTCTGGTCGTTTAGGACACTTTTATCATCGGGTCATTTCTACATTATCGTATTAGATGTATTTAAATTGGTGGGAGTTTCTTAATCTTTACGCCGGGCTGATCGTTAGAAGTGCAGGTGCTTTGACACGACATCGGTCTGAGT
Organism: Archivesica marissinica; assembly: GCA_014843695.1. Lineage (NCBI taxonomy): Eukaryota > Metazoa > Mollusca > Bivalvia > Venerida > Vesicomyidae > Archivesica > Archivesica marissinica. The sequence goes on along the minus strand of CM026389.1, from coordinate 33,664,473 downwards.
TCAGCACTATTGTTCAGAGTAGCGTAGTGATAATAAACGTGTTATACAGTATTACATATATACACATGTATGTTCATGTAAATTTATAGGTGTTGTCCAGTTTGTGTCATTACATGTCTACAGACAAGGTAGGATTGCATGTAGTTTGATATATTTGTTGTTGAATTCGGTTAAGCTACAACGTAAAGTGAGAGTGTTGCTGTTGTTACCTTGCATATTCTGAAGTTATTCATTGTAGGTTACAAAGTTACATACTATCTAACTGTATTCTCACACTAAAGGATTCAGCTTTAATTAATGCTGCCTGCTTAGTTTTGGAAGCGTTTATTTGGCCGGGGTTTGGCGGATTGAGTGGGCATATCAGTTTAACTCAACTCTATTGAATAGGTGACACGTATGTAGGTCATTAAAACTTATTAATATCATCCTCGTCTTGATTGTTTTTCCCAGAAGCAAAGGTTAATTGGTAGATTTTAGTTCCATTAAAATATTTAATTAAGACTGAAGCGCTGCTCATGTTAAGTCGTTAGCACCTTAATTTGTACAGTCAGGCAATAGTCATATTGGTGTCATTCAGTCGTTGGATAATATTTAGAGATGACTGTTTTCATTGGTTCCTTGCACCCTTATAGTTTCGTGCACGAGATTTCGCGCCACTTGAATGAATTTTGTTGTCACCTGTCGAATATTTTGATACCCGCCCACCCTTGAAAATCCCTAATATTGGCTTGCTTAAATTTACGTTTGCTTACTACATGTACTAGGTACATTATTTGTCATGTTTGTAGGATCCATTGTGAAATAGTAATCACCATCATGTACTTTGTTCCTACATATATGGCGTATGGCTGTAGTGGTAATATGCATCAGTAATTCACAATGGGTTCTGTCAAATTTGACTTGGTTATAATATGTATATATAGACTTATTTAGAGTAATATGCGTCAACATTAACTGTGTTATATTTGTAGATTAACACAATTTATTTGTAAAGATTAGTTTGACGTGTATGGTCTATATTGTGAACCCGATGTGTTGTGTATCGGTTATAGTGTTGTCATTCTGATATGTCCTCCGTGTCTGATATTTGTAGAGTTGTTGATATTCAGAAAGGCGGATTGAGTGGGCATATCAGTTTAACTCAAATCTATTGAATAGGTGACACGTATGTAGGTCATTAAAACTTATTAATATCATCCTCGTCTTGATTGTTTTTCCCAGAAGCAAAGGTTAATTGTTAAAATAAACATAATTCGGAAGAATTTCCAACATTTATCATGTTCACGATATGTGTGGTGTATAGAAAGTGTCTGAAGATAACATAACAAACGAGTGGTTGCATGTAGAAACTGGTGTGAGCGGTTTGACAAGATAGATAAATGCAATGAGTATATACCTAAATGCCTCCCATTTTTGTTTTTCAATGAAAGTGTCTGAAATCGAAAGTAGAAAGCGATAGAATACAAATAACTATGCGTGGAAATCACTACTCATTTAGGTCAAAGATCACCAAATTTGACCTTGGTGTTCCTTTCTATAATGCCATATTCCTAGCCTGGGATCCAGTCTGTCGATTTCTCACCTTATTACTTCTGGTAAAATGACATTATCAGAAACTCAATACGGCTCAATTAATTGTCTCGATGTTAAAAAATATGTATATGATCAGGCAAAATATATCAACGCTTGTTCTACATCTACATAGTACTCTCAACACTCAAACGCGAGTATGACAGGGAGGCGCTTGTCAGGGACAGTGGTTAAACATCTCAATTAGTGAGATAGATAGTGTTAAAAGAACTACATACTAAGGTTAAAAACAGACATCATGTTACATTAGTGGTACAGTGGCCAACCGCTCAGCAAAACTGGATAAGCTGGGGCTGGATTGTACATAGTAGGGGAGGCCATTCCCAGGCTACCATAATCCTTATGTTCCAGGGGGTAGTAGAAGTACATACGTGCTGTTCCATCACCAATCTATTCACAATATGTGATGCCAAAATAACATTTCAACTTCAATTTGTTACTGTTTAACAATATGTCACGATTCTGATTGGCAGGCGCAGTTTAGAACAGTCAATTAATCTAAAATGTTATGTGCAAGTTAAAAAGATATAAGGGTCTACACAACTATAGTTAAAAGCAGACAGCATACAGTTTAAAGGTTTCAACTGCAGTATACTTGCTGACGATATTTTCTCTAAAAACATCATACCGTCACCTCTTTGCCCCTGTGGACAACGTGAAACTACTTATCACTTCTTCCGTCAATGCACATTGTATGACACAATCAGAGCATCACTCACAAACAACAGCAATGCACATTGTAATGTTTCCATAAAAAACATTCTTTCTGGGAATACTTCTATACCAGATGACGCCACGAACAGATCTGCCTTGCCGTACAAGAGTTCATAGAAAAGTCAAAACGATTTGACTGAGTTGTCTAGTTCAAGACGTCCACTATGGAATCAAATTCACAATCCGCTCCACCCCTATTTCTTACTCTCATTCAATACTACTCGTCAATACTTCTACATCTCATTTCTGCATAATTTATTCTATTCCAATTTCATTCTTATTTCCCTTTTCTATTTCTAAGCCCTTAGCTACCAATTTCAGATATTCATAAGCGTTTCGATGCGTTTCCAATTTGAATTAAACATATTTAAGTTCTGGTCATTTTCGATATTACGCCAAGTTATTAAAATTGCCGTATATAATTGGTACCAACATCTAGTACGCAGTATAAATAATGTCCTTAAGCTTTTAGCTTACAGTTCAATCCACATATCAATGCATGTTTCTGTATATTTCTCAATGTATACTATATGTATCCTGATAAATAAATATGTTTAAACCAAAGGCAACAGGGACTCGACTGTATATATGTCGGTAGATTGTTTCACAGCCTGATTGTTGGGGGGGGGGGTGAGTTGGCATGATATTGTGTTTTTGACTGTAGGTTTAGATAGTTTCTTGTGGGTATTAGGTGATCATGATCTACAGCAACTAGTTCATTTCTTATTTTGTAAAACATGATCAATGAGGCTTTGTCTCTGTCCTAAAGTTTTCCAATTGAGGGTGGATAACATTGTGATACACTACTAGTGTAGTTTTAATCATTGAATATATAACGGGCTGCATATCCTTGGACCATTTCTAGTTTGTAAGTAAGTGTTTCTGTCAGGGATTCCAGACGGTGGAGCAGTATTCAATCTGTGGGCGGACATAAGTGGTATAGGCAGTTTCCTTGACATGTTTGTTATTAGTTTTGACATTCCTTTTGATGAAACAAGGGGCGGGGTAGTTTTTGAGATAATACTAATGCTGTGTTGGGCCCAGTTGATGGTCTTACTAATGTTGACTTAGAGATATTAAAGTGTTCAGTTGACCTTAACTGTGTGCATTGTAACATGTATGGGAAAATGACAGGGTTTCTTTTCCTGTGGATTATTAATATTTCACATATTTCAGTGATGAATTACATGGATTTGATGGTGAGGTAGACGATGGTGTCGTCGGCAAAGAGGAGGGGTCCGACTTATGATGCTGTTTGGTAGGGCATTTATATAAGATAGACAGAGACAGGGCCTCAGAACAGACCCTTGGGAGACACCTGAGAGCACTGATAACCCGTCAGAGTATTTACCTTCAACGAGAATATATTGTGTTTTTGAGAAATATTGTATCCATAATGTGGCTTAATAATTTATACCAAATTGTTGGAGTTGATGGGTGAGCGTGTAGTGACACCATCAATGAAGTATTGTTCACTGTTCGGCACCTCTAGCAATACAGACATCATCAATGAAGTACTGCTCAATGTTCGATACCTCTGAAAATACACACACCATCTATGAAGTACTGTTCACTGTTCAGCGCCTCTGACAATGCTGACATCATCAATGAAGTACTGTTCACTGTTCGGTAGCTCTGACAATGCTGACACAACCAATGAAGTACTGTTCACTGATCAGTACATCTGACAATGCTGACACCATCAATGAAGTACTGTTCACTGTTCGGCACCTCTGACAATGCTTACACCATCAATGAGGTACTGTTCACTGTTCAGCACCTCTGACAACACCGACACCATCAATGAAGTACTGTTCACTGTTCGGTACCTCTGACAATGCTGACACCATCAATGAAGTACTGTTCACTGTTCGATACATCTGGCAATACCCACACCATCAATGAAGTACTGTTCAGTACATCTGACAACACCGATACCACCAATGAAGTACTGTTCACTGTTCGATACCTCTGACAATGCTTACACCATCAATGAAGTACTGTTCACTGTTCAGTACCTCTGACAATGCTGACACCATCAATGAAGTATTGTTCACTGTTCAGCGCCTCTGACAATGCTAACACCATCACTGTAGTATTGTTCACTGTTCGGCACCTCTGACAATGCTGACACCATCAATGAAGTACTGTTCACTGTTCGGCACCTCTGACAATGCTGACACCATCACTGAAGTACTGTTCACTGTTCGGTACCTCTGACAATGCTGACACCATCAATGAAGTACTGTTCACTGTTCAGCACCTCTGACAACACCGACACCATCAATGAAGTACTGTTCACTGTTCGGTACCTCTGACAATGCTGACACCATCAATGAAGTACTGTTCACTGTTCGATACATCTGGCAATACCCACACCATCAATGAAGTACTGTTCACTGTTTAGCACCTCTGACAACACCGACACCATCAATGACGTCCTGTTCACTGTTCAGTACATCTGACAATACCGACACCATCAATGAAGTACTGTTCACTGTTCAGTACCTCTGACAACACCGACACCATCAATGAAGTACTGTTCACTGTTCAGTACCCCTGACAATGCTGACACCATCAATGAAGTACTATTCACTGTTCAACACTTCTGACAATATCGACACCATCAATGAAGTACTGTTCACTGTTCAGTACCTCTGACAATACCGACACCATCAATGAAGTACTGTTCACTGTTCAGTACCTCTGACAATGCTGAACCATCAATGAAGTACTGTTCACTGTTCAGCACCTCTGACAATACCGACACCATCAATGAAGTACTGTTCACTGTTCAGTACCTCTGACAATGCTGACACCATCAATGAAGTACTGTTCACTGTTCAGCACCTCTGACACTACCGACACCATCAATGAAGTACTGTTCACTGTTCAGCTCCTCTGACAATACCGACACCATCAATGAAGTACTGTTCACTGTTCAGTACCTCTGACAATGCTGACGCCATCAACGAAGTACTGTTCACTGTTCAGCACCTCTGACAATACCGACACCATCAATGAAGTACTGTTCAGCGCCTCTGACAATCCCGACACCATCAATGGAGTACTGTTCACTGTTCGATACATCTGACAATACCCGCACCATCAATAAAGTACTGTTCATTGTTCAGCGCCTCTGACAATACCCACACCATCAATGAAGTACTGTTCACTGTTCAGCGCCTCTGAAAATACCGACACCATCAATGAAGTACTGTTCACTGTTCAGCGCCTCTGACAATACCGACACCATCAATGAAGTACTGTTCACTGTTCAGTACCTCTGACAATACCCACACCATCAATGAAGTACTGTTCACTGTTCAGCGCCTCTGACAATACCCACACCATCAATGAAGTACTGTTCACTGTTCATTACCTCTGACAATACCGACACCATCAATGACGTACTGTTCACTGTTTTAGATTCTAGAGATTCTCCAGAAGTTATGTCACTGGTCTGGGTCCATGCTGCTTCCAATTCAGTAGTGGGGCGACCATCCCCTACCCAGTGGGTCCTCAGGTGGCGGATAGGGGAACGGCCCTCATATATGGGGGTTAGCTGTGAATCAAATAAGCAGTCCCGGACCATATGGCGGTGTACCTACCAAGACGGGGCAGGATAGCACATGGCAAAGCTACTCCCATTAAATACTCCACGTGTCCCACAACGAGTGCATCAGGCGAATATATGTACCGCCTTAAAAGTCCTAGCCTAAGGGTGAGGTAACCCCAACAAAAACCTCGAATGCTGAAGCCGGAAGTACTGGGCCGCACGGCGCATTCTAATAAACCACGGTACTACGCATCAACGCAAAATGAATCACAATGACAGAAAGAGTAAACCGAGATGGTGCTGGCCCTGTGAAGACCCACCAGACAGGTACAGTGCCGGGTTCCATACCTCGTGGGAACCCATCCTTAGCTACTGGAGGTCACCCTAAGCCGCCCTGTGGAGCCAGGGGACGGCGAAGGACAGCTACTGGCCGAAACGTGAAGCAGAAACCTCTTGTGCTCATGCAGTGGAATGCTGAAGGAGTCTTTAACAAAAAGACTGAACTGGAGCAGGTACTACAGGACAAAGAGGTAAGTGTTTGCTGCATACAGGAAACACACCTGAACAAAGACAATACGTTCAAAGTACGAGGCTACCAGTGCCTCCGAGCAGACCGACAAGATAGACACAAGGGTGGTGTGCTCACTCTAGTCCGGAACAACATCAATGCGAGCGAAGTGAAAACCTACCTTGAAGGAGTGGAATACCAGGAGTTCAAGATCTAGACCAAATTAATTGAGTTGAACCTCGTCAACTACTACTGCCCAAATGACAAAGCCCTTGCCCTTGACACTATGGAAGCTTCAAACAGTCGATACATGGTTGTTGGTGACTTCAATTGTCATTCCCATAGTTGGGGATATGCACAGTCTGATAGGCGTGGGGATGAAGTGGAGGACTGGCAGGATGAGCACAACTTGATTCTTGTCAACCAGCCTTATGATGTACCAACCTTCTACTATAGGCGATGGCACACTACTACCTCTCCAGATCTAGCATTCTGCACAGAGGACATCCAGAAAGGTACGGTTAGAGAAGTTGGCGATCAACTTAGTGGAAGTGACCACAAACCAGTGTTCCTCACACTCAGCAGTGAAGTGATACAGACAGACCATCCCTACCCTAGATGGAACTACAAGAAAGCCAAGTGGAGTCTCTTTGCTATTCGGTCCAATTCTCTTACTCGAGGCATAGAGGTACAGGAAGAGATGTTAACAACGTGGTGAAAGAGTTCAACAGCTGCATACTCAAAGCTGCCCATCCCTAGAGGTGCGAGAAGAGAATACAAGCCCTACTGGACCAATCAGTTGCAGACCCTCCAAGATGAACTCACTGAAGCAAGGAACAGGGCAGAAGAACAGCCATCACAAGAAAACCATGAACAACTTCAGAAAACAAAGGCACAGTTTCAAAAATCTAAACTGGAAGCTACACGACGAAGTTGGAGGGAGAAAACTGCTGCCCTGAACCTTGAGAAGGACGGGAGGAAGTTGTGGAGGCTCACGAAACAGTTAAATGATGAAGAAAATAGCAGACAGAAAATCACGTTGGATGAGGATGGGAAACTGTTGACCGACAAAGAGACTACAGACTGTCTCGCCAAAGCCTACCAGAAAGAGGGCAACATCAAAGTCACACGCCAACAGCAAAGAGAGGCACGGAAAGAACAGAAGGATAGAAGTAAAATGCATACGGAACAAGACTCCATGAAACTTCCACTTACATACCAGGAACTGTACACAGCGCTCAGACAACTGAAAAAGAGGAAGTCACCTGGACCAGATGGAATCTCCAATGAGATGCTAACTCATCTTGGATGCTCAGCCATGCTGAAACGTCTTGACATCTTCAATCTTAGCTGGGAAGAAGGCATAGTTCCGCAGATCTGGAAGGAAGCCAACGTTATCCCAATCTACAAGAACGGCAAGGATAGAAAGAAAGCTTCCAGCTATCGCCCTATTAGTCTCACTAGCTGTGTGGTCAAGACAATGGAGAGGATAATTAACAAGAGACTCATGTGGTACCTTGAGACAGAAAACCTCCTATCCAAGGAACAAGCATGATTCCGACAGTTCAGATGCACAGAGGACCAGGCAACATACCTCGCTCAGGAAGTTGAGGATGCATTCCAAGGCCAAAAGGTAGTTTTAGCAACCTGGATAGACCTCCAGAAGGCTTTTGACAAAGTCTGGACTGATGGGCTGCTGGTCAAGATGCAACGATGCAGAATTGCCGACAAGATGCTCCGATGGACCAAATCTTTCCTACACAATCGCAGAGCCAGAGTACTTGTTGACAACCAGAAGAGCAAGAAATTCCTCATCCGACACGGTGTTCCTCAAGGAGGAGTGATCTCGCCTACGCTGGTCCTCATCTTCATCGATGACTTGCTTGCAGAGCTCCCAAAAGGTATCAAAGCAGCACTCTATGCTGACGACTTGGTCATGTGGTGTGTTGAAGAACATGCAACGACTGCCACATACAGAATGCAGATGGCCGCAGACAAGCTCACAGCATGGGCAGAAAACTGGTGCATCTCTATTAATAAGGAGAAGTCGTCAACCACACTCTTCACACTTTCCACCAAACAGAAAGCTGGAACCATCAAAGTCGGTGGAACTGCTTTGAAGACGGACAACGAGCCAACATACTTGGGGGTGACATTTGACAGACGGCAGACATGGAAGCCACATATCCAGAAAGCAGAGGCCAAAGCCAAGCGCAAGCTTGCATTCCTTCGGAAGCTTGATGGCACCACATGGGGTGCCAATGATCACATCCTGAAGACTATATACCAAGGTGTGGTCAGGCCTCACTTGGAATATGGATCCACCGCCTGGACAACATCAGCCAAGACCAACTCACAGACACTCGACAAGGTTCAGAACAAGGCTCTCAGGCTGATCAAACGTGCCCTCACACTAGCACACATCGACAAGAGTTATCCTGGAGAAGCATGGCTACAAGTCTACACAGATGGTTCAGCCACAAGAGCAGTAGCAAACGGAGGAGCAGGCGTGTATGTCCGACACCCAGATGGACAAACACAGTCAGTTGCTCTACCTACTGGAGTACACTGCAGCAACTATGGGACAGAAGTACAGGCCCATGAAACAGCAGCATCTCTAGTACACAACACTGTGGAGTGTGCCCAGGTTGTCTTCCTGACTGATGCGCTCTCAGTTCTGGATGCCCTGTCTAACAACAAAGAACCCCACCTGATGGAAGCCCTTCGAACAGTCAGCCTAACTAAAAGAACTGTCCTCCAGTTGGTACCTGCACACATAGGCATTCCTGGCAATGAAGCCGCTGACCAGCTTGCCAAGCAAGGTTCTACCGAGAGGCAACCAGACAAAGATTTGACTTACAAGGAGAAATGCACCATAATCAAATCTGCATCAAAGCCAACAGTCGAGAAGGATGACTACCACCTTCTCACCAGACAGGAGCAAGTCACGATAGTCCGGCTTAGAACAGGGCATAACCGCCTGAACTTCCATATGTGTCGAAAGCTTGGACTAGCTCCATCAACTGCCTGCAGCTGCAAAGTAGGGGACCAGACTGCAGAACACATCCTCCAGGAGTGTCACAATCTTCATGGGCTGAGGAAAACAACCTGGGCAACAGATACTTCTCTCCAAACGAAGTTACATGGCTGCCGGGAGGATCTGAGGAGGACGGCCCATTTCGTGTTTGCTGCCGGCTTGTCCATGTGATTCGCGAACGACAAGAAGAAGATGTCACTGGTCACGTACCTCTGGTAATGCCGACACCATTATTAAAGTTCTACTCACCGGTTGGTGGCAGTCACAGATGATGATTCCGACGATAAATGTGAGCATATACATATTTTTGGTCTATTACAAGCTATGTTTCTAGAGGAGGCTGTTCTAATGTTCCCTGTTCTAATGTTGGGCCTGCAGAGTCTGTAAGTTTTTTTAATTGATTATATTTCAGCTTATTGCCCCTCGCCTCATCCAAACCATATACTGTATATACTTCATTATAGGTCAACCTCATTCATACCCCAGGTCTCTCCTCCACAACTTGCCCCAGCAAACACCTGACGTCATACCAACGTTGGATCGACGTTGGAATTTGGTCGCGACGTCGGTGACCATTATCCAATGTCTATCCAACGTCGGACCCCCGACATCTATACAACGTCAGGTTACAACGTTGTTACGACGTTGGATCAACGTTGGGATTTGGTCGTGATTTTGGTGACCATTATCCAACGTCTATCCAACGTCGGACTCCCGACATCCATACAACGTCAGACTACAATGTACTTATGGACGTTGGATCAACGTTGGAATTTGGTCGCGACGTCGGTGACCATTATCCAACGTCGGACCCCCGACATCCATACAACGTCAGGTTACAACGTTGTTACGACGTTGGATCAACGTTGGGATTTGGTCGTGGTTTTGGTTACCATTATCCAACGTCTATCCAACGTCGGACTCCCGACATCCATACAACGTCAGACTACAATGTACTTTGATGGACGTTGGATCAAAGTTGGAATTTGGTCGCGACGTTGTTGACCATTATCCAACGTCTATCCAACGTCGGACACCCGGCATTCATACAACGGCAGGCTATGTAGTACAACGTACGTTGTTGTTCGCGACATCGGTGACCATTATCTAACGTCGGATCCCCGACATCCACACAACGTCAGGCTAAAACGTTGTCATAACGTTCTATCAACGTTGGAATTTGGTCGTGACACTTCGGTAACCATTATTGAACGTCTAGCCAACGTTGGACACCCGATATCGGTACAACGTCAGGCTACACGGTTGGAATAATAATTATATAAGTATTAAAAGCAGGGCCGTAGCTGACCAAGTATATTCAGAATCGCAGTGCGGCTTTCACTCCAAGAGATCTACAACCGACACGGTCTTCTCACTAAGGCAGTTACAAGAAAAATGTCGAGAGCAACACCTACATCGCCTTAATCATAGACCTCACCAAAGCGTTCGACCTGCTGAGCCACGAAGGGCTATTTCAGATCCTACCACTGATTGGCTGTCCATCCAAGCTCCTCAGCATCGTAAAGTCATTTCATGATGGCATGCAGAGTACTGTGCAGTATGATCGCGAAACCTCTACCGAATTCGAGGTCAAAAGCGGCGTCAAGCAAGGCTGTGTACTCGCCCTGACACTTTTCGGCATCTTCTTCGTCATGCTATTCAGGCATGCAATTCAAGAGAGCTACAGAAGGAGACTAGCTTCACTCCAGATCTGACGGCAAGCTCTTCAACATCACTCGCCTGAAGGCAAAATCCAAGACAAGAGAAGTCCTCATCAGATACATGCTCTTTGGCGATGATGCTGCACTTGCCGCCCACTCAGAGGAACAACTCCAATCACTGATGAACCTCTTCTCTAGAGCATGCGACCTCTTCAGCCTAACCAGCAGAAAGTGCGACTTGTCTAGGGGGTGCGGGGGCATGTTCCCCCGTGATAGGATGGATGTTAGCTGCATATTTAATGCCTAGCTGTTTGCGGCTATGAACATATATGCATGACTTGTTGAAATTCTTGAAAGTGAGACACTGATCATGAACATCAACTCTTTAATTCAGTGTTCGAGTAGATTATTTATATGATGCTGGAGGGGGCTCGGGGTGTTCCCCTCTTCCCCCGAGAAAAAACGAACTGTGGCATTGTAAATGGTGATGGTGATATTTTACCCCAATTGTACACCCCTATAGTTACCTAGTTTCGTAGTTTGGAGTAAAAATAATTATGTATGTATGGCAATATGCCACATCCATGCTGGAAATCCTATATTGTTATTCATACCCATACCTCCCCTTCCCCACTTTATTGCAGTTTTGGGTTTTTGAGTTTTCATTTTCTGGCACATTCATGGCCTTATAGTAGCTACGCACCTGAAAAGACTATTTAACGCTGTACTGTAGGTCTAGGAATAAGGTACACACGAGCCGATGCGATTATAATACCCATACTGTAGTAGAGCTCTATAATTTGGTTCACTCTAACCTATTCCCGATTAATTGGTTCAGTTTCACCTCATTTTACTATATGCGCATATTCGAATCACTTGCATTGATCCATAATCTGTTGAAATATAAATAATGGATTAAATTATTTAATATCTTAATATTCAAAAAATAAAATTTTGTTTTTGAGAAGCATAAATGGGAACAATATTACCATTTGTGATATTCGAAACTACAAACTCAGAATGTAATCCATACATCATCGGAGCGCGCCATGCTGTTTGAAAGTTGTTCAAAACAAACTGAAAATTGAAGGTATATATAGATCTACTCTATTTTTTAATCATTACCAAACTTTAACGTTATACATACTGATCACGGCAACACGTTCCCGCTGGTGTATACTGGTCCAGTACCCTTAGCTGAAGAGTATCCCGGAACAATCTATTTTCGGTCACTTGAAAATTCTACATATTTCATGTTTTTACGTAAAAATGTGCCTGCACGAGCATCATTTGTTTACAGAAGCTATCCAGACGTCAAAATATGTAAACAGTATTCGTAATGGAATCGAAACAGCTAAATGCCCATTAAAGGTACCCTTATCAGTCAGAAATACGTACTTTTACTAAATCCACTCTTCATAAATATGGTATTTGTTCACAAAATCTACTAATTTGAAATGACCGGTCACGCTCATCTGCTGCAACGGATATTTTCCAATGCAACATGCATCGTCAATTGCTTAAAATCAGGTATACTGCATACACAAATTTACTGTCACATAAGAGAAACGGTGGTGTAGCAGTAGATTGGCGGACTGCTAAATCCGGAGATTGCTGGTTCGAACCCTGTCGTGGGCGTGGTTGGACTATACAATTTTTACAATCCCAAAAATTACGCCGGGTGGTACTGGTTAATATAGCCCAGGATGCAGCCATCAAGTGCAAATTAAATAAGCTTTCAGCTTACGTTGCTATCGATGTAAAATAAATATATATATACTTAGTACATTTGAAAACGCAACCGTTTTTGTTTTCTAATTGCCGTAAAATTAAACAAGCGATTGCAATGAATTTTTTTAAGTAATATTTTTAATGATTCCCAAAATCAATTGTAAAAAATCAGTTTTTAAACAGAGTGCGTTTTGTTATTGAAAACAGGAGTTCAGTCACCACTACTCCAATAACAAAAAAACACACTCAATACCTTGTGTGACCACCGCGAGCGTCTATTAGTGCCTGGCATCTACGGCGCATAGACAGAATTTTCGAAGCAATGCTGTGGCATACGTTGCCATTCCTCCAGAAGTGCCACGCGAAGTTCTGCTAGCTTAGTGGGTGGATTATCACGATTGTACACAAGCCGCTTCAAGTGGTCCCAAACATGTTCTATAGGAGACATGTCAGGAGATAACGCTGGCCACTCAAGGACATCGACGTTATTGGCAGCAAGAAAGTTTCTGGTCAACAATGCCGTATGCGGTCTGGCATTATCGTGTTGCAAAATGTGTTGACCTCTCCTGCCATGCTGTTGAAAGAACGGTAGCACAACTGGTCGAATGACATCATCGACGTAAGACTGGGCAGTAACGTTGCGATTAAAAATCACCAACCTAGTCTTTCCAAACTGAGTAATCCCTGCCCAGAAATGAAGCGATCCCCCACCCCACCTGTTGTACTCCATAATGCATGGATCCGTATATCGCTCATTACAACGTCTCCATATTCGCTTCCGACCATCCGCGCGTGATAGTTGAATACGAGATTCATCTGAAAATAGCACAGTTCCCCACTGACGCCTTGTAAATCGTAGATGGGCCCTCGACCAACGTAATCGTTCCAGTCTATGTCGAGCAGTAAGGGTAGCTGCCTTAAGTGGTCTTCTGACCTTCAACCCAACAGATCGAAGTCTAGATCGAACAGCATTTGGATGTATCCTGCGCCTGAAAAGAAACGAACAATAATAACAAAAACAATCAATTTTCATTTATTTTATGATAATTATTTTTTATTAGTGATATCGAATTTTCAGTTATGGTATTGGGTTTATTGACCGGTTATACACATCGGGTGGAAGGAACTAAATGTATAGTGAGCCAAGAAAGTGACGTACCACAATTTAAGATCTCACATTTACCGGTAGGCGTTTTTTATTTGTATCTGTCTGGAAAAATGATGATGGTAGTTGATTAAAAAACGTACCCATGAATACCGACGGTATTTCTGGCTGTTTCAGTAGCTGTTTCGAAGGTGGGACACCCTTATTCTGACATCCTGTCTGGGGGTAGTCACACGTTGCCTGCCGGGTCTTCGACGGTCAATGACAGTGCCTGTTTGTTGGTATCGCCTTTCTAGCCTACATATGGTAGAAATATGGCAGCCAAGTTGCCTCGCTACTTCTCGTTTCGCCATACCGGCAGCCATCATTCCGATGCCCTGGTTTCGCGCTTGTTCTGATAGACGTGGCATTATGGTTTGTGAATAGAATTTAGTTTCATCATGTTTTTATACTGTACCAGGGTTCCAGCTTTCGATATAAGTCGAAAGAAATTTGCTTTCATCGTGATTCGTGAAAAACGTATATTTTTGCTTTTCATGCCCCGCAACTCTCGCTTTTTCCCAAATCATGACATTTTAGCAATGTACACACAATATGATGAATACTTACCTAAAATACCATGGTTGCATGAGTTACAATTTTTCCGTTAAAAAATTACGTGACATCAAAAATGATGCGTTTTCAAATGTACTACCGGGTAAGTATAAGTTTAAACTTGTAAATGGGTTGCCATAACAAGTAAATAGTACCAGACTTTCATAACAAGCCGGACTGGACTTTCCCATGCTCAATTTACCACAACAAACTGTACCTGGACCAACAGAATACTTGAAATTTAGAATATTTATATGTATATAGATCTATAGTTTTTAATACAATAAATTATATTCTTCCCATTTGGACTATAACAATATTATATTTATAAATAAGAAAAGGGATCTTCCGTAAAAATCAAAGTTCTACCGAACTGATTTGGTTCGGCGACTCGACAACATTCGGTTCGGTCTGGCAATATTTCCATCTATCTTCGGTGGTCCGATCTGGCCCAACCATTTATTCCCTTGCTACCATGAATAAATGACGCAACTTGGAGACTCACATTCATGATACACACAATTAATATCTACTCATGAATGTGACTCATGTTTGTTGTGGAGTGTCTATTAAATCAGCATTACATCGTATGACATAAAATATATTTGAAAAATTCAAATTTTACGTATGGGTAGCAATGCTGCAACACATTCTTATATTATAATTTGTATAATTATGTTCAATTAGTAAACATTGTTTTTTTGCAATAAAACAAACTCGAAACCGAAAGTAGGACTTTCCGAGTCGATCAGGTCACGCGCATTTGTTTACAATCGGAACCGGATGTACATTCTGGATGAATCGTCCGCCTTCGGCAATGATAAAAAAAATGTCGAGTTTTGCCGTCAGATTGAAGTTTGAACGATTACAGTAAGTTGAAACGGCCTCAGTTATTATTACAATGTATCTCAAATGATGTAAATGTGATTTGGTTTTAATTGGAAACCGTGCAAAATGTTTCATATGCCGAATAAGTATTAAATTAATGTGAAACCACTTCAGAAATTGTCATTGGGGCGCACATGGGATATTTTTAACATAATTTTTATAAATCTTTATAAAGAAAATAAGTAGTACATGCGTC
>CM026389.1:33623787-33647890 GCA_014843695.1 Archivesica marissinica | reverse complement strand
CATTACTACAAGATATACACGCTGTCTCACCATATCTACATACATTACTACAAGATATACACACCATATCACCATATCTACGTACATTCCTACAAGATATATCCACTATCTCACCATATTTACATGCATTAATACAAGATCTACACGCTATATCACCATATCTACATACATTCCTACAAGATATATCCACTATCTCACCATATCTAAATACATTTCTACAAGATATACACGCCATCTCACCATATATACGCACATTACTACAAGATATACACGCTGTCTCACCATATCTACATACATTACTACAAGATATACACACTATGTCACCATATCTACAAACATTGCTACAAGATCTACACACTATATCACCATATATACGTACATTACTACAAGATATACACACTATGGCACCATATCTACAAACATTGCTACAAGATCTACACACTATAGCACCATATCTACATACATTCCTACAAGATATATCCACTATCTCACCATATCTAAATACATTTCTACAAGATATACACGCCATCTCACCATATATACGCACATTACTACAAGATATACACGCTGTCTCACCATATCTACATACATTACTACAAGATATACACACTATGTCACCATATCTACAAACATTGCTACAAGATCTACACACTATATCACCATATCTACATACATTCCTACAAGATATACACACTATCTCACCATATCTACATACATTACTACAAGATATACGCACTATCTCACCATATCTAAGTGCATTACTACAAGATATACACACTATCTCACCATATATACACACATTACTACAAGATATACACGCTGTCTCACCATATCTACATACATTACTACAATATATACACACTATATCACCATATCTGCATATATTACAACAATATATATCCACTATCTCACCATATCTACGTACATTTCTACAAGACATACACACTATCTCACCATATATACATACATTACTACAAGATCTAAGCAATATAGCACCATATATACGTACATTATTACAAGATATATCCACTCTCTCACCATAACTACATACATTTTTACAAGATATACACACTATCACAACATATCAATGTATATTACTGCAATAACTACACACTGTCTCAACATATCTACATACATTACTACAAGATATACACAGTATCTCGCCATATCTACATACAATAATACAAGAAATTATTCACCATATCATCATATATACGTTCATTACTACAATATCTAAACACTATCGCAGCATATATACATTCATTACTACAAGATATACACACTATATCACCATATCTACATATATTACTACAAGATATACGCGCTATAGCACCATATCTACATAAATCCCGCATCTTCCAACACAAAACATGGATCTTACCATAACATTAGGTCGTCAAAACATGTATTACACCATAGCGTTTCAGTTTTTGTATCTAACGTTTCAATTTTTTGACAGTAACGTTTTAGTTTCTGACACGAGCGTTTCAGTTTTTGACACTAGCGTTTCAGTTTTTACCCGTTAACACGTAATTCTCCATAGAGTCCGTTTCAGTTTTTGACACTAGCGTTTCGGTTTCTGACACAAGCGTTTCAATTTCTGACACAAGCGTTACAGTTTTTGTCATTGTTATTTCAGTTTTTGTCTCCGTCGTTTCGATATAAGACGCTACAATCCCATTTTGGTGTAGTTAATCTGATAAAAAAATTAAACGCGTAGATACGTAGATACGAATTATATAATATCAACATCTTACGATCGAAATGAAGATAATAAATATAATCGGTATAACGAGAATGCGTAGAGGGAGTGTGTACGGACATCGTTTATCGAAACCCCCGGATAGATAGGACCTATAATAAAGCTTATATAACGAATTTATATCGGTACTTCCGGTTTTTCGGATCACTACTTCCGGTATGAGGTCTGACCATTAATTGAGTCGCGGATTCGTCATTGTCTCTTCGAGATCTTTCCGACGATACCAAACAAGGCCAGTTTCCTCTAAAGTTCATTTTTCTTCAAACGTATTTACGATTAAAGGGAGATAATCAGTATTATAGATATATCGATAGATCAAAATGAAGGGTAGCGTCGGACTCGTTGGCATTATGTCTGCTATTCGTATAAACCGACGCTTGTTATAACTCTGTGTTGCATATGTATGTATAGGCTATATTGATAGTTTGGTTTGAAATATACATTCATAGTTTCAAACTCAGGTGTTGAAGCATCCATTTATAGTTTCAACCGCTTGTGTTGAAACATACATACACCGTCTCCGTGGCCTAGTGGTTAAGATGGAGGATAGTGAATGGACGGACGGACGGACAGACGGGCGTGTGGTAAGGTAAATAGATATACATTATATAAAATAACCGCAAACAACATACAACCTGATAGAGGGAATCAGTAACTTGCCAAATATTACATTCTTATCACACACGCACGCACGCGCAGCACGCGCGCACGCACGCACGCACACACATCGGCGCTACCCCTATATCTAATAGAATTATGGCTATCCGTATAAATACTAAAGAAATAGCGAAACGTCGCCCCATATTGTCGCTGTTTTTAGATTGATTTGAGTACCGCTGTAGGCCTACATAAAGCATTTACATACATGTACATCTTATAATTCGAACATAATGAGCCATATGCACGCTATTACATATCCATCGTGAAAACCTCAAAGCCGTTGTTTTGGAGGACAGTGCACGAGGCAGAAGATGCTCCACAGACAGACAGACAGACAGACAGACAGACAGACAGACGGACAATAGATATGGGTGTATATCTATATATACACTATGATTAGTCTGATTGTAAATATGATATGACGTTATGTTTACATGTTTTAAATATTCTTGCTATAATGAATCGTTACAGCTCTTATTTTCCCAATTTATGCTAATGTTTATATTTGCCGTTAATTATAAAACTAATTGAGCGAACTATCACTCGGAGATACAGCGTGGGGTTTGCGATTCAAAATGTACGCGTGTCAAATAAATCAAACTTGAAACGAGTCTAATAATGTTCCATGGAAAATACCTTCGAGTTGATAAGCAGACGGAAATAAATATTTCGTTCTCATTGAGGCTATACAAGCCGCTACATCGCATCAATTAAGACCAATTAGCCGATGATTAAGTTATAGTTGTTTACGACCTGTTCAATTTGGAACACTTCAGTTGTCATGTGAGAGCAACCTCTGTATGTAAACGTATTAATTACTTCGATGTCATGTTGTGTACCTACTGCTCTGGTGATTTTTCTCGCATTTCCCAGATAAGGTTATTTAGGGTCAACATAGAAACATGCTAGCAGACAGGATATCCCATTCATTCCGATGTATCGAGCAGACGCGATAGTATGCGTCATACTAACCGATATGATTTATTCGGATATATACGCGTTATTTATATGACTAACCTCTATTGCCACCAGCCATACGTTCGCGCAGACGGGTTTTATAATTTGAACATTTATATTAATCGTTGCGTCCAGTGTCTCATATAGAATGGATAATATTATTTTATTACAAAATTGCTAGATCGCGAAACAAGTTGTTACGACTTATCGCTCCGTATATCTCATTCCTGATGGAATCCATCGCCCTGTAAAACGTACATTACGGATTATTAATAATTTATCGCGTTTTTATGGAAGTATACGTAACGATATATATTATTCATTTTCGTACATAGGTTAAGTTTGTAATTATGATTTCTTACTCGATAAAAACGTACGCCTAGCTCGAATAATATAATGAACTTACCCGTATATTCGTTGAAGCCGCTTGAGGACTGAGACCGTTCTAATCGGTCTATATTTATATAGAAGCGTTGGTTATTTATGGATCGGTTCGTAGTCTATATTTATAGAATGGTACGAGATCGCTATTTATAAAGCTATTACCAATAGGCTATATAGTGACGCGTATACCAAAAAAAGCAAAGAGCTCGGTAGTGGTGGTGGTGACGTATACGCAACAAGTGATGACGTATACACAACACCCAAAGAGCTCTGTAGTGGTGGTGGTGACGTATAAGCAACAAGTGATGACGTATACACAACATACAAAGAGACGCATGTACTACTAAAATATATCATTTCTCATGATTGTTTTGCAGAATGTGAGCATCAAGTATGTGGATAATCTTATCTTTATTAATTAATAGCTTCGTGGGGGGGCGGAGGGTTTGCTTACATATCCTGTTTTTTATTTTAGCTCAATTGCGAAACAAGTTCTTAAACTTATATTAATCACTCTCGAGACCTCATTCCTGATGGAATCCATCGCCACGAGGGAGAGAGAAGAGGTAACATGGAATTTAAATGCCTTGCCTAAGGGAATATTGTAACAGCTCCAGCGGGGCTCGAACTCCGGACCTTTCGTCCGTGTGACAGCATCGCATTTGAAATTGAACGGTCCCAAGTGTCATTGAGCAAGGCACCTTACACACATGGCTTAGTACTGTTTAACCGCTTAAGTCGGCTAAGCCTGTCCAGGACAACATAATAGGCCCACAAGGGGTTTGACATTAATGGAACATACATACAAATTGGTTTGTTTTGGAAAATGTCGCACTTGCCCGGGATTCATACGTGGATTACCACTATAATATTACTAAGGCGACCATAGGTGAGAACTGTTTGTTGCCCGGTACCGAACCGAGTTGACCACAGCTGGCACAAGCTACATTGAATATATACAACATAGTCTATAAACGTGTACAAATGTGAATGCTTAAATTTTAAAGGAAGAATTAGAAAGAACAGAATTGCAATAAATGTAATTCAGTGGCAATCAATGATTTTCTGCCACTCATTCTAAATGCAACTACATGCAAATTGTACAAGACTTAGTATATACATATATTACATGTCGTCTATTGTTGCAACCGTATATAATAATGAACATGTATTATTTACTTTTCACAGCCATTATAGTGAAAAGACGGAGAAGAGCCTGGCAGGGAGGTAAAAGTGCAGAGGGGTTGTGGTAAGGGTGGCAGAGAGGAAGTTCTAGGAGTAGAAGTATAGCAAGAGGTAATTATGAATGTTCCATTTATTTCGAAGAAAAACCTTGCAGGACCTAGACATGTTTTTCTGGGCAAGCTTGATCGACATAAGCGATTAACCAGTACTAAGCACTGTGTATGAGGGAGCCTTGCTCAATGACACTACATTTGTTCCGTGACCGAGTATCGAACCTGGTACCCTTCACTCAGGCATTCTATTCTAAATCTGCCGCTCTACCATGGGTGTCACACAATTAAATACACATTCCAGCTTTATGTCTTATAACTAACATATCTTGAAATCTAAACCATCAAAACATCAGTAGCAACATAGCTTTTTGTTGTTTTTGCAATATCTTTGATGATGTTTGATTTGCAGACATACATGGCTCTTATAATACAGTATTGTGCGCAAGATGTAGTCCTTTTAGAGGTACATTTGCTCATTCGGATGTGTATGGTATAAAAAGTGTTCATCACTGAATCATGGATATCACACTGTCAGGGTCACGTCACACATACAGTGAGTGACGCACCATCACAATGAAGTCACATTGGAAAAAAGAGAAGGATGTATTTGTTTAAAATGTTTTAATAAGATACTGTATTTTTTCTTAATGGTATTCTGTCTGTTTATATATGTACCTCATAGAAAATTCATTACATTTACAGATTGTCATTGAGCACATGGGTGTTGAGAAGTTGCAGAATCTGGTACTCAATCTCCACCACCATAACCTCTACAACCAGCTGTTAGTACACAATATTGGTGCAGGTGTGGTCATTGCAATGAGATGGGGGCAGACTTGAACAAATAGTGTGGATGTCTGCCCTGCAACTGCATTTCAATGCGCAAGGTAAGAATATATTCCAGTCATATATAGATTATCAGTCAAATATGACTGTGCCAATGCAAGTCATAAATGTTTGGATGATATTTGCATCACTTAAAGTGTTACAAATGGAAGTTGATTGTGTGTGTGTTTTATGGATATTTAACATCGCTACCGGTTGCCCATATGAGCTACACCTCTTGAAGAGATTAGTGACTAGTGGATTGTGCAATGATACATACAGAGACGCATTCCAGTGTCCTCTGCCTCGTTTACGTACACGGTTTAGAGTGTTATTCGAAAGACTATGATGTGAATCATTTTAGTATGGTATAGTGGTGAGTTTAACCTGCGTGTTAACTACTGGACCGCTACATAATTGAAGTTGATTCTGATCACAAATTATTATTCATTTGTTTATAAGTAACCTCACGTATATAGTTGGCTGTCCAATTGGCGCAGTGGTTAATGCGTTCGTTTCTCACAAATGCAACCCGAGTTCGATCATCCTCACACTTGGAAGTATGTGAGATGGTATGGTGGTCAACAGATCAGACAAGTGGGTTTTCTCCGGGTACTCCGGTTTCCTCCGACACGAATTACCACAAATACTATGTCATCCACTCCAACAAGAGTGATTAATATAAGATGTTACAGCTTATTTCCCAGTCATTGTTAAATAAATAAAGTTTAAACTTAACCTCATACAGTTCACAGGAAAGCGATTCTATTGGACATCAGTGATATACCTCATCCCTCCTCCCTTATGTCATAATGTTAATTGACGAAACTTCAACATTTTAAAAATCATCTTTAATATCAGAAACCATAATTCTCAGATAATGTGGCTAGTGGATATGTGTACTAGCAGTGTTGCAACTATAACCATTCATTGGGCGACCTGTTAAGCTAGCTTTAAATAGAATAAAAAATAGTGTAACGTATTGTTTATTTTAATGTCACCCCTATTGAAAGGGCCAGCCATTTCTGGCGAGGTTCGAATTTTCGACCTCCCGCTACATATGTGGACGGACGCCTTAACCACTAGGCCACGGAGAATATGCAAACGTTCCAGATACTGTGTTTGTATAACCCTTTGAACTCTGGTGAGCACACTGAGGCCTTCAAAAGTTCATGGTGCTCTTGTTTAAATTAACTTGCATCCTAGATATTACTAACCTCAAATGTCACTAATACATTCAGACTTTTATGATAATTTACTCTCGTTTCAGATTGAACGGTTGGTCCTAGAAGGACAGGTTCTGACAGTGACTTCGGTACTACATGGAAATGTTGGGACGCAATGGAATATACATGGAAATGTTGGGACGCAATGGAACAAACTAATAACCAAATACATTTGATATTATGGATCTTAATGAAATGAATTGCTGTATAATCATCTGGAATAAAAATGCATTAAATGACAATTGTTCTCTTTCATTTCTTTGTTTCAAATAAAGTTTTAGTTTGAGGGGGAGATAAGTTACAGTCAGTAATCCTCGAATCATGTTGAGTCAGCACAGTTTGTTTTGTCCGTTTTTCTTCACTGCATAGTGTCTGGATATGATTGGCATTATCGCATATATATCCATACTACTTCGGTTCTTTCACAGCATAATGTGTCCAGTTGTTGCTATATTCTTCATAGCCTGTAAATAAAATAAAATATCAATAATACTGGTACTAAACCAAACTAGAACCAGTTTACCCTGACAAACCAGACAATGGTTAAAATTATCGTCAAACTACTGATCTGGCTTTGTACGAAGCAAATGTTGTGTAAATGAGTTGTCACACAATTCAGTATTGTAAGTTGGCCTAGTTTTACACAATGATCCCATTTTAACTCGGAAGTTTATATGAAGCTATTGACAGAATGCTACATCCACTCTCTGTCTGCAACAGCCACTATATCTCCGTGGATGAGTATCCAAGGTAGTCAGTCACCTGCTTCTCAACTCTATAGGTTCAGTTCCACTGGTGGTGTCCAATTATATCAGGTTGGTGGTTTTACCAGGTGCAGTAACAATACTGCTCAGAGGGCACCTGTATACATAAGCTGTTATGCTGTCGGTAATATACAAATTTCAGAATGACCATAAAATCTAGATCTATAAAACTAGGGAATAGCACTTGGATTGCTGGTATTTGACAAAAGATTAGCATGACCCCGATTCGACATTGAAAGGTCAAATGCATGGTATTGTTTATTTGACAGTTCATACGGTTTCCTACTATAGAAATCAATTGGAGTGGACCCGTCGCTAATCACACAAGACATTTGACCGAATTCACACAAATCATACACCAGCAAACATCCACAAAGTCTATCAACATATTTTTGAGATAACCTGTCCCCAGACAGACGTAGCTATAAACATTAGCACCCATTCCTATTACGGTACATGGTTAATTATTGATTGATGGAAAAAACAAATTACATTCTCCAAGTAATATGAACATTTCTTTAGGTGGTGGCATATTCACGACCCTTTGAGGAGGGTTATATAGTGTCCAAAGTATCGGTATTATACAGTCAATAGAATAAACTATTACATGGTCATTCAGGCATTATAAATTTATACCTGTTTATATAATAATAATAAATTAAATAAGGTGAGAATCTGGTCTATTAAAATAAAATAATTAATATGCGACACAGCTGCTTTAGTGTAGATTCAATGTATTAATGAAGTTACCTTATGAATGATCTCTCTGTTATTCAATAGTGTGGTGTTTCCGTCCTCGTTCATCTTGTGGACACTCAAACAGTACCCTGATGCCTGACATGTCTTCAATAATACACAGTTCTGATCTAATTCTGCAACAAGAATGACACATACCCATAATTCTTAATTGTAGCTGGGTGAATATTTTATCTAGTTTATTCAAATTGCTTGATTGCGAAACAAGTTATTTCATCATTAGTTTAATTGATCTCGCTGCCTCATCCCCTTAATGGAACCCATTGTCACGAGGAAGAGGCTGTGTTGATTTAAACGGCTTCACTACATACATCATCACTGGTTCTGGTGGGGCGCAAACTCACATCATTATGGTATATTATTAAAACCTTTCAAATTCCATGTAAAGGGTATTGCATACATGTGGGTATGCAAACTCACAAAATGAAATGGGTGTTAATTAGATTCCTGGCAAAACGAACAACAGATGCCTAGCAGACCAGCTGTTAAGGTACAAATATGTAATTTGCATCTGTCCCTAAACAAAGACCCCCCCCCCCTGTTGAAGCAGGTTGTCAACCCTGCCCCCCCCACCCTCGCCATTTTAGAAAGGTGTATGATAAGTGGAGTAACATGTAGATGTGTTGCCAGAAAAAACCCCACCCAAAATGCAAACTGGTTTTGACGCCACCCCCTACAAAAGAACGGCCCGGGGGGGGGGTGGCTATTTTTCCGAATAGCCTTTAATGCATGAGAATCAGTAATAGAAATGTATGCAATGATTCGTAATAATTATGTATCAATCTTTGTTATGGCACAGTCTTTGATATTGCTAAACACCATTTTCCACTTGTCTCCTGCATGTATATATTACATTTAGAATTAATAGCATAATAACTGTAAAAACAAATACATTCATTGTTACTTTGAATTAATAGCATAATAACTGTAAAAACAAATACATTCATTGTTACTTTGAATATCAAATGTATTCTAAGCACAACCAATTTGGTATTTACGAACATATATAGGCGATAAAGTAACTGTCTCCTTTCTCAAATATGTCTTGGTTTTATACCCACGGGCCCCATAAATTATAACGATTGTTTGACAAAAGGTATGTCCACTGGCATATACCATAGTGTGTTGATGTTAAGCGCTACAATGACTAAACAACTACTGGTAGTTATAAGATACATCGTTAGTGCTCAAAACTAAAATAATTCTTACAAAATAAAACATAGCAACAAACCTTGCGTTTAGCAGTTTAGTAGATAATACGCGACGGAATTGGTGAATTTCAATGTCTTTGTCTTTCTAAATCCTCCCCATTTGCCCCACGTTGTCTGTTTTAATCGAATTACTTGATATGTCGATTCATAACCACTGTTGTATAGGTTCTCGCAAGGGGTTTGACATTAATGGGACATACGTAAACTTCTGTCATGTTCAACATGCTTTTCTATACCCGCTATTTCACGCATGCGCGTTGTGTGTGTTTACATTTTGGTTTGTTGATAAACAGTGCGTGTTTACGTTTCGGTGTTTGTAAACAATTCGCGTATACGACGGTTTAAATTTATTGGAATTTTATCGTTTCTGAGCGACTAATTGATTTTTGTAAACACACACCCATTAGTATTTATATTTTACACAAAACCTCCTTTATTACGATGTAATGCTGCTTTAAAAGTCGCTCATTGTCCATCTTGACAGCCGTTGGTCACTATGTAGTATATAGCCTAGGTTCTGATAATTTATTTTTAGTAATAAACAATAGCTGATATGTCGAAAGACTCTTACTGGAGACGTTGGCGCAGAAATCATGCCGCTGCAAGGGCATTTGCCTTGGCGAGCAGCAGTGATGATGAGGAAATACAGAATTTAGAACATCAAACTCATGCCGAACTTCCAATCTATATTATATATTTTCAGAAGGAAATGTTGCCATATTGTCAGAGGATAATTTTGCCATGCAGAATGATTGAGCATGAAACTGGAAAACAAGTTGTTCCGGCCAACTCGTGTAAGAAATAACTTCTGGTCATGGTTTCCCCTAGAAATTTGGGAAGGCATGTTGTTTTCTATTGTTATGCATGAAATGTGGTTATATTTTCAAATAATTTCTTGTAATTCAAGAAGATAGTATGCTTTTTTTAAGTATTCTAGCAAGACGGCATGTTATTGCCAACATGCCTTATTGGCCCGCGGGAATCCCTGACTGGTGTATACATACTATCTTCCTCTACTCGTACATTTGACTATTGCGATAGCACTATTGCCAGATAACTAGTATGATGCTATTGCCAGCATACTACTTTATATTTAAAAGTGTTAGTAAATTTTTGAATATGCATGCAAACAAAATATTACTAGCCTTTAAACAAATCATTGCTACTTCATTGTTTGCCCTCTTGAGTGGCCTTTGACAACAAGTCGTTTTTCTTACAATTAAGTTAGTATCGAAATTATCGATAGTATACAGGTTTTCATCATATCCTTGTTTTCAATATTAAACTGCAGAGATACCAACTTAATTAGTATGACTTGTGTCTCGGTACCATAAAACCCATTCGAACTTCCATGTCTTTGTCACAATTTGTGGTATTTGCCTTGCACTGCTTCATAAAAATGGAAGGTCAACCCTTTTGGTAGGGGCCATCCAATACTGACTATGCTTGTTTTTCAACAGGTGAATACCCACCACCACCCAAGAAATTGAAGCTGCCATCAACAGTCGCATCGGGATCCAAATCACAGTCCAATTCAACACCCTCAACAGGATTCAAATCACAGTCACAACACGCACCAGGATCTAAATCACATTCAAATTCACCACACACACCAGGATCTAAATCACAGTCAACACATTCATCAGGATCTAAATCTCAGTCAACACATTCATCAGGATCTAAATCTCAGTCAACACATTCATTAGGATCTAAATCTCAGTCAACACATTCATCAGGATCTAAATCTCAGTCAACACATTCATCAGGATCTAAATCTCAGTCAACACTTTCATCAGGATCTAAATCTCAGTCATCACACTGATCGACGGTCTAGGTCAAAATCGCAAACACCAAGGGTTAGAGACTCATTCCGTCATAGGTCTAGGTCCGATATACGTTCCAGACCAACATTCAGTCGGAGGTCGAGGTCAAAATCACAAACACCAAGGGTTAGAGACTCATTCCGTTATAGGTCTAGGTCCGATATACGTTCCAGACCAATATTCAGTCGGAGGTCGAGGTCAAAATCACAAATACCAAGGGTTAGAGACTCATTCCGTCATAGGTCTAGGTCCGATATACGTTCCAGACCAACATTCAGTCGGAGGTCGAGGTCAAAATCACAAACAAGACACTCATTTATTCAAAGGTCACGGGATTCATTCAGTCTACGGTCACCATCACACTCGCAATCAAGAAGCACTATCCATCAAAGATCTACATGGTCATTATCAAGCAACTCATCCAGTCTAAGGTCACCGTCGCACTTGAATTATTCATTCAATCAAAGTACTTCAAGATCGCAGCCTCGGTCATTATATATTATCACCCATACATTCAGTTTCACCAAATACACACGCAGCTATTTCACATATTTATCACTCGACTCCAAAGACTGTGTGGGAGAAAAGACATGCCGGTATACCCAATTCCAAATGGAAGTACGTTCAATATATTAATAGGCTTTTACAAACAACATATCTATAGATCCAGCAGTTCTGCCGTGTGCTGAATCAGGATCTACATGTTGTGTGCTATTCAGCTATTAAAGTGTTTTAGCATTACCATCCGAATAGCAAACAACATATAGAGCCCTTTAATTGCTATATATTGTCCGTGATCAACAGGTTAAGGTTTAACCATTAAGTATATATATAGTATACCGTTGAGGTTTAAAATATGGGACATTTATGAACTCTTCGTATTTTATCATGTGTTCATTTAAAATTGTCCCCAATTATAATTATTGCTACATTAGTAGCGACATTTTCAAAATCACTGGACCAAAGGGCATATATTGTTTTGCTCATTGCTGTCAATGCAATTTGAAACTTAATGCATTGTCGGATAAATGTATTTATTATCGGGTACATGGTTTCACCATTTACCTGTATAAACGTGCTCTATTGTGCATAGAGCATTACATTGTGTAACATGGTTTCTGAGTGGGAAATATCGCATGATATTTCATTCGAAGGCTCAACAAGGCGGCGTCTCATTATTGAGACAGACGTGGAAGTGAGATATACGATGTTGGATGTGTTATGTGCGTGTATTCATGGTTCTGGACATTGTCATACGAGAGCACCATATCTCTCGTATAGTTCTTCTACAAATGTTAAAGACTTATTCAGCCACACTTTGTGGCGCCATTTTTTCCGCGGAACCATGAGAGAGAGAAAGGATGAATTGAATTGCATGTATATGTCATGAAATAAAATGAGGTTGCCATTGTTGATGCCACACCTACACCACATCTTCTGTTTAGTTGTTTCTTGAAACAAACATATATGTACTTTGTGGTTTACGCTTGGGTGTAACCCTGAGCATAGATGATAAATTATTTATGTTTGGATGCAATGGAATTAAGGAAAACATAATGTCTATCCAATTAGCAAAAATAACCAATATACAACGTTTGAATGTAGTTGGTATTCTGACATCCAACCAATATCCAACGTTGGAAAGTAGTTGGTATTCTGACGTCTATCCAATTTGCAAAACCAACCAATATCCAACGTTGGAAAGTAGTTGGTATTCTGACGTCTATCCAATTTGCAAAACCAACCAATATCCAACGTTGGAAAGTAGTTGGTATTCTGACGTCTATCCAATTTGCAAAACCAACCAATATCCAACGTTGGAAAGTAGTTGCCTGTTGGTATTCTGACGTTTATCCAATTTGCAATACCAATCAATATCCAACATTGGAAAGTAGTTTGTATTCTGACGTCTATCCAATTTGCAAAACCAACCAATATCCAACGTTGGAAAGTAGTTGGATCTCTGACGTTGGATAAACATTGGTATTCTGACGTCTATGCAATTTGCAAAACCAACCAATATCCAACGTAAATCCAACGTTGGAAAGTAGTTGGATCTCTGACGTTGGATAAACGTTGGTATTCTGACATCTATCCAATTTGCAAATCCAACGTTGGAAAGTAGTTGGATAAACGTTGGTATTCTGACGTCTATCCAGTTTGCAAAAACAACCAATATCCAACGTAAATCCAACGTTGGAAAGTAGTTGGATTTCTGACGTTGGATAAACGTTGGTATTCTGACGTCTATCCAGTTTGCAAAAACAACCAATGTCTAACGTTAATCCGTCTGACGTCTATGCAACGTCAAATGTTTGCTGGGGCACGTCGTCACCTAGGCAGAGCTCACAGCAGGACTATGGGTCAAGGACTTCTTTGACGGAAGCCACGCTATCGTATCAGCAGAAGTCGCGTGACTACTCGAGTATAAACACAGTAACTTACCTACTTGGCGAGTCAGCAATGCTTGGTGCTGGCGACGGCGGATAGCTGGTTTAATTTTTAGCCGGCTCCTTCAATGGGACGGTGGGACGTTGACTTCTTGATGGCGCGAAGAAACCGGAACCATTATTGCTGCTGTGAGCTTACAAATCGTGGAGGATGTATGTGGCCCTAAAAGGAAACCCCTTCTAAAGATAGGATACAGGAATTGTCACCCTGAGAAGAACAACGATGCCTTTCCAGTTGTCCACATAAGCAACTTAGATGACAACGTAATCTACTTAGAGAAACCAGTCGCCCAAATGCCTCGGCATAGGCGACTATAAAGAAACCTATATCGTTCGTTCATTCATACTTGCGGGGCTAGAAAACATATTTTACATAAACTCGCGCATAAGTGAGTTCATTTTGCCTGCATCATCCTTAAAGTGTCTTTGTTCATTTTGTTTCTTCAGTTGGAAAATTAATACTATAATTCATATGCAAATTAATGTTAGTAAGCCACCATTGACAGAGTTATTGGCGATGTTGCTAAAAAATATCCATAAAGGGAGGTAATTTCACAAAATTTCGCTTGTGGTCATATCCAAATGTTACTTTTTAACGTAATAATATGTTATTGAAAAATGAAAATTTACCGCAATAATCCTTACAATATCTCGGTATGCAGCAGATTCTAAGTAAACGCACATGGGGCTTTAAGCATTTGATATTGTTGTGCATCTGTAAGTAGGCATCAAAACCATATTGTACAGTATTAGTTTTTTTATTCTTCTGTCTTCAGAAATATAGCGAAAGTTGTAGAAAAATATTGTTTTGAATATGTAGTAGTAAGCGCCTTTCTTTAAATATTTTGTCGACATAATTTTTTTTTATATTTTTTTTATTGGTGAGAAGCGAGCTTGCTAACCACTGCGCTAATCGGACAGCCAATCCGACAATTTTTATTGAGGTTTGATTGTTGAAATTGTCACTTCAGCTGCTGAATGTGAATTGATGAAGGCTTTAGAACTACTGTTCGCTAGTCAGAACTGGGCGTGGTTTAAGGAGCAGTTTATAAATAGACACGGTTTGCAGACTGCTACCAATAAATACACGGCAGACAAGATCACAAAGCCAGTCCCCCCGGATTATGTTTGCGCAGTCCTACGTCTTACAAGTAAGTTGCTATTATACCAAACATGTTTTTTTATATTTTGCGGTGCATTGCTGTATGAGTGAGTGGTGACATTGTCTCTGACCACTGTGTTATTAGTGTATACACATTTAATTGAGCTCGATTGCGAAATAAGTTCTTACAACTTCTTACAATCACTCTCGAGACCTCATGCTTGGTGGAATCTATCGCCACGAGGGAAGAGGCAACGTGGAATTTAAATGCCTTGCCTAAGGACACAATCGTAACGGCTCCAGCGGGGCTCGAACTCCGCACCTGAAGCGAACGTACTACCATTGAGTTATCACTACTTGCACTGTGTTATTCAAATCCATTTGTAGTTGGACTTTCAAGCGAAGTTAAACTGATCACTCTCGAGACCTCATTCTTGATGGAATCCATCGCAACGAGTGAGAGAGAAGATGCCACGTGGAATTTAAATGCCTTGCCTAAGGGTACAATCGTAGTGGCTCCAGCGGGGCTCAAACTCCGAACCTTTTGCACCTGAAGCGAACATGCATCCAATGCGCTATCACGACTTGCACTGTGTTGGACTCTTTCAAGCGAAGAAGTATAATAAGGATGCAGTTAGTGTTCTGTTGATGACACTGCGGGGACAATGGACAAATAAGGATGTAGTTTGTGTTCTGTTGATGACACTGCGAGGACAATGGACAAATAAGGATGTAGTTAGTGTTCTGTTGATGACACTGCGAGGACAATGGACAAATAAGGATGCAGTTAGTGTTCTGTTGATGACACTGCGAGGACAATGGACAAATAAGGATGTAGTTAGTGTTCTGTTAATGACACTGCGAGGACAATGGACAAATAAGGATGTAGTTAATGTTCTGTTGATGACACTGCGAGGACAATGGACAAATAAGGATGTAGTTAATGTTCTGTTAATGACACTGCGAGGACAATGGACAAATAAGGATGCAGTTAGTGTTCTGTTGATGACACTGCGAGGACAATGGACAAATAAGGATGTAGTTAGTGTTCTGTTGATGACACTGCGAGGACAATGGACAAATAAGGATGCAGTTAGTGTTCTGTTGATGACACTGCGAGGACAATGGACAAATAAGGATGCAGTTAGTGTTCTGTTGATGACACTGCGAGGACAATGGACAAATAAGGATGCAGTTAGTGTTCTGTTGATGACACTGCGAGGACAATGGACAAATAAGGATGCAGTTAGTGTTCTGTTGATGACACTGCGAGGACAATGGACAAATAAGGATGCAGTTAGTGTTCTGTTGATGACACTGCGAGGACAATGGACAAATAAGGATGCAGTTAGTGTTCTGTTGATGACACTGCGAGGACAATGGACAAATAAGGATGCAGTTAGTGTTCTGTTGATGACACTGCGAGGACAATGGACAAATAAGGATGCAGTTAGTGTTCTGTTGATGACACTGCGAGGACAATGGACACATAAGGATGCAGTTAGTGTTCTGTTGATGACACTGCGAGGACAATGGACAAATAAGGATGTAGTTAGTGTTCTGTTGATGACACTGCGAGGACAATGGACACATAAGGATGCAGTTAGTGTTCTGTTGATGACACTGCGAGGACAATGGACAAATAAGGATGCAGTTAGTGTTCTGTTGATGACACTGCGAGGACAATGGACAAATAAGGATGCAGTTAGTGTTCTGTTGATGACACTGCGAGGACAATGGACAAATAAGGATGCAGTTAGTGTTCTGTTGATGACACTGCGAGGACAATGGACAAATAAGGATGCAGTTAGTGTTCTGTTGATGACACTGCGAGGACAATGGACAAATAAGGATGCAGTTAGTGTTCTGTTGATGACACTGCGAGGACAATGGACAAATAAGGATGCAGTTAGTGTTCTGTTGATGACACTGCGAGGACAATGGACAATAAGGATGCAGTTAGTGTTCTGTTGATGACACTGCGAGGACAATGGACAATAAGGATGCAGTTAGTGTTCTGTTGATGACACTGCGAGGACAATGGACAAATAAGGATGCAGTTAGTGTTCTGTTGATGACACTGCGAGGACAATGGACAAATAAGGATGCAGTTAGTGTTCTGTTGATGACACTGCGAGGACAATGGACAAATAAGGATGCAGTTAGTTTTCTGTTAATGACACTAAGGACATGGAACATAAGGATGCATTAGTGTTCTGTTGATGACACTGCGAGGACAATGGACAAATAAGGATGCAGTTAGTGTTCTGTTGATGACACTGCGAGGACAATGGACAAATAAGGATGCAGTTAGTGTTCTGTTGATGACACTGCGAGGACAATGGACAAATAAGGATGCAGTTAGTGTTCTGTTGATGACACTGCGAGGACAATGGACAAATAAGGATGCAGTTAGTGTTCTGTTGATGACACTGCGAGGACAATGGACAAATAAGGATGCAGTTAGTGTTCTGTTGATGACACTGCGAGGACAATGGACACATAAGGATGCAGTTAGTGTTCTGTTGGTGACACTGCGAGGACAATGGACAAATAAGGTTGCAGTTAGTGTTCTGTTGATGACACTGCGAGGACAATGGACAAATAAGGTTGCAGTTAGTGTTCTGTTGATGACACTGCGAGGACAATGGACAAATAAGGATGCAGTTAGTGTTCTGTTGATGACACTGCGAGGACAATGGACAAATAAGGAAACAAATCAAATGACAAACCATGTCATTGGCTTTTAACATTGTTCACGAATGACCATTATACACTTGAACCGATTTGATTTCTAATAGATTCTTTCATGTGAAAAAGCTGTCCAGCTGGCTTGTATAATGTTGATGGTTCTACCTGTGTGCCTGAAATGCTGCTTGGTGGGGTATCCGGATTCTTCATCTCTTTTTGGTTGATCTATTCATTGTTTCATACTAGCAGGTAGTTTGTTGTATTGCAGGTTATGGCATTAGTAAACTGGCAGGTTCGATTAAACTGCGAGATTATCAGATGATTACACGGCACTGGCTTATATCTATACTCTCGTTTAAACCAGGTACGTTCAACATAGAAAAAGCTAGAGAATATTTAAGCCCTGTCATAGGGACAGTTTTTGGCGTGCGTGTGTCTGTCTGTGTGTGTGTGTTAGCGAGATAACTCAAACATTTATGGATGGTTTCTGATGAAACGTGGATATCTGGGTAGAGGGTTGATCCAAGGGGAAATGATTCCAGTTTTGGAGAAATAGCATGTGATCATAAAATGGTCGACCCAGAGCAGGCGTATGCATCTCTTCTTGTGCTGTTATCTAATTGTCCAGTTTTTGATAAATGGCATGTGATCATAAAAAGGTCGGCCCAGAGCAGGCGTATGCATCTCTTCTTGTGCTGTTATCTAATTGATAATTTTGATTATATCACTTTCTTTTAGCTTTATGACAAAACATTTCAATTTTAGAAGACCTTGAATTAATCGCCATGTGAGAGAAGAGGCAATGTGGATTTAAGTGTTTTTGTGTTGGTCTTGTCTTGCAGGTGTTGAGAAAGTGCGTTATTGTTGTCTAGAGACACTGCTAGAGATATCTCCCTTCTTCCCCGACATGCTACAGAACGTACAGAAGTGGTTTTCCGCAGAGAAGGACTCAATCTCTCAGGAACTGGCAACGAGGCTAGAAGATTTAAGACTTCAGTACAAACAGAAATTTTCTCTCGTTTGTAAACCATTCTGCAAGAGCTAAATCCTGTGTGAAGTATATCTAATCTTAGTCATGCAGCAGAATGGGCAGAGTTAAGTCCTGTGTAAACTAGATCTAATCATTGTCCTGCAGCAGAATGGGCGGAGTTAAGTCCTGTGTAAAGTAGATCTGATCTTAGTCCTGCAGCAGAATGGGCGGAGTTAAGTCCTGTGTGAAGTATATCTAATCATTGTCCTGCAGCAGAATGGGCGGAGTTAAGTCCTGTGTGAAGTATATCTAATCATTGTCCTGCAGCAGAATGGGCGGAGTTAAGTCCTGCGCCAGCAGGGATAAAACACTACACAGGCTAATAACTGATAAACGGTTTAATTTTAGTAATCTTGACTATGTCATGCGTGATGTTATGCAAGGGGGGCAACCCAGTAACGAACCCAATCGTACGCCGTACCGTACCGTACAAGTACAGGGTGGCGCTGTGTAAAGTAGATCTAATCATTGTCCTGCAGCTGAATGGGCAGAGTTAAGTCCTGTGTAAAGTAGATATATCATTGTTCTGCAGCAGAATGGGCGGAGTTAAGTCCTGTGTAAAGTAGATTTAATCTTTGTCCTGCAGCTGAATGGGCGGAGTTAAGTCCTGTGTAAAGTAGATATATCATTGTTCTGCAGCAGAATGGGCGGAGTTAAGTCCTGTGTAAAGTAGATCTATCATTGTCCTGCAGCAGAATGGGCGTTTTGGCTGAACCTTTGATTAGCGAACATACAATGTTTTATTTGGTGTTTCTATTCGCATAGAAGATATCTTATTCATATAGTTTCTGATTACTGTTTAAATACACCGTGGACATGGCACTTGCTAACCCAATTATCATTATGAAAGGCAGCATACGTCTGTTTTTGAAGCAGACAAAATAACAATTACTATAATGCATAATATATTGCTTGTATGTAGTAGTGGAATATTTGTAAACATATTCACAAATGTCCTCGGACCGGGACGGTGGTAGCCAGATCTGATAGGTGCGTTTTCTCCGGGTACTCCGATTTCCTCCCACATGAATGACCACATTTAGGCTTTCAAAGAGTGATTAATATAAGTTAATAAAGCTTGTTTCGCAATCGTTGTAAAATAAATAAATTTAAACGTTTTTATGAAAGCTCTATGTCCATTAATAGCGATGTTATAAGCAAATACATTTGTAGTGGTGACCATTTTGAATTATGGCCCTTACAAATATTGCTCACGTGTGACATCTTGCTACCCAGCTGATTCAGGAGGTTCCAATCTAGAAGAAACAACATCTCTTTGTTGGATCAGTTGAACTTGCAGGGTGGGGTTGTGTCCGTCTCTTTGTTAGATCAGTTTAACTTGCAGGGTGGGGTTGTGTCCGTCTCTTTGTTAGATCAGTTTAACTTGCAGGATGGGATTGTGTCCGTCTCTTTGTTAGATCAGTTTAACTTGCAGGGTGGGGTTGTGTCCGTCTCTTTGTTAGATCAGTTTAACTTGCAGGGTGGGATTGTGTCCGTCTCTTTGTTAGATCAGTTTAACTTGCAGGGTGGGATTGTGTCCGTCTCTTTGTTGGATCAGTTTAACTTGCAGGATGGGATTGTGTCCGTCTCTTTGTTAGATCAGTTTAACTTGCAGGGTGGGGTTGTGTCCCTCTCTTTGTTAGATCAGTTTAACTTGCAGGGTGGGATTGTGTCCATCTCTTTGTTAGATCAATTTAACTTGCAGGATGGGGTTGTATCTGTCTCTTTGTTAGATCAGTTTAACTTGCAGGATGGGTTGTATCTGTCTCTTTGTTAGATCAATTTAACTTGCAGGATGGGATTGTGTCTGTCTCTTTGTTAGATCAGTTTAACTTGCAGGATGGGTTGTGTCTGTCTCTTTGTTAGATCAGCTTAACTTGCAGGATGGGATTGTATCTGTCTCTTTGTTAGATCAGTTTAACTTGCAGAATGGGGTTGTATCTGTCTCTTTGTTAGATCAGTTTAACTTGCAGAATAGGGTTGTGTCCATCTCTTTGTTAGATCAGTTTAACTTGCAGAATGGGGTTGTATCTGTCTCTTTGTTAGATCAGTTTAACTTGCAGGATGGGGTTGTATCTGTCTCTTTGTTAGATCCGTTTAACTTGCAGGATGGGATTGTATCTGTCTCTTTGTTAGATCAGTTTAACTTGCAGGATGGGGTTGTGTCCATCTCTTTGTTAGATCAGTTTAACTTGAAGGGTGGGGTTGTGTCCGTCTCTTTGTTAGACCACTTTTGAGTCTGCATGTATAGGTGATATACTGTAGCAGTTATACATCAGTATATCTATAGGCTGCTGTTTCCTGTGCTTGATCATGTGATGTAAACGACCAATGAGAGTTCAGCAGACACCTCCTCTTCCATAAGCGTTGTTGTGTTCAAGTTTATATAGATCTGCCCGTTCGAAGGCAGTATCAGTGAGGGACCAAAGGTTGCTCACACTTTGAGACTTGACCCAGACATGTATCATTCAAGTCTTAATGATTTGTTTAGCCCATTATCATCCTGGATACATTAAAAAAAGCTTTTGCAAACAACAAAAATAGTGACTATGCTGCATGCTGATCAGGATCTATGTTGTTTGCTACATAGCCAAATGTCTTAGCAATATCATCAGAATAGCAAATAGCATAGAGCCTGATCAAATTGTATGTTCCGTGGCAGCGGATCTGGCTCTATGTTCGTTGCAAATACTGTTTGAACAGTATCCAGAATCAAATGGGTTAAGTATGAATCGGGGTATTGTGCCAATATTTGGTGTAGTTTCATTACAAAGTTTAATAGTTGCACTGTTGGTTAATGAAACCAGTTAGTTTTTGTTAATCTTTCATTTCTCTCCAACTTCTATATGGAAGAAGACCCCTCCAAACAGTATTTCATGCACCCGAGTAGAACCACCACCGACCTTCCGCAAGCCAGCTGGATGGTTTCCTCACATGAAAAACTTTTTAGACACCCCAGTGAAATTCGAACATAGAGCCGCAAGGGGCAAGTGGTTTGTAGTAGACATCCATAACCACTAGGGGGCCCCTTTTCCAAAAGCAGGTACACTATAGAACATATTGTGAAGCGTACTTAACTATTTGCATGCTGGGTAAAATTATGGCTATAAATAGTTCAAATAATTGTAGCAGACGACAATTGACCTTTCTGCAAACGCTACTTAGGCACGCCCCCCATAGTTACAGGTGCTCGCTGTAACTACGCGAGACAAGCTATCTAACAAAATGGCGTCTTAACGCAGACCTGCATCGAGTTAATCTAGATAAAATTCCGTGGAATTTCTCAGTTTTATTTTACCCAGATATTAATATTATTAGGTAATTAGACACAATTATGAATGGGACTATGTAGCCGTGTGTTTGCCATACCAGGAATGATTATCTATCTAGGTTTCAGGCCACTAATCAAGATTAATTAAAGTGAATGGGGGAGAATAAATAAATCATAGACCGTCATTAAAATAATATATTTATTGTACATCAAAGCATTAAATTATTTACAATGACATAAAATTACATAAAAAGGTACATAGATTAATACAATGACAATGAAATGTACAGTGTGTATCTATTTTTTATTGTATTTGTATTGTATAATCAGCAAAAAACGCATGGAAATATAGACGCCATGGTTGTAATGAAATTGATGTGAAGAGCATGATATTTATACATGATGTAAGGGCTTGGACATATGGCACGGCTCAGCTCTAAAGCTGATAAAACACGGGCATACAAGCCAGCATCACAAATGTTTGAGCCGACCAATCAAGGTGTGTAAAATAATATATTCTCCAGTATTTGATTAATTTGTCAACAACCCATCTCATAATTGGCGTAGGCGTGATAATATACTATTAGACGAATCAACCACAATGTTTCACTCTATATTGCCTTGTATACGAAGAAGTAGTTATACGAAACCACTGACACCCGAACAACCACATCGTGTCAACTTTGACATTAAAAGACATGAAATATGCCACCGTCTTGAGAGACTCGACCCTATGCCTCCTAGAAGACTCGAACATTAGGCCCAAAAACTGAACACCAGTACGTTCACTGAGCTAATATGGGAATCCCACAGCTCTGCACATGCATGGGTACTATTACTTCTATCTGATCCCTAGTCCACCACCCACGACAATATGTATGAACCACATGTATAATTTTAATCACCATTATACTCACATATCTCTTGTGAACAGTAGATCTATAAATGCAGAATATATTTTTTCGAAATATTTTATTATGCATAAATAAATTAATTTCAACTTACTTGTGTGCAAATATATATGTTTGCATTAATTTTGGATGTATTCAGCTTGTCGTCCACACAACTTAATCCACCTTAGACATTTTTCAAGATTTGTCTTGGGTTTGGAAATGGCACGAATTAAACGTCACCTATTAATCGATCTGGATATCTACTATCACTGTCACACAGCATACATTAATAAAACAGCCCGTAACTACATCTTTTCACCATTGTCAATGACAGACAGCATTAATTAATTTGTAATTATTTTTCAAAAAATAATTTCAGATCACGATCACTCGTTATCAGATTTGATTAAAATTTTACTAAATAACTCGTTTGTCTGACAGAACGATAAAACAATGACTCGGTGTAGTAATCAATACTATAATTGTGTGCACACATTTTATAATTGACCAATTATTAGCACAATCAGTGCTAAATTCCGATGTGCAACACTTTGATCTTGACAGTAGGCCCCTAACGGGATATTATGTGTGATGTACCAGTAAGTTGTTGATTACTTCCAATAAACAATGTGACACGCTTAAATTTGATTGCTGTGTTTGCGATAAAAGAATGACTATATGGGGTCAGTCGGTGTTTTTATAGATGCATTGTTTTTAAAGCAGCTGTCTGGTATTTTGAGGTTCATATACACACTTTTAGATTTGTCCAAGGATTTTGAAATGGGTTGAATTTAACGTCGATCACCAGGATATCGACTAATTTTGTACTATAACTAACCCACACACCAAAGCTACACATTTTCAACATCATTAAAACAATTTAAAACCCGTATTTTCGATCAAATTCACGCCTTTTCAAATGTGTCTACTCGTTACTAGTTTGTCTAATATGCATTGTTTGTCTAACAAGATGGCGTCGATAAACCGTTGCCGGGGGTGTGCGCGAATGGTGCGATGCGATTGGCTAACGCCAGCTGTCTATCAAAATCGGCAGAAAGGT
>CM026389.1:33580972-33622787 GCA_014843695.1 Archivesica marissinica | reverse complement strand
TTGAGCCGTATTGAGTTTCTGATAATGTCATTTTACCAGACGTAATAAGGTGAAAAATCGACAGACTGGATCCCAGGCTAGGAATATGGCATTATAGAAAGGAAAACCACGGTCAAATTTGGTGATCTTTGACCTAAATGAGTAGTGATTTCCACGCATAGTTATTTGTATTTTATCGCTTTCTACTTTCGATTTCAGACAATTTCATTGAAAAACAAAAATGAGAGGCATTTAGGTATAGAATCTTTGCAGTTATATATCTTTCAAACCGCTCGCACCAGTTTCTACATGCAATCACTCGTTTGTTGTTTTATCTTCAGACACTTTCTATTCACCAATATCGTGAACATGATAAATGTTCGAAATTCTTCCGAATTATATTTATTTTAACAATTGTGTCTACTTTCGTTTTCAGTTTCTAAGAGAGTGG
This sequence comes from Archivesica marissinica, assembly GCA_014843695.1. NCBI lineage: Eukaryota > Metazoa > Mollusca > Bivalvia > Venerida > Vesicomyidae > Archivesica > Archivesica marissinica. Next base: position 33,622,357 of record CM026389.1, on the reverse strand, counting down.
CCTGGTCAAACGGAAGAAGCATGCGACATGGCCTCTAATGTCACAGATGATGGTTTGAATTGTCCAATATGCTTTGAGACCTACCAAGAACCTAAAGCACTTGTTTGTTTGCATACATTTTGTGAGACTTGCATGAATGAATACATTCTGAAAAACAAGGAAAAGGGACTACTTTCTGATGGGATTGAATGTCCACTATGCCGATTTGTGACACCTGTTGAGAAAGACAATCCACTTGAAACTTGGGCCAAATCACTGCGGTCAAATTATGCCCTTGCCTTAGAATTAGAGAGTATGTCCGATGCAAAGAAACATCCTGAGCAAAATGAGAAGCTGTGTCAGCCTTGCTTGAAACAAAACCTGACGAATACCGCAGTAATATTGTGTTCGGTATGCAATGAAAGGTTGTGTGAGGAATGTAAAACTGTTCATGATCGTTTCGAATTCATGAAAAATCATGACACTGAACATCGCGAGCAAAGAAAACGTTGAATTTCTAACCACTTTCCAAACGTTCCAGAAATGTGAACAACACAGTAAAAAGTTAAAGTTTTTCTGCAAAGATGAAGACACTCTATGTTGCAGTACATGTGCCATAATAACACATAGAGAATGCAAGGGTCTCGTAGAACTGTCAGAAATAGCAGACAAGTTCGATAATACCAGGCTGCAAAGGGAGTTTACAGAACTAGAAATAAAAATCGTCCACCACACATTTAGTGAGAGAGAGCAAGAAAATGACGTCCCAGATAACAGATTTAGTCGACGAATTGAAACAAATAAGGGAACAAGTTATTAAACATTTTGATATACTTGAGAACAAACTAAATGTTGAAATGAAATCGCTTCAAGATTCCAAATCGACAGAGATAATGCAGAAAGCAGCGGGTTGTGAAGAAGTGGCGTGTGAAGTACGTCGTTTGATGCACATCTTAGATCTTGCAAACGAGAATGGCACCCAGGAACAGACATTTATTGTTGCCAGAAAGCTGAAGGATCTTTTAGCAGTACAAAAGAGCCAAGCTGATTTGAAATTTAAGAACCTTGAGTCTTTGGACCTGACACTCGTTGTTTCGAAAAGAATGGATGATTTCTTGAAAAGCGCACCAGAACTTATTTCGTTATCTGTCCAGAAAGAACCTGAAATCATACCTAGTTCAGTAGTTGTACATCAAAACAGCTTCAACTTATTGCCGAAGTAGATATTAAACAGGCAACTGATGAAAATCTTCAGCCATTTTATCGTGGAATAGATTTTCTGCCAGACGGAAGAGTAGTTGCTGTTGACTACAAAAACAAGAAGTGTGTTGTGATGAATGGAGAATTGGAGAAAGTTGGAGAAATTACTTTGAAAAGAAAGCCTCTAGATGTGGCTGTTGTAGAAAATAACACGATCATCATTTCTACTGGAATACAGAAGGAACTACTTATTTATCAGTTGAATGAAAATAACACATTTATTGAAATACAAACTGTTCCTGTCACTGTAAACTGTGACTCAATGTCTGTAGTTGGCAACAACAAATGCGTTGTTGGCACCTATGGCCACAGTGAACCAGTACACAAGCTTTCCACCTCGGGATCTGTGGCTACATTGGGCGTGGACTTTCAAGGTACTCAGTATGCCTCTTCGAAGGATTTTAAATGTTGCTTTGATGAAGAAACAAAACAATTACTTATAACAGATGCTAGGAAAGATGCTGTTTTTATCTAGTCTTGAAAGCGGGGAAATGGTGACTGTAAAAGATGAACGTATAGTCACACCAACAGGTGTTACACACTACATGAATGACTTATACTTCATTTGCAGTCGTGGTACTAATTCAATTTTGCAATTGACATCATCTGGTAAAATTTTGGCTGACTTTCCTAATTCAATTTGCATATCAAATGGCAAAAACAGGTTGTTGGTGGCCAACAATATGAAAGGGTCTAAAATATTTCAACTCTTCACAATTGTTTGAAAATAAAAATGTAGTACCATTAAAATTGTGAACATACAAATTGATATGATGTACATATGTTTATCCTCGATGATGATGATTGTTGAGACCAAGGCAATCAAACACCTGCATGTCATCACAAACAAGTATAACTTGTTTATCTAGGGTTTGTCTTATATGTATGGGTGTTATTAAAAAATATTAAACATTAATATGCTTATTGTAAACTACAAGTCATTAGAATGAAGTCTGAAATGGATTTCCAAACATCGAAATTCATTAAGTAGCCACCATACCTATTACAACTATAGTTTCTATTTCCAAACATCGAGATTCATTAAGTAGCCATATCTTGTCAAACTCTAGTTTCTATTTACAAACATTGATTCTTTAAGTAGCCTAGAAGCTATAACCACTTAATAAAGGCTATTGAAAATAGAATATTTTGTGGAGTGAACAAAGACTATGCTATCGTCTTCTGAATGAATAACTACTACAATTTGACCCTCTGTAAAGTCATTAACAATGACTTCTAATATCTCCATAACGACCTTTTATTCTATTCCCGTCACTGATCTTTATGGACAGTTTTAAAAATACAGTCTACATACGCTATGTCAATGTCGGTTATGTCGAATTCTCCGGTTATCTCGAAGTCGGACCAAAGTGCCGTTTCAGACACTATCATTTTACATATAACTGACTCTGTTTATGTCAAACTTCGGTTATGTCGAAGTATTTTGTTTAGTCCGACGGAATTCGACATAACGTATGTAGACAGTATATGTAAAACTAGGGGACAAAATCATTTATACATTCATGCTTTGTAAAATTTGTATTGTGCAAGTTTACAAATTGTGTATAAGATAATTAATATAATCATAGTTTCACAAATGTGTTGAACTAGTTAATTTCTAGTGTTATTTCTAGGTTATCTGGTTTATTTTGAAGGAAGAGGTGCATATTCCTTTCCTTTGTAATGTATGAATGACTAATACAATCGGCATGGATCATTCTAGAGGGCAACTGGGGTGAAATAGTCGCACTAGGGATCCTGATTTCGCCCCCTGGGGACCCCACTTCTCCCTATGAAAATAATTACAATTTTCATACCAAATATTGTCTAGTAAGATGCACATGCCCATTATAGCCAAACTTGTAACTTTTAACACTATTTTGTTGAAATTTATTAAATAACAAAATTTAAGGGTGCAATCGCGAAATTTATGACAGAATGAGCCCTGAATTGGGTCCTTAAATGCACCAGAAGCCACAATTTGAATAACATAATGAATACAATTATGGGGGACCATACCACCAGCCAAACCGCACATTTGGTGCTCGAATGTTGTTGCGTACACCTACGATAACTCAGCTACATGTCCGATTGGTAAAATCAGCGGACAAAACCATGCATACTTTCATACTTTGTACAGTTTGTAGTGTATGTACCATTGTACCAAGATTTTCAATATAATATAATCATATACATGTACTTTATATTTCTGTTCTTATTTCTGAAACCAAGAGTGCTTGGAAACTCCTAAATTGTTCACCTGACCCGACTGTCGAATTGGTAATGATTATTTGTGTGTTCTACGTTTATTTATCGTCACTACCGGTTGCCCATATGAGCGACACCTGAAGAGATTCGTCATTTTAGATTTTGGAGGATAGTGCAGTATACAGACAGATACCCATTCCAGAGTCTCCTCTGGTTCTTTTACGTGTACGGTGTACAGCACAGACACGAGACCTCGGTTTAACGTCCCATCTGAAAGACTGTTAATTTTATTAGGGTCAGACGAGGGATCGAACCTGCGATCCTTGGATTACCAGTCCAGCGTGTTACCACTGGACTACAGATCCGACTGTGTATATCCATAGGTTCAAGAGGAAAAGGATGATACACCGTTCAGGCCCGTCGCTGGGCATACGCAAGTACGCACGTGCGTATCATTCATTGGTCTCAGAAAATCCAAAAATGCAATAAAACCCCAGGGTTACAGTAGGGAAACATAGGCGCCGTGATGTGTGGAGTGGTGGAATAATTGAGCCCATTGCAAATATGGTGCATCTCGAAATTTAGTGTGTGCTATTTTACGTGCTTGTTTAATTGATAAGGGCGATAGATCATGTATATTATACATCTAGCCTTAATTTATACCTTTATACGGATTGTCGTAAGAACTTTAGTCCTGCAATTGTACGTTACAAAATGCAGTGAAATTGCTTCCTCATTTAAAACAATTTCAGGGGATGGGCATGCCCCCGGACCCCCCTACTCGCTCGCTATGATCACTCGACAAACAAGCATATTTGGCCGTGCGTATCATAAAAATAGCTCCAGCGACGGCCCTGCCGTTACTTGGACAATGATACACCATTACTGGGACACTGATACACCGTTACTTAGACAATGATACGTTACTGGGACAATGATACACCGTTACTTGGACAGTGATACACCGTTACTTGGACAATGATACAACGTTACTTGGACAATGATACAACGTTACTTGGACAATGATACAACGTTACTTGTACAATGATACACCGTTACTTGGACAATGATACGTTACTTGGACAATGATACACCGTTACTTGGACAATGATACAACGTTACTTGGACAATGATACACAGTTACTTGGACAATAATACACCGTTACTGGGACAATGATACGTTACTGGGACAATGATCCAGCGTTACTTGGATAATGATACACAGTTACTTGGACAATAATACACCATTACTGGGACAATATTGTGTAAACAATATACATGTATGTAGGGTGTAAACAATATACAGTGAAACCTGTGTTAGCGGTCACCTCTATTAAACAGCCAACCTGAATTAAGCAGCAAACATCTATTAAACAGCCAACCTGTATTAAGCAGCCAGCTTCAAGATTCCCAATATGTTGTTTTACTATACATTTGACCTCTATTAAGCAGCCACCTGTGCTAAGCAGCCACTTTCTGTGATTCCCTTGGATGGCTGCTTAACACAGGTTTGACTGTACATGTAGGATGAATTGTGTAAACAATATACATGTCATTCCAAGATTGTGATAATAGGTTTATTATATAACAAGAAACAACACCAGAACTTAATAATAATTTATTAAAACATGGTTAGAACAACAAAATACAAAACAATTAAAATATATAATTGTAAATACAAAATGACAATCACTAATTGGTAAATTAATTGACAAATTAGCACTTTATGGCATGCTGAAAGAACTGTGAACAAGGAAAGAAGTAAATGATTTAATCCCGCCAGTCTACCAGTAATTATTGAGCATTTAATGCCATTACGGAGGATGATGCAATCGTGGATGATGCAATCGCGGATGATGTGCAATCGCGGATGATGCAATCGTGTGAAGCAAAATTGTCGTTGAGACACAAACTGGTTACAAAGAGCTACGTGTCATGTACACCAAAAACAAAATGTCCGCCTTAATTTGGCACGCTAGCGGTGAAAATAACAGTGAAATATGTTATGCAATTTCATAACGACACATTCCACATGTTTTCAGTTACAAATAAGCATAAGAGATTAATGAATTGTGTCGTCTGCTACAATTATTTGAACTATTTATAGCCATAATTTTACCCAGCATGCAAATAGTTAAGTACGCTTCACAATATGTTCGATAGTGTACCTGCTTTTGAAAAAGGGGCCTCCTAGTGGTTACGGATGTCTACTACAAACCACTTGCCCCTTGCCGCTCTATGTTCGAATTTCACTGGGGTGTCTAAAAAGTTTTTCATGTGAGGAAACCATCCAGCTGGCTTGCGGAAGGTCGGTGGTGTTTCTACTCGGGTGCATGAAATACTGTTTGGAGGGGTCTTCTTCCATATAGAAGTTGGAGAGAAATGAAAGATTAACAAAAACTAACTGGTGTCATTAACCAACAGTGCAACTATTAAACGTTGTAATGAAACTACACCAAATATTGGCACAATACCCGATTCATACTTAACCCATTTGATTCTGGATACTGTTCAAACAGTATTTGCAACGAACATAGAGCCAGATCCGCTGCCACGGAACATACAATTTGATCAGGCTCTATGCTGTTTGCTATTCAGATGATATTGCTAAGACATTTGGCTATGTAGCAAACAACATAGATCCTGATCAGCATGCAGCATAGTCACTATTTTTCTTGTTTGCAAAAGCATTTTTTAATGTATCCAGAATGATAATGGGTTAATCAAATCATTAAGACTTGAATGATACATGTCGGGGTCAAGTCTCAAACTGTGAGCAACCTTTGGTCCCTCACTGATACTGCCTTCGAACGGGCAGATCTATATAAACTTGAACACAACAACGCTTATGGAAGAGGAGGTGTCGGCTGAACTCTCATTGGTCGTTCACATCACATGATCAAGCACAGGAAACAGCAGCCTATAGATATACTGATGTATAACTGCTACAGTATATCACCTATACAGTACTGTACATGTTACAATATATAATCTAGATTAACATAACAGACTCAAAACTGATCTAACAAAGAGACGGACACAACCCCACCCTTCAAGTTAAACTGATCTAACAAAGAGATGGACACAACCCCATCCTGCAAGTTAAACTGATCTAACAAAGAGACAGACACAACCCCACCCTGCAAGTTAAACTGATCTAACAAAGAGACGGACACAATCCCACCCTGCAAGTTAAACTGATCTAACAAAGACGGACACAATCCCACCCTGCAAGTTAAACTGATCTAACAAAGAGACGGACACAATCCCACCCTGCAAGTTAAACTGATCTAACAAAGAGACGGACACAACCCCACCCTGCAAGTTAAACTGATCTAACAAAGAGACGGACACATACCCATCCTGCAAGTTAAACTGATCCAACAAAGAAATGGACACAACCCCATCCTGCAAGTTAAACTGATCTAACAAAGAGACGGACACAATCCCAACCTGCAAGTTAAACTAATCCAACAAAGAGACGGACACAACCCCACCCTGCAAGTTAAACTGATCTAACAAAGAGATGGACACAACCCCACCCTGCAAGTTAAACTGATCTAACAAAGAGATGGACACAACCCCAACCTGCAAGTTAAACTGATCCAACAAAGAGATGTTGTTTCTTCTAGATTGGAACCTCCTGAATCAGCTGGGTAGCAAGATGTCACACGTGAGCAATATTTGTAAGGGCCATAATTCAAAATGGTCACCACTACAAATGTATTTGCTTATAACATCGCTATTAATGGACATAGAGCTTTCATAAAAACGTTTAAATTTATTTATTTTACAACGATTGCGAAACAAGCTTTATTAACTTATATTAATCACTCTTTGAAAGCCTAAATGTGGTCATTCATGTGGGAGGAAATCGGAGTACCCGGAGAAAACGCACCTATCAGATCTGGCTACCACCGTCCCGGTCCGAGGACATTTGTGAATATGTTTACAAATATTCCACTACTACATACAAGCAATATATTCTGCATTATAGTAATTGTTATTTTGTCTGCTTCAAAAACACACGTATGCTGCCTTTCATAATGATAATTGGGTTAGCAAGTGCCATGTCCACGGTGTATTTAAACAGTAATCAGAAACTATATGAATAAGATATCTTCTATGCGAATAGAAACACCAAATAAAACATTGTATGTTCGCTAATCAAAGGTTCAGCCAAAACGCCCATTCTGCTGCAGGACAATGATAGATCTACTTTACACAGGACTTAACTCCGCCCATTCTGCTGTAGAACAATGATATATCTACTTTACACAGGACTTAACTCCGCCCATTCTGCTGTAGGACAATGATTATATCTACTTTACACAGGACTTAACTCCGCCCATTCTGCTGCAGAACAATGATATATCTACTTTACACAGGACTTAACTCCGCCCATTCAGCTGCAGGACAATGATTAGATCTACTTTACACAGGACTTACTCGGCCATTCTGCTGCATAACAATGACATATCAGATTACTAAATTAAACCGTTTATTTAGCTGAGTGTTTATCTCTTTCCAGGACTTAACTCCGCCCATTCTGCTGCAGGACAATGATTAGATCTACTTTACACAGGACTTAACTCCGCCCATTCTGCTGCAGGACAATGATTAGATCTACTTTACACAGGACTTAACTCCGCCCATTCTGCTGCAGGACAATGATAGATCTACTTTACACAGGACTTAACTCCGCCCATTCTGCTGCAGGACAAAGATTAGATCTACTTTACACAGGACTTAACTCCGCCCATTCTGCTGCAGGACAATGATAGATCTACTTTACACAGGACTTAACTCCGCCCATTCTGCTGCAGGAAGATAGATCTACTTTACACAGGACTTAACTCCGCCCATTCTGCTGCAGGACAATGATTAGATCTACTTTACACAGGACTTAACTCCGCCCATTCAGCTGCAGGACAATGATTAGATCTACTTTACACAGGACTTAACTCCGCCCATTCTGCTGCAGGACAATGATTAGATATACTTCACACAGGACTTAACTCCGCCCATTCTGCTGCAGGACAATGATTAGATCTACTTTACACAGGACTTAACTTCGCCCATTCTGCTGCAGAACAATGATATATCTACTTTACACAGGACTTAACTCCGCCCATTCAGCTGCAGGACAAAGATTAAATCTACTTTACACAGGACTTAACTCCGCCCATTCTGCTGCAGAACAATGATATATCTACTTTACACAGGACTTAACTCCGCCCATTCAGCTGCAGGACAATGATTAGATCTACTTTACACAGGACTTAACTCCGCCCATTCTGCTGCAGGACAATGATTAGATATACTTCACACAGGACTTAACTTCGCCCATTCTGCTGCAGGACAATGATAGATCTACTTTACACAGGACTTAACTCCGCCCATTCTGCTGCAGGACAATGATTAGATCTACTTCACACATGACTTAACTCTGCCCATTCTGCTGCAGGACAATGATTAGATCTACTTCACACAGGACTTAACCCTGCCCATTCTGTTGCAGAACTAAGATCAGATCTACTTTACACAGGACTTAACTCCGCCCATTCTGCTGCAGGACTAAGATCAGATCTACTTTACACAGGACTTAACTCCGCCCATTCTGCTGCAGGACTAAGATCAGATCTACTTCACACAGGACTTAACTCCGCCCATTCTGCTGCAGGACTAAGATCAGATCTACTTCACACAGGACTTAACTCCGCCCATTCTGCTGCAGGACTAAGATCAGATCTACTTTACACAGGACTTAACTACGCCCATTCTGCTGCAGGACAATGATTAGATCTAGTTTACACAGGACTTAACTCTGCCCATTCTGCTGCATGACTAAGATTAGATCTACTTCACACAGGATTTAGCTCTTGCAGAATGGTTTACAAACGAGAGCAAATTTCTGTTTGTACTGAAGTCTTAAATCTTCTAGCCTCGTTGCCAGTTCCTGAGAGATTGAGTCCTTCTCTGCGGAAAACCACTTCTGTACGTTTTGTAGCATGTCGGGGAAGAAGGGAGATATCTCTAGCAGTGTCTCTAGACAACAATAACGCACTTTCTCAACACCTGCAAGACAAGACCAACACAAAAACACTTAAATCCACATTGCCTCTTCTCTCACATGGCGATTAATTCAAGGTCTTCTAAAATTGAAATGTTTTGTCATAAAGCTAAAAGAAAGTGATATAATCAAAATTATCAATTAGATAGCAGGACAAGAAGAGATGCATACGCCTGCTCTGGGCCGACCTTTTTATGATCACATGCCATTTCTCCAAAACTGGACAATTAGATAGCAGGACAAGAAGAGATGCATACACCTGCTCTGGGCCGACCTTTTTATGATCACATGCCATTTCTCCAAAACTGGAATCATTTCCTCTTGGATCAACCCTCTACCGGTACCCAGATATCCACGTTTCATCAGAAACCATCCATAAATGTTTGAGTTATCTCGCTAACACACACACACAGACAGACAGACAGACGCACGCCATAAACTGTCCCTATGACAGGGCTTAAATATTCTCTAGATTTTTCTATGTTGAACGTACCTGGTTTAAACGAGAGTATAGGTATAAGCCAGTGCCGTGTAATCATCTGATAGTCTCGCAGTTTAACCGAACCTGCCAGTTTACTAATGCCATAACCTGCAATACAACAAACTACCTGCTAGTATGAAACAATGAATAGATCAACCAAAAAGAGATGAAGAGTCCGGATACCCCACCAAGCAGCATTTCAGGCACACAGGTAGAACCACCAACTTTCTACAAGCCAGCTGGACAGCTTTTTCACATGAAAGAATCTATTAGAAATCAAATCAGTTTAAGTGTATAATGGTCATTCGTGAACAATGTTAAAAGCCAATGACATGGTTTGTCATTTGATTTGTTTCCTTATTTGTCCATTGTCCTCGCAGTGTCATCAACAGAACACTAACTGCATCCTTATTTGTCCATTGTCCTCGCAGTGTCATCAACAGAACACTAACTGCATCCTTATTTGTCCATTGTCCTCGCAGTGTCATCAACAGAACACTAACTGCATCCTTATTTGTCCATTGTCCTCGCAGTGTCATCAACAGAACACTAACTGCATCCTTATTTGTCCATTGTCCTCGCAGTGTCATCAACAGAACACTAACTGCATCCTTATTTGTCCATTGTCCTCGCAGTGTCATCAACAGAACACTAACTGCATCCTTATTTGTCCATTGTCCTCGCAGTGTCATCAACAGAACACTAACTGCATCCTTATTTGTCCATTGTCCTCGCAGTGTCATCAACAGAACACTAACTGCATCCTTATTTGTCCATTGTCCTCGCAGTGTCATCAACAGAACACTAACTGCATCCTTTTGTCCATTGTCCTCGCAGTGTCATCAACAGAACACTAACTGCATCCTTATTTGTCCATTGTCCTCGCAGTGTCATCAACAGAACACTAACTGCATCCTTATTTGTCCATTGTCCTCGCAGTGTCATCAACAGAACACTAACTGCATCCTTATTTGTCCATTGTCCTCGCAGTGTCATCAACAGAACACTAACTGCATCCTTATTTGTCCATTGTCCTCGCAGTGTCATCAACAGAACACTAACTGCATCCTTATTTGTCCATTGTCCTCGCAGTGTCATCAACAGAACACTAACTGCATCCTTATGTGTCCATTGTCCTCGCAGTGTCATCAACAGAACACTAACTGCATAACTTCTTCGCTTGAAGAGTCCAACTCCAAATGGATTTGAATAACACAGTGCAGTCGTGATGCGCATTGGATGCATGTTCGCTTCAGGTTTAGAGTTCGAGCCCCGCTGGAGCCGCTACGATTGTACCCTTAGGCAAGGCATTTAAATTCCACGTGGCATCTCCTCTCTCACTCGTGGCGATGGATTCCATCAAGAATGAGGTCTCGAGAGTGATCAGTTTAACTTCGCTTGAAAGAGTCCAACTACAAATGGATTTGAATAACACAGTGCAAGTCGTGATAGCTCAATGGTAGTGCGTTCGCTTCAGGTGCGAAGTTCGAGCCCCGCTGGAGCCGTTACGATTGTGTCCTTAGGCAAGGCATTTAAATTCCACGTTGCCTCTTCCCTCGTGGCGATGGATTCCACCAAGCATGAGGTCTCGAGAGTGATTAATATAAGTTGTAAGAACTTGCTTCGCAATTTAAATGTGTATACACTAATAACACAGTGGTCAGAGACAATGTCACCACCACTCACACAACAATGCACCGCAAAGCAAAATATAACAAAAACATGTTTGGTGTAATAGCAACTTACTTGTAAGACGTAGGACTGCGCAAACATAATCCGGGGGGACTGGTTTTGTGATCTTGTCTGCCGTGTATTTATTGGTAGCAGTCTGCTAACCATGTCTATTTATAAACCGCTCCTTAAACCACGCCCAGTTCTGACCAGCGAACAGTAGTTCTAAAGCCTTCATCAATTCACATTCAGCAGCTGAAGTGACAATTTCAACAATCAAACCTCAATAAAAATTGTCCGATTGGCTGTCCGATTTGCGCAGTGGTTAGCGCGCTCGCATCTCACCAATGCAACCCTGGTTCGATCCTCGGACAGGGAAGTATGTGAGATGGTACGATGGTTGCCAGATCGGACAGGTGGGTTTTCTCCGGGTACTCCAGTTTCCTCCCACATATACGCTTTCATCCGAGCCAACGAGAGTGATTAATAAAATTAAAATAAAGTTTATATATAAAAAAAAATTATGTCGACAAAATATTTAAAGAAAGGCGCTTACTACTACATATTCAAAACAATATTTTTCTACAACTTTCGCTATATTTCTGAAGACAGAAGAATAAAAAAACTAATACTGTACAATATGGTTTTGATGCCTACTTACAGATGCACAACAATATCAAATGCTTAAAGCCCCATGTGCGTTTACTTAGAATCTGCTGCATACCGAGATATTGTAAGGATTATTGCGGTAAATTTTCATTTTTCAATAACATATTATTACGTTAAAAAGTAACATTTGGATATGACCACAAGCGAAATTTTGTGAAATTACCTCCCTTTATGGATATTTTTTAGCAACATCGCCAATAACTCTGTCAATGGTGGCTTACTAACATTAATTTGCATATGAATTATAGTATTAATTTTCCAACTGAAGAAACAAAATGAACAAAGACACTTTAAGGATGATGCAGGCAAAATGAACTCACTTATGCGCGAGTTTATGTAAAATATGTTTTCTAGCCCCGCAAGTATGAATGAACGAACGATATAGGTTTCTTTATAGTCGCCTATGCCGAGGCATTTGGGCGACTGGTTTCTCTAAGTAGATTACGTTGTCATCTAAGTTGCTTATGTGGACAACTGGAAAGGCATCGTTGTTCTTCTCAGGGTGACAATTCCTGTATCCTATCTTTAGAAGGGGTTTCCTTTTAGGGCCACATACATCCTCCACGATTTGTAAGCTCACAGCAGCAATAATGGTTCCGGTTTCTTCGCGCCATCAAGAAGTCAACGTCCCACCGTCCCATTGAAGGAGCCGGCTAAAAATTAAACCAGCTATCCGCCGTCGCCAGCACCAAGCATTGCTGACTCGCCAAGTAGGTAAGTTACTGTGTTTATACTCGAGTAGTCACGCGACTTCTGCTGATACGATAGCGTGGCTTCCGTCAAAGAAGTCCTTGACCCATAGTCCTGCTGTGAGCTCTGCCTAGGTGACGACGTGCCCCAGCAAACATTTGACGTTGCATAGACGTCAGACGGATTAACGTTAGACATTGGTTGTTTTTGCAAACTGGATAGACGTCAGAATACCAACGTTTATCCAACGTCAGAAATCCAACTACTTTCCAACGTTGGATTTACGTTGGATATTGGTTGTTTTTGCAAACTGGATAGACGTCAGAATACCAACGTTTATCCAACTACTTTCCAACGTTGGATTTGCAAATTGGATAGACGTCAGAATACCAACTACTTTCCAACGTTGGATATTGGTTGGTTTTGCAAATTGGATAGACGTCAGAATACCAATACTTTCCAACGTCAGAATCCAACTACTTTCCAACGTTGGATATTGGTTGGTTTTGCAAATTGGATAGACGTCAGAATACCAACTACTTTCCAATGTTGGATATTGGTTGGTTTTGCAAATTGGATAGACGTCAGAATACCAACTACTTTCCAACGTTGGATATTGGTTGGTTTTGCAAATTGGATAGACGTCAGAATACCAACTACTTTCCAACGTTGGATATTGGTTTGTTTTGCAAATTGGATAGACGTCAGAATACCAACTACTTTCCAACGTTGGATATTGGTTGGTTTTGCAAATTGGATAGACGTCAGAATACCAACTACTTTCCAACGTTGGATATTGGTTGGTTTTGCAAATTGGATAGACGTCAGAATACCAATTACTTTCCAACGTTGGATATTGGTTGGATGTCAGAATACCAACTATATTCAAACGTTGTATATTGGTTATTTTTGCATTTTTGTTATTTTTGGATAGACATTATGTTTTCCTTAATTCCATTGCATCCAAACATAAATAATTTATCATCTATGCTCAGGGTTACACCCAAGCGTAAACCACAAAGTACATATATTATATTATTACATGTTTGTTTCAAGAAACAACTAAACAGAAGATGTGGTGTAGGTGTGGCATCAACAATGGCAACCTCATTTTATTTCATGACATATACATGCAATTCAATTCATCCTTTCTCTCATGGTTCCGCGGAAAAAATGGCGCCACAAAGTGTGGCTGAATAAGTCTTTAACATTTGTAGAAGAACTATACGAGTGATATGGTGCTCTCGTATGACAATGTCCAGAACCATGAATACACGCACATAACACATCCAACATCGTATATCTCACTTCCACATCTGTCTCAATAATGACAAGAAATCATTATAACTGAAAATACAAGTATAATGTTAGATTCCATAATATACACAGGGGGTGGTTGGGTGGGAAATAGTATGTCTTATCGTCGCCTTGTTGAGCCTTCGAATGAAATATCATGCGATATTTCCCACTCAGAAACCATGTCACACAATGTAATGCTCTATGCACAATAGAGCACGTTTATACAGGTAAACTGTGAAACCATGTACCCGATAATAAATACATTTATCTGACAATGCATTAAGTTTCAAATTGCATTGACAGCAATGAGCAAAACAATATATGCCCTTTGGTCCAGTGATTTTGAAAATGTCGCTACTAATGTAGCAATAATTATAATTGGGGACAATTTTAAATGAACACATGATAAACTACGAAGAGTTCATAAATGTCCCATATTTTAAACCTCGACGGTATACTATATATATACTTAATGGTTAAACCTTAACCTGTTGATCACGGACAATATATAGCAATTAAAGGGCTCTATATGTTGTTTGCTATTCGGATGGTAATGCTAAAACACTTTAATAGCTGAATAGCACACAACATATAGATCCTGATTCAGCACACGGCAGAACTGCTGGATCTATAGATATGTTGTTTGTAAAAGCCTATTAATTTATTGAACGTACTTCCATTTGGAATTGGGTATACCGGCATGTCTTTTCTCCCACACAAAGTCTTTGGAGTCGAGTGATAAATATGTGAAATAGCTGCGTGTGTATTTGGTGAAACTGAATGTATGGGTGATAATATATAATGACCGAGGCTGCGATCTTGAAGTACTTTGATTGAATGAATAATTCAAGTGCGACGGTGACCTTAGACTGGATGAGTTGCTTGATAATGACCATGTAGATCTTTGATGGATAGTGCTTCTTGATTGCGAGTGTGATGGTGACCGTAGACTGAATGAATCCCGTGACCTTTGAATAAATGAGTGTCTTGTTTGCGATTTTGACCTCGACCTCCGACTGAATGTTGGTCTGGAACGTATATCGGACCTAGACCTATGACGGAATGAGTCTCTAACCCTTGGTGTTTGTGATTTTGACCTCGACCTCCGACTGAATGTTGGTCTGGAATGTATATCGGACCTAGACCTATGACGGAATGAGTCTCTAACCCTTGGTGTTTGCGATTTTGACCTAGACCGTCGATCAGTGTGATGACTGTGATTTAGATCCTGATGAATGTGTTGACTGAGATTTAGATCCTGATGAATGTGTTGACTGTGATTTAGATCCTGGTGTGTGTGGTGAATTTGAATGTGATTTAGATCCTGGTGCGTGTTGTGACTGTGATTTGAATCCTGTTGAGGGTGTTGAATTGGACTGTGATTTGGATCCTGATGCGACTATTGATGGCAGCTTCAATTTCTTGGGTGGTGGTGGGTATTCACCTGTTGAAAAACAAGCATAGTCAGTATTGGTTGGCCCCTACCAAAAGGGTTGACCTTCCATTTTTATGCAGCAGTGCAAGGCAAATACCACAAATTGTGACAAAGACATGGAAGTTCGAATGGGTTTTATGGTACCGAGACACAATGTCATACTAATTAAGTTGGTATCTCTGCAGTTTAATATTGAAAACAAGGATATGATGAAAACCTGTATACTATCGATAATTTCGATACTAACTTAATTGTAAGAAAAACGACTTGTTGTCAAAGGCCACTCAAGAGGGCAAACAATGAAGTAGCAATGATTTGTTTAAAGGCTAGTAATATTTTGTTTGCATGCACAGTGTTTTCTCCAGGATCTAAATTTTGGGGGTCATCAGTGACCCCCTTACCAAATTTTAGGGGGTCATTTTGAAATTTGTTGGGTCATTGATATTTACACTCAAAAATGTTCGGGAAGGGCCATAAATAATGTAATGTTGCTAGAACTTGTGACCCGACCTGTTTGATTTTCTTCAATTAATTGAATTTGTCATGTTTTGTATTCATATGATATATATAAATATATGGAAAATGAATCGTATTATCGAGCAATAAAATATGATTAAACTAAACCAAATTGTTTTAAGTTTTATTGATCATGATTAAGTGTTAAAATGTAATGCTAATGGATAATGCAATGATGTGCAAGTGTTGCATTCTGATTCAAAGCACCGGCAATTATAATATAAAACTTATTTTCCAAACAATTTCCTCTGCTTGGCCTTCTTCCATTTGGCCAATGCAACCTGGAAGTCGAACTGTTCAAGAGGTGGGCCCAGCGATATGGTCATCAAGATGTCTAGCCTACCACTGGACAACCTGTTCCTTGACGACACCTTAATCTCATTCTGGACACTAAACCCACGCTCAACTGTTGCAGTTTGCAGAGGGACAAGTACGGCCACCATACTAAGCTTGGTCAGGTTGGGGAATGAGTCTGGATGGTTGGCAGCCAAACATTGCCAGGTGGACATGACAGTGTGGCATGGGTACTTCTGTTGAGTGACCAAGTCCTTACACAATTGCCACTCCAGCATGGTCTCCTGTGCATTAATGAATGCTGGTTTGCCATCAATTTCCTGACCAAAATGTTCAATTAAGGTTTTGATGTGAGACACCCCATGCTGTTTTCGATCTTTGCCGGATAGCAGGGAAACACCACGAAGGCTAAGGACTGACATGTTAGAAACAACATCTGTGGCAACAGCTGGAAATCTTTTCTCAATCTCAGTGACCAGGTTGTTGAGAAAAGATTGCCTTGCCTGTTCAAACTGCTGTCTGTACACAGGTGTGTCAACAACTTTCACGCCCTTAAACTCTGTGAGCTTTTCCCCAGCAACCAACTTAAGATCTGCCAAACATGAGCCATTGTTTGATTTTAACCACTGCAATTGCTGAACAACAGAATCTACACTTGGTCGTAACATAGCTAGGTCAATGTTTTCTTTCTGGAACGATAGGCTGAGTTTGGTGACTATGGGGATTGTGTCCATAAGCATGTGGGTGGTGGCAATGAATGTGAACGTTGTAATCTTCTTGAAGAAGCCCTTGGCGGCACTGTCATTGGAGGATTCCATCTGTGATTCCATATAGGTGGCCAACGATGACCACGTTCTGTAGACTGCCTCTAGAGCTGCATACATGGAGAACCAACGTACACTATGCAGCTCCTTATACTGGATGGTCGGATCTTCCAGGATGACCTGAATGGCTTTTAGCTTTTCACGTCTGAGGGCAGATCTCTTGAAATGATAGAATATATCTGACAATATTTGCTGGTACTTTTTCAAATATGGAACTTTTTCAGCCGCTTGACTGGAACATAGAGCTAGTCTATGTGCAATACAATGTACACCTAAGACATAAGGTGAATTCTCCTTTCTGACAAGTGCTACAAAACCATTTTTGGAACCGGTCATGACCGATGCTCCATCAGACCCCACCGCTAGTACTTTATCTGGAGAGACACCTCTTGAAGATAGTTTATTTATCACAGCTGTGTGTATTGTCTTTGCAGTACCGTCAGTTATATGCATGTTGCTTAGAAAATGAGTGTCTACGTTAAATTCTGGACTAACTGTCCTAGCAAACAGCAACAATTTTTTGGTCACAGAAATGTCACAACTTTCATCAATAAGAATGGATATGAAGGGACTATTTAACAATTTACTGTCAACACCATCGATCAACACGCTGGAAATAGCATCCTGCATTTCCTCTGCAGCCATGTGTGAAGTGTAGGATGCATTGGCGCCAACATTCAGTTCATCGGGAAATGTGCATCCTTGCAGTCTTTGTAGATTTAGTAAAGACATATGCTTCAATGTGGGTAACTGTTCCTTGCCTAACCAATATACAGATCGCATTGCGCCAATAGCAGCTTCATTTTTGGCAAACAAGATTGATGCAGTTTGTTTGTGAATTTGTTTTCTGAGTGACTCGGATTCAATTGCAGTTTTGTGCTGGATAGAAGAGATATGCCGCAGCAAAGTAGAATGACGAAAGTTTGTACACCCTTGGGTAAAAGGATTGTCTTTTCCCTCATTTCTGCAAAATGTGCAGAACATTTTTCCATGTTCATATTTTAACCATGGATTTTTTGACAACCATTCATCTCTGAATACACGAGAGGGGCCAGTCTTGGATTTAGACGGTTGCTGATCAGCAGCAGTTAATTCTTTCGTCTCTGTGTTTGAAGACGATGATATAGCCATAGGGACATCTGGGCCGTGGTTTTTGAAAAACGCCGTCAAGCGCCGTTGCTTTGGAGCAGACATGTTTTCTTGTATCGATCCGTGTTGCATACACGCTCTATGCCTATTACATGATGAAAGCGGCTGATCTTGATCATGATCGTCTACGCGCTTTACGCAAATTAAAACATAACAAGTTAAAAGCGTCTGTTCGGCAAACGTCGTATAAACGTTTGGGGAAAACCAGGATATCTTTTTGATTTTTGATCATTATTGGAAAAACCGATATTAACATACGGAATACAGGAAAAATATTGTTGCGTCAAAATAAACGCACATGGGCAATTTGCTTGCGTCAATTGACATTTTAGTGCGTCAAAAACGCAGGAAACGCACTCTGGAGAAAACACTGCATGCATAGTCAAAAATTTACTAACACTTTTAAATATGAAGTAGTATGCTGGCAATAGCATCATACTAGTTATTTGGCAATAGTGCTATCGCAATAGTCAAATGTGGAAGTCGTGATAGCTCAGTGGTAGCGCGTTCGCTTCACGTGCGAAAGGCCCGGAGTTCGAGCCCCGCTGGAGCCGTTACGATTGTGTCCTTAGGCAAGGCATTTAAATTCCACATGCCTCTTCTCTCTCCCTCGTGGCGATGGATTCCATCAGGAATGAGGTCTCGAGAGTGATTAGTATAAGTTATAAGAACTTGTTTCGCAATCGAGCTAAAATAAATTTGTATAAACTAATAGTCAAATGTACGAGTAGAGGAAGATAGTATGTATACACCAGTCAGGGATTCCCGCAGGCCAATAAGGCAATAACATGCCTTCTTGCTAGAATACTTAAAAAAAGCATACTATCTTCTTGAATTACAAGAAATTATTTGAAAATATAACCACATTTCATGCATAACAATAGAAAACAACATGCCTTCCCAAATTTCTAGGGGAAACCATGACCAGAAGTTATTTCTTACATGAGTTGGCCGGAACAACTTGTTTTCCTGTTTCATGCTCAATCATTCTGCATGGTAAAATTATCCTCTGACAATATGGCAACATTTCCTTCTGAAAATATATTATATAGATTGGAAGTTCGGCATGAGTTTGATGTTCTAAATTCTGTATTTCCTCATCATCACTGCTGCTCGCCAAGGCAAATGCCCTTGCAGCGGCATGATTTCTGCGCCAACGTCTCCAGTAAGAGTCTTTCGACATATCAGCTATTGTTTATTACTAAAAATAAATTATCAGAACCTAGGCTATATACTATATAGTGACAAACGGCTGTCAAGATGGACAATGAGCGACATTTAATAGACACTCCACAACAAACATAAGTCACATTCATGAGTAGAAATTAATTGTGTGTATCATGAATGTGAGTCTCCAAGTTGCGTCATTTATTCATGGTAGCAAGGGAATAAATGGTTGGGCCTAAAAGCCAGATCGGACCACCGAAGATAGACGGAAATATTGCCGGACCGAACCGAATGTTGTTGAGAGTCGCCGAACCAAATCAGTTCGGTAGAACTTTGATTTTTACGGAAGATCCCTTTTCTTATTTATAAATATAATATTGTTATAGTCCAAATGGCAAGAATATAATTTATTGTTTTAAAAACTATAGATCTATTACATATAAATATTCTATATTTCAAGTATTCTGTTGGTCCAGGTACAGTTTGTTGTGGTAAATTGAGCATGGGAAAGTCCAGTCCGGCTTGTTATGAAAGTCTGGTACTATTTACTTGTTATGGCAACCCATTTACAAGTTTAAATTTATATATATTTATTTTACATCGATTGCAACGAAAGCTGAAAGCTTATTTAATTTGCACTTGATGGCTGCATCCTGGGCTATATCAATCAAAGTACCACCTGGCGTAATTTTTGGGATTGTAAAAATTGTATAGTCCAACCACGCCCCTGACGGGGTTCGAACCAGCAATCTCCGGATTTAGCAGTCCGCCGATCTACCGCTACACCACCGTTTCTCTTATGTGACAGTAAATTTGTGTATGCAGTATACTTGTTTTTAAGCGATTGAAGACGCATGTTGCATTGGAAAATATCCGTTGCAGCAGATGAGCGCGAACGGTCATTTCAAATTAGTAGATTTTGTGAACAAATACCATGTTTATGAATGTGAAAACAGTGGATTTAGTAAAAGTACGTATTTCTGACTGATAAGGGTACCTTTAATGGGCATTTACCGGTTTCGATTCTATTACGAATACTGTTTACATATTTTGACGTCTGGATAGCTTCTGTAAACAAATGATGCTCGTGCATCTATCATTAACGCACATTTTTACGTAAAAACCACAGGCACCAGACACATTTTTGGCCTATGGTCATATAGTAAGTAATATATAATACTTACTATATGACCATTTTTTTGTGTGGTAAAAACATGAAATATGTAGAATTTTCAAGTGACCGAAAATAGATTGTTCCGGGATACTCTTCGGCTAAGAGTACTGGACCAGTATACACCAGCGGGAACGTGTTGCCTTGATCACTATGTATAACGTTAAAGTTTGGTAATGATTAAAACATAGAGTAGATATATATATACCTTCAATTTTCAGATTGTTTTAAACAACTTTCAAACAGCATGGCGCGCTCCAATGATGTATGAATTACATTCTGAGTTTGTAGTTTCGAATATCACAAATGGTAATATTGTTCCCATTTATGCTTCTCAAAAACAAAATTTTATTTTTTGAATATTAAGATATTAAATAATTTAATCCATTATTTATATTTCAACAGATTATGGATCAATGCAAGTGATTCGAATATGCGCATATAGTAAAATGAGGTGAAACTGAACCAATTAATCGGGAATAGGTTAGAGTGAACCAAATTATAAAGCTCTACTACAGTATAGGTATTATAATCGCATCGGCTCGTGTGTACCTTATTCCTAGACCTACAGTACAGCGTTAAATAGTCTTTTCAGGTGCGTAGCTACTATAAGGCCATGAATGTGCCAGAAAATGAAAACTCAAAAACCCAAAACTGCAATAAAGTGGGGAAGAAGAGGTATGGGTATGAAGAACAGTATAGGATGTCAAGCTTGGATGTGGCATATTGCCATACATACATAATTATTTTTATTCCAAACTACGAAACTAGGTAACTATAGGGGTGTACAATTGGGGTAAAATATCACCATCGGCATTTACAATGCCACAGTTCGTTTTTTCTCGGGGGAAGAGGGGAACACCCCGAACCCCCTCCAGCATCATATAAATAATCTACTCGAACACTGAATTAAAGAGTTGATGTTCACGATCAGTGTCTCACTTTCAAGAATTTCAACAAGTCGTGCATATATTTTCATAGCCCCAAACAGCTAGGCATTAATATGCAGCTAACATCCATCCTAATGTGGCTTCAAATGTCAGGAAATCGCGTGCACAATCTAAACAAATCACGGGGGAACATGCCCCCGGACCCACTAGACAAGTCGTACTTTCTGCTGGTTAGGCTGAAGAGGTCGCATGCTCTAGAGAAGAGGTTCGTCAGTAATTGGAGTTGTTCCTCTGAGTGGGCGGCAAGTGCAGCATCATCGCCAAAGAGCATGTATCTGATGAGGACTTCTCTTGTCTTGGATTTTGCCTTCAGGCGAGTGATGTTGAAGAGCTTGCCGTCAGATCTGGAGTGAAGCTAGTCTCCTTCTGTAGCTCTCTTGAATTGCATGCCTGAATAGCATGGCGAAGAAGATGCCGAAAAGTGTCAGGGCGAGTACACAGCCTTGCTTGACGCCGCTTTTGACCTCGAATTCTGTAGAGGTTTCGCCATCATACTGCACAGTACTCTGCATGCCATCATGAAATGACTTTACGATGCTGAGGAGCTTGGATGGACAGCCAATCAGTGGTAGGATCTGAAATAGCCCTTCGTGGCTCAGCAAGTCGAACGCTTTGGTGAGGTCTATGATTAAGGCGATGTAGGTGTTGCTCTCGACATTTTTCTTGTAACTGCCTTAGTGAGAAGACCATGTCGGTTGTAGACCTCTTGGAGCGAAAGCCGCACTGCGATTCTGAATATACTTGGTCAGCTACGGCCCTGCTTTTAATACTTATATAATTATTATTCCAACCGTGTAGCCTGACGTTGTACCGATATCGGGTGTCCGACGTTGGCTAGACGTTCAATAATGGTTACAGCAGTGTCACGACCAAATTCCAACGTTGATAGAACGTTATGACAACGTTTTAGCCTGACGTTGTGTGGATGTCGGGGATCCAACGTTAGATAATGGTCACCGATGTCGCGAACAACAACGTACGTTGTACTACATAGCCTGTCGTTGTATGAATGCCGGGTGCCCGACGTTGGATAGACGTTGGATAATGGTCAACAACGTCGCTTCCAAATTCCAACTTTGATCCAACGTCCATCAAAGTACATTGTAGTCTGACGTTGTATGGATGTCGGGAGTCCGACGTTGGATAGACGTTGGATAATGGTCACCAAAATCACGACTAAATCCCAACGTTGATCCAACGTCGTAACAACGTTGTAACATGACGTTGTATGGATGTCGGGGGTCCGACGTTGGATAGACGTTGGATAATGGTCACCGACGTCGCGACCAAATTCCAACGTTGATCCAACGTTGGTATGACGTCAGGTGTTTGCTGGGGCGCAAGTTGTGGAGGAGAGACCTGGGGTATGAATGAGGTTGACCTATAATGAAGTATATACAGCATATGGTTTGGATGAGGCGAGGGGCAATCAGCTGAAATATAATCAATTAAAAGAACTTACAGACTCTACAGGCGCAACATTAGAACAGGGAACATTAGAACAGCCTCCTCTAGAAACATAGCTTGTAATAGACCAAAACTATGTATATGCTCACATTTATCGTCGGAATCATCATCTGTGACTGCCATCAACCTCGTGAGTAGAACTTTAATAATGGTGTCGGCATTACCAGAGGTACCTGACCAGTGACATCTTCTTCTTCTTGTCGTTCGCGAATCACATGGACAAGCCGGCAGCAAACACGAAATGGGCCGTCCTCCTCAGATCCTCCCGGCAGCCATGTAACTTCGTTTGGAGAGAAGTATCTGTTGCCCTGTTTTCCTCAGCCCATGAAGATTGGGACACTCCTGTAGGATGTGTTCTGCAGTATGGTCCCCTACTTTGCAGCTGCAGGCAGTTGATGGAGCTAGTCCAAGCTTCCGACACATATGGAAGTTCAGGCGGTTATGCCCTATTCTAAGCCGGAATATCGTGACTTGCTCCTGTCTGGTGAGAAGGTGGTAGTCATCCTTCTCGACTGTTGGCTTTGATGCAGATTTGATTATGGTGCATTTCTCCTTGTAAGTCAAATCTTTGTCTGGTTGCCTCTCGGTAGAACCTTGCTTGGCAAGCTGGTCAGCGGCTTCATTGCCAGGAATGCCTATGTGTGCAGGTACCCACTGGAGGACAGTTCTTTTAGTTACGCTGACTGTTCGAAGGGCTTCCATCAGGTGGGGTTCTTTGTTGTTAGACAGGGCATCCAGAACTGAGAGCGCATCAGTCAGGAAGACAACCTGGGTACACTCCACAGTGTTGTGTACTAGAGATGCTGCTGTTTCAAGGGCCTGTACCTCTGACCCATAGTTGCTGTAGTGTACTCCAGTAGGTAGAGCAACTGTGTGTGTCCATCTGAGTGTTGGACATACACGCCTGCTCGTAGCTTGTAGCCATGCTTCTCCAGGATAACTCTTGTCGATGTGTGCTAGTGTGAGTGCACGTTTGACGTCATCATATTGTCTATCTCTGGATGTCATGTATGGGATTGTACTGCAGATGGTAACCTTGGATTCATCGCTAGTCAACCATGGCTTGGATAGAAATGGCGTTGGGGGCAATGTCTTGGCTGGGAGATGGCTGGTGTGCTTTCGAGCAAGCTTCTTGGACTGGTGGATGAAACTGCTTCGCTTTAGACGATTCTTCGTTAGTGCCTCAACTCTCTGCTTCATCGGTTGTTCTTCCTGACATCGAAACTTCTCTGTCTGTAGAAGAATTCTTGTGTCGCGACGTTCTTGCAGTGGCTGGATGGAAGTAATTTTCTCCATGGCCTTGATTGGAGTGCTCTTCATTGCACCTTGTGATCAGCCTGAGAGCCTTGTTCTGAACCTTGTCGAGTGTCTGTTGGTTGGTCTTGGCTGATGTTGTCCAGGCGGTGGATCCATATTCCAGGTGAGGCCTGACCACACCTTGGTATATAGCCTTCAGGATGTGATCATTGGCACCCCATGTGGTGCCAGCAAGCTTCCGAAGGATTGCAAGCTTGCTCTTGGCTTTGGCCTCTGCTTTCTGGATATGTGGCTTCCATGTCTGCCGTCTGTCAAATGTCACCCCCAAGTATGTTGGCTCGTTGTCCGTCTTCAAGGCAGTTCCACCGACTTTGATGGTTCCAGCTTTCTGTTTGGTGGAAAGTGTGAAGAGTGTGGTTGACGACTTCTCCTTATTAATAGAGTTGCATGTTCTTCAACACACCACATGACCAAGTCATCAGCATAGAGTGCTGCTTTGATACCTTTTGGGAGCTCTACAAGCAAGTCATCGATGCAGATGAGGAACAGCGTAGGCGAGATCACTCCTCCTTGAGGAACACCGTGTCGGATGAGGAATTTCTTGCTCTTCTGGTTGTCAACAAGTACTCTGGCTCTGCGATTGTGTAGGAAGGATTTGGTCCATCGGAGCATCTTGTCGGCAATTCCGCATCGTTGCATCTTGACCAGCAGCCCATCAATCCAGACTTTGTCAAAAGCCTTCTGGAGGTCTTTCCAGGTTGCAAAATCTACCTTCTGGCCTTGGAATGCATCCTCAACTACCTGAGCGAGGTATGTTGCCTGATCCTCTGTGCATCTGAACTGTCGGAATCCTGCTTGTTCCTTGGATAGGAGGTTTTCTGTCTCAATGTACCACATGAGTCTCTTGTTAACTATCCTCTCTATTGTCTTGACCACACAGCTAGTGAGACTAATAGGGCGATAGCTGGAAGCTTTCTTTCTATCCTTGCCGTTCTTGTTAGATTGGGATAACGTTGGCTTCCTTCCAGATCTGCGGAACTATGCCTTCTTCCCAGCTAAGATTGAAGATGTCAAGAAGTTTCAGCATGGCTGAGCATCCAAGATGAGTTAGCATCTCATTGGAGATTCCATCTGGTCCAGGTGACTTCCCCTTTTTCAGTTGTCTGAGCGCTGTGTACAGTTCCTGGTATGTAAGTGGAAGTTTCATGGAGTCTTGTTCCGTATGCCTTTTACTTCTATCCTTCTGTTATTTCCGTGCCTCTCTTTGCTGTTGGCGTGTGACTTTGATGTTGCCCTCTTCTGGTAGGCTTTGGCGAGACAGTCTGCAGTCTCTTTGCCGGTCAACAGTTTCCTATCCTCATCCAACGTGAATTTCTGTCTGCTATTTTCTTCATCAATTAGCTGTTTCGTGAGCCTCCACAACTTCCTCCCGTCCTTCTCAAGGTTCAGGGCAGCAGTTTTCTCCCTCCAACTTCGTCGTGTAGCTTCCAGTTTAGATTTTTGAAACCGTGCCTTTGCTTTCTGAAGTTGTTCATGATTTTCTTGTGATGGCTGTTCTTCTGTCCTGTTCCTTGCTTCAGTGAGTTCATCTTGGTGGGTCTGCAACTGATTGGTCCAGTAGGGCTTGTATTCTCTTCTCGCACCTCTAGGGATGGTTTCATGGGCAGCTTTGAGTATGCAGCTGTTGAACTCTTTCACCACGTTGTTAACATCTCTTCCTTGTACCTGTATGCCTCGAGTAAGAGAATTGGACCGAATAGCAAAGAGACTCCACTTGGCTTTCTTGTAGTTCCATCTAGGGTAGGGAATGTCTGTCTGTATCACTTCACTGCTGAGTGTGAGGAACACTGGTGTGTTGTCACTTCCACAAAGTTGATCGCCAACTTCTCTAACCGTACCTTTCTGGATGTCCTCTGTGCAGAATGCTAGATCTGGAGAGGTAGTAGTGTGCCATCGCCTAGAGTAGAAGGTTGGTACATCATAGGGCTGGTTGACAATAATCAATTTGTGCTCATCCTGCCAGTCCTCCACTGCATCCCCACGCCTATCAGACTGTGCATATCCCCAACTCTGGGAATGACTATTGAAGTCACCAACAACCATGTATCGACTGTTTGAAGCTTCATAGTGTCAAGGGCAAGGGCTTTGTCATTTGGGCAGTAGTAGTTGACGAGGTTCAACTCAGTTGATTTGGTCTTGATCTTGAACTCCTGGTATTCCGCTCCTTCAAGGTAGGTTTTCACTTCGCTCGCATTGATGTTGTTCCGGACTAGAGTGAGCACACCACCCTTGTGTCTGTCTTGTCGGTCTGCTCGGAGGCACTGGTAGCCTCGTACTTTGAACGTATTGTCTTTGTTCAGGTGTGTTTCCTGTATGCAGCAAACACTTACCTCTTTGTCCTGTAGTACTTGCTCCAGTTCAGTCTTTTTGTTAAAGACTCCTTCAGCATTCCACTGCATGAGCACAAGAGGTTTCTGCTTCACGTTTCGGCCAGTAGCTGTCCTTCGCCGTCCCCTGGCTCCACAGGGCGGCTTAGGGTGACCTCCAGTAGCTAAGGATGGGTTCCCACGAGGTATGGAACCCGGCACTGTACCTGCCTGGCGGGTCTTCACAGGTCCAGCACCATCTCGGTTTACTCTTTCTGTCATTGTGATTCATTTTGCGTTTATGCGTAGTACCGTGTTTATTAGAATGCGCCGTGCGGCCCAGTACTTCCGGCTTCAGCATTCGAGGTTTCTGTTGGGGTTACCTCACCCTTAGGCTAGGACTTTTAAGGCGGTCCATATATTCGCCTGATGCACCCGTTGTGGGACACCTGGAATATTTAATAGGAGTAGCTTTGCCATGTGCTATCCTGCCCCGTCTTGGTAGGTACACCGCCATATGGTCCGGCACTGCTTATTTGATTCACAGCTAACCCCACATCTGAGGGCCGTTCCCCTATCCGCCACCTGAGGACCCGCTGGGTAGGGGATGGTCGCCCCACTACTGAATTGGAAGCAGCATGGACCCAGACCAGTGACATAACTTCTGGAGAATCTCTAGAATCTAAAACAGTGAACAGTACGTCATTGATGGTGTCGGTATTGTCAGAGGTGCCGAACAGTGAACAGTACTTCATTGATGGTGTCAGCATTGTCAGAGGTGCCGAACAGTGAACAGTACTTCATTGATGGTGTCGATATTGTCATTGGTGCTGAACAGTGACCAGTACTTCATTGATGGTGTCGGTATTGTCAGAGGTACCGAACAGTGACCAGTACTTCATTGATGGTGTCGATATTGTCAGAGGTGCTGAACAGTGAACAGTACTTCATTGATGGTGTCAGCATTGTCAGAGGTACCGAACAGTAAACAGTACTTCATTGAGGGTGTCGATATTGTCAGAGGTGCTGAACAGTGAACAGTACTTCATTGATGGTGTCAGCATTGACAGAGGTACCGAACAGTGAACAGTACTTCATTGATGGTGTCGGTGTTGTCAGAGGTGCTGAACAGTGAACAGTACTTCATTGATGGTGTCGGTATTGTCAGAGGTGCCGAACAGTGAACAGTACTTCATTGATGGTGTCGGTATTGTCAGAGGTACCGAACAGTGAACAGTACTTCATTGAAGGTGTCAGCATTGTCAGAGGTACCGAACAGTGAACAGTACTTCATTGATGGTGTCGATATTGTCAGAGGTATCGAACAGTGAACAGTACTTCATTGGTGGTGTCAGCATTGTCAGAGGTGCCGAACAGTGAAGAGTACTTCATTGATGGTGTCAGCATTGTCCGAGGTACCAAACAGTGAACAGTACTTCATTGATGGTGTTTGTATTGTCAGAGGTATCGAACAGTGAACAGTACTTCATTGATGGTGTCGGTGTTGTCAGGTGTGTTGAACAGTGAACAGTACTTCAGTGATGGTGTCGGTATTGTCAGAGGTGCTGAACAGTGAACAGTACTTCATTGATGGTGTCGGCATTGTCAGAGGTGCTGAACAGTGAACAGTACTTCATTGATGGTGTCGGTATTGTCAGAGGTGCTGATCAATACTTCATTGATGGTGTCGGTATTGTCAGAGGTACCGAACAGAGAACAGTACTTCATTGATGGTGTCAGCATTGCCAGAGGTGCTGAACAATGAACAGTACTTCATTGATGGTGTCGGCATTGTTAGAGCTACCGAACAGTGAACAGTACTTCATTGATGGTGTCAGCATTGTCAGAGGCGCTGAACAGTGAACAGTACTTCATTGATGGTGTCGGTATTGTCAGAGGTATTGAACAGTGAACAGTACTTCATTGATGGTGTCAGCATTGTCAGAGGTGCTGAACAGTGAACAGTACTTCATTGATGGTGTCGGTATTGTCAGAGGTACTGAACAGTGAACAGTACTTCATTGATGGTGTTTGTATTGTCAGAGGTATCGAACAGTGAACAGTACTTCATTGGTGGCGTCGGTATTGCCAGAGGTACCGAACAGTGAACAGTACTTCATTGATGGTGTCACTACATGCTCACCCATCAACTCCAACACTTTGGTATAAATGATTAAGCCACATTATGGATACAATCTTTCTCAAAAATACAATATATTCTCGTTGAAGGTAAATACTCTGACGGGTTATCAGTGCTCTCAGGTGTCTCCAAAGGGTCTGTTCTGAGGCCCTGTCTCTGTCTATCTTATATAAATGACCTACCAAACAGCATCATAAGTCGGACCTCACCTCTTTGCCGACATCACCTCTTGGAATCTTGGGAAAAGGAATGGTCAATGTAATACAACCCTGAATTATGTGAAATATTAAGAATCCATAGGAAAAGAAACCCTGTTATGTTCCCATACATGTTACAATGCACACAATTAAGGTCAACTGAACACTTCAATATCTCTAAGTCAACATTAGTAAGACCATCAACTGGGCCCAACACAGCATTAGTATTACCTCAAAAACTACCCCGCCCCCTGTTTCATCAATAGGAATGTCAAAACTAATAACAAACATGTCAAGGAAACTGCCTATACCACTTATGTCCGCCCACAGGTTGAATACTGCTCCACCGTCTGGAATCCCTGGCAGAAACACTTACCTACAAACTAGAAATGGTCCAAAGATCTGCAGCCCGTTATATATTCAATGATTAAAACTACACTAGTAGTGTATCACAATGTTATCCACCCTCAATTGGAAAACTTTAGAACAGAGACAAAGCCTCATTGATCATGTTTTACAAAATAAGAAATGAACTAGTTGCTGTAGATCACGATCACCTAATACCCACAAGAAACTATCTAAACCTACAGTCAAAAACACAATATCATGCCAACTCACCCTGCCCCCAACAATCAGGCTTTGAAACAGTCTACCGACATATGTACAGTTGAGTCCCTGTTGCCTTTGGTTTAAACATATTTATTTATCAGGATACATATACATGTAATATACATTGAGAAATATACAGAAACATACATTTATATGTGGATTGAACTGAAAGCTAAAAGCCTAATGTAAGTCTTTACACTGCGTACTAGATGTTGGTACCAATTAGATATGGCAATTTTAATAACTTGGCGTAATATCGAAAATGACCAGAACTTAAATATGTTTAATTCAAATTGGAAACGCATCGAAACGTTTATAAATATCTGAAAATTGGTAGCTAAGGGCTTAGAAATAGAAACTGGAAATAAGAGTGAAATTGGAATAGAATAAATTATGCAGAAATGAGATATAGAAGTATTGACGAGTAGTATTAAATGAGAGTAAGACATGGGGGTGACGCGGATTGTAAAGTTGATTTCATTGTGGACGTCTTGAACTATACTAGACAACTCAGTCAAATCGTTTTGACTGTTCTATGAACTCTTGTACGGCAAGGCAGATCTGTTCGTGGCGTCATCTGGTATAAAAGTATTCCCAGAAAGAATATTTTTTATGGAAACATTACAATGTGCATTGATGTTGTTTGTGAGTGATGCTCTGATTGTGTCATACAATGTGCATTGACGGAAGAAGTGATAAATAGTTTCACGTTGTCCACATGGGCAAAGAGGTGACGGTATGGTGTTTTTAGAGAAAATATCGTCAGCAAGTATACTGCAGTTGAAACCTTTAAACTGTATACTGTCTGTGTTTAACTATAGTTGTGTAGACCCTTCTATCTTTTTAACTTGCACATAACATTTTAGATTAATTGACTGTTCTAAACCGCGCCTGTCAATCAGAATCGTGACATATTGTTAGACAGTAACAAATTGAAGTTGAAATGTTATTTTGGCATCACATATTGTGAATAGATTGGTGCAAGAACAGCACGTATGTACTTCTACTACCCCCTGGAACATAAGGAATATGGTAGCCTGGGAATGGCCTCCCCTACTATGTACAGCCCAGCCCCAGCTTAACCATTTTTGCTGAGCGGTTGGCCACGGTACCACTAATGTAACATGTTGTCTGTTTTTAACCTTGGTATATAGTTCTTTTAACACTCTCTATCTCACTAATTGAGATTTTTAACCACTGTCCCTGACAAACGCCTCCCTGTCATACTCGCGTCTGAGTGTTTGGAGTACTATGTAGGTGTAAATGTAGAACAAGCGTTGATATATTTTGCCTGCTCAGTCATATACATATAACATCGAGCCCATTAATTGAGCCGTATTGAGTTTCTGATAATGTCATTTTACCAGAAGTAATAAGGTGAGAAATCGACAGACTGGATCCTAGGCTAGGAATATGGCATTATAGAAAGGAAAACCACGGTCAAATTTGGTGATCTTTGACCTAAATGAGTAGTGATTCCCACGCATAGTTATTTGTATTCTATCGCTTTCTACTTTCGATTTCAGACAATTTCGTTGAAAAACAAAAATGGGAGGCATTTAGGTATATAATCATTGCATTTATCTATCTTGTCAAACCGCTCACACCAGTTTCTACATGCAAGCAATCGTTTGTTTTGTTATCTTCAGACACTTTCTATTCATCACACATATCCTGAACATGATAAATGTTCGAAATTCTTCCGAATTATGTTTATTTTAACAATTGTGTTTACTTTCGTTTTCAGTTTCTAAGCCAGTGGCCTGGTCAAACGGAAGAACCATGCGGCATGGCTTCTAATGTCACAGATGATGGTTTGAATTGTCCAATATGCTTTGAGACTTACCAAGAACCTAAAGCACTTGTTTGTTTGCATACATTTTGTGAGACTTGCATCAATGAATACATTCTGAAAAACAAGGAAAAGGGACTACTTTCTGATGGGATTGAATGTCCACTATGCCGATTTGTGACACCTGTTGAGAAAGACAATCCACTTGAAACTTGGGCCAAATCACTGCGGTCAAATTATGCCCTTGCCTTAGTATTAGAGAGTATGTCCGATGCAAAGAAACATCCTGAGCAAAATGAGAAGTTGTGTCAGCCTTGCTTGAAACAAAACCTGACGAATACCGCAGCAATATTGTGTTCGGTATGCAATGAAAGGTTGTGTGAGGAATGTAAAACTGTTCATGATCGTTTCGATTTCATGAAAAATCATGACGCTGTGAATATCGCGAGCAAAGAAAACGTTGAATTTCTAACCACTTTCCAAACGTTCCAGAAATGTGAGCAACACAATAAAACGTTAGAGTTTTTCTGCAAAGATGAAGACACTCTATGTTGCAGTACATGTGCCATAATAACACATAGAGAATGCAAGGGTCTTGTAGAACTGTCAGAAATAGCAGACAAGTTCGATAATACCAGGCTGCAAAAGGAGTTTACAGAACTAGAAATGAAAATGAAATCGTCCACCACACATTTAGTGAGAGAGAGCAAGAAAATGACGTCCCAGATAACAGATTTAGTCGACGAATTGAAACAAATAAGGGAGAAAGTTATTAAACATTTTGATATACTTGAGAACAAACTAAATGTTGAAATGAAATCGCTTCAAGATTCCAAATCGACAGAGATAATGCAGAAGGCAGCGGGTTGTGAAGAAGTGACGTGTGAAGTACGTCGTTTGATGCACATCTTAGATCTTGCAAACGAGAATGGCACTGAGGAACAGACATTTATTGTTGCCAGAAAGCTGAAGGATCTTTTAGCAGTACAAAAGAGCCAAGCTGATTTGAAATTTAAAAACCTTGAGTCTTTGGACCTGTCACTCGTTGTTTCTAAAACAATGGACGATTTCTTGAAAAGCGTACCAGAACTTATTTTGTTATCTGTCAAGAAAGAACCCGAAATCATACCTAGTTGTACATCAAAACAGCTTCAACTTATTGCCGAAGTAGATATTAAACAGGCTACTGATGAAAAGCTTGAGCAATGGTATCGTGGAATAGATTTTCTGCCAGACGGAAGAGTAGTTACTGTTGACCACCAAAACAAGAAGTGTGTTGTGATGAATGGAGAATTGGAGAAAATTGGAGAAATTAGTTTGAAAAGACATCCTCTAGATGTGGCTGTTGTAGAATATAACACGATCATCATTTCTACTGGAGAAGAGAAGGAACTACTTATTTATCAGTTGAATGAGAATAATACATTTATTAAAATACAAACTGTTCCTGTCACTGTAAACTGTGACTCAATTTCTGCAGTTGGCAACAACAAATGCGTTGTTGGCACCTATGGCCACAGTGAACCAGTACACAAGCTTTCCACCTCGGGATCTGTGGCTACATTGGGCGTGGACTTTCAAGGTACTCAGTATGCCTCTGATGATGCTTTTAAATGTTGCTTTGATGAAGAAACAAAACAATTACTTATAACAGATGCTGAGAAAGATGCTGTTTTTATCTACAGTCTTGAAAGCGGGGAAATGGTGACTGTAAAAGATGAACGTATAGTCAAACCAACAGGTGTTACACACTACATGAATGACTTATACTTCATTTGCAGTAGTGCTACTAATTCAATTTTGCAATTGACATCATCTGGTAAAATTTTTGCAGTTAATGACTTGAACATGGAGTTACCTAATTCAATTTGCATATCAAAAGACAAAAACAAGTTGTTGGTGGCCAACAATCTGGAAGGGTCTAACATATTTCAACTCTTCAGAATTGTTTGAAAATAAAAATGTAGTACCATTAAAATTGTGAACATACAAATTGATATGATGTACATATGTTTATCCTCGATGATGATGATTGTTGAGACCAAGGCAATCAAACTCCTGCATGTCATCACAAACAAGTATAACTTGTTTATCTAGGGTTTGTCTTATATGTATGGGTGTTATTAAAAAATATTAAACATTAATATGCTTATTTGTAAACTACAAATCATTAGAATGAAGTCTGAAATGGATTTCCAAACATCGAAATTCATTAAGTAGCCACCATACCTATTACAACTCTAGTTTCTATTTCCAAACATCGAGATTCATTAAGTAGCCACCATACCTATTACAACTCAGTTTCTATTTCCAAACATCGAGATTCAGTAAGTAGCCACCATACCTATTACAACTCTAGTTTCTATTTCCAAACATCGAAATTCATTAAGTAGCCACCATACCTATTACAACTCTAGTTTCTATTTACAAACATTGATTCTTTAAGTAGCCTAGAAGCTATGACCACTTAATAAAGGCTCTTGAAAATAGAATAGTTTGTGGAGTGAACAAAGACTATGCTATCGTCTTCTGAATGTAACCACCTCCGAATAACTACTACAAGTTGACCCTCTGTAAAGTCATTAACAATGACTTCTAATATCTCCATAACGACCTTTTATTCTATTCCCGTCACTGATCTTTATGGACAGTTTTAAAATACAGTCTACATCCGCTATGTTAAAGTCGGTTATGTCGAATTGTCCGGTTATCTCGAAGTCGGACCAAAGTGCCGTTTCAGACACTATCATTTTACATTTAATTGACTGTTTATATCGAATTTCGTTATGTCAAACTTCGGTTATGTCAAAGTATTTTGTTTAGTCCGACGGAATTCGACGTAACGTATGTAGACTGTATGTGTAAAACTAGGGGACAAAATCATGTATACGTTCATGCCTTGTAAAATTTGTATTGTGCAAGTTTACAGATTGTGTGTAAGATAATTAATATAATCATAGTTTCACAAATGTGTTGAACTAGTTAATTTCTAAGCTTCCTACGAAACTAATTCCAGTGTTATTTCTAGGTTATCTGGTTTATTTTGAAGGAAGAGGTGCATATTCCTTTCCTTTGTAATGAATGAATGACTAATACAATCGCCATGGATCATTCTAGAGGGCAACTGGGGCGAAATAGTCGCACTAGGGACCCTGATTTTCGCCCCCTGGGGACCCCACTTCTCCCTATGAAAATAATTACAATTTTCATACCAAATATTGTCCATTAAGATGCACAGGCCTATTATAGCCAAACTTGTAACTTTTAACAGTTGTTGGAATTTATTAAATAACAAAATTTAAGGGTGCAATCGCGAACTTTATGACATAGAATGAGCCCT
The DNA here is from genome assembly GCA_014843695.1 of Archivesica marissinica. Taxonomy (NCBI): domain Eukaryota; kingdom Metazoa; phylum Mollusca; class Bivalvia; order Venerida; family Vesicomyidae; genus Archivesica; species Archivesica marissinica. The sequence goes on along the minus strand of CM026389.1, from coordinate 33,587,353 downwards.
GAATTGGGTCCTTAAATGCACCAGAAGCCACAATTTGAATAACATAATGAATACAATTATGGGGGACCATACCACCAGCCAAATCGCACATTTGGTGCTCGAATGTTGTTGCGTACACCTACGACAACTCAGCTACATGTCCGATTGGTAATAACAGCGGACAAAACCATGCATACTTTTATACTTTGTACAGTTTGTATTGTATGTGCCATTGTACCAAGATTGTATGCAGGATTTTCAATATAATCATATACTTTTTATTTCTGTTCTTATATCTTATTAAACCAAGAGTGCTTGGAAACTCCTAAATTGTTCACCTGACCCATCGAATTGGTAATTATTGTTTGTGTGTTCTACGTTTATTTATCGTCACTACCGGTTGCCCATATGAGCGATGCCTCCTGAAGAGATTCGTCATTTTTGATTTTGGAGGATAGTGCAGTATACAGACAGATACCCATTCCAGAGTCTCCTCTGGTTCTTTTACGTGCACGGTGTAAAGCACCGACAGGATATCTCGGTTTAACGTCCCATCTGAAAGTCTGTTAATTTTATTAGGGTCAGACGGGGATCGAATCTGCGATCCTTGGATTACCAGTCCAGCGTGTTACCACTGGACAACAGATCCGTCTGTGTATATCCATAGGTTCAAGAGGAAAAGGATGATACACCGTTACTGGGACAATGATACAATGTTACTTGGACAATGATATACCGTTACTGGGACAATGATACACCGTTACTTGGACAATGATACAACGTTACTTGGACAATGATACAACGTTACTTGGACAATGATATACAGTTACTGGGACAATGATACAACCTTACTTGGACAATGATACAACCTTACTTGGACAATGATACACCGTTACTGGGACAATGATACACCGTTACTTGGACAATGATACAACATTACTTGGACAATGATACACCATTACTTGGACAATGATACACTGTTACTTGGACAATGATACACCATTACTTGGACAATGATACACCGTTACTGGGACAATGATACTTGGACAATGATACACCGTTACTTGGACAATGATACACTGTTACTTGGACAATGATACACCATTACTTGGACAATGATACAACGTTACTTGGACACTGATATACAGTTACTGGGACAATAATACACTGTTACTGGGACAATGAGACAGCGTTACTGGGACAATGATACACCGCTACTTGGACAATGATACAATGTTACTTGGACAATGATATATCGTTACTTGGATAATGGTACACTGTTACTGGGACAATAATACACCGTTACTGGGACAATGATACAGCGTTACTTGGATAATGATACACAGTTACTTGGACAATAATACAGCGTTACTGGGACAATGATACAGCGTTACTTGGATAATGATACACAGTTACTTGGACAATAATACACCATTACTGGGACAATATTGTGTAAACAATATACATGTATGTAGGGTGTAAACAATATACAGTGAAACCTGTGTTAGCGGTCACCTCTATTAAACAGCCAACCTGAATTAAGCAGCCAACCTGTATTAAACAGCCAACCTGTATTAAGCAGCCAGCTTCAAGATTCCCAATATGTTGTTTTACTATACATTTGACCTCTATTAAGCAGCCACCTGTGATAAGCAGCCACTTTCTGTGATTCCCTTGGATGGCTGCTTAACACAGGTTTGACTGTACATGTAGGATGTATTGTGTAAACAATATACATGTCATTCCAAGATTGTGATAATAGGTTTATTATATAACAAGAAACAACACCAGAACTTAATAATAATTTATTAAAACATGGTTAGAACAACAAAATACAAAACAATTAAAATATATAATTGTAAATACAAAATGACAATCACTAATTGGTAAATTAATTGACAAATTAGCACTTTATGGCATGCTGAAAGAACTGTGAACAAGGTATGAAGTAAATGATTTAATCCCGCCAGTCTACCAGTAATTGTTGAGCATTTAATGCCATTACGGAGGATGATGCAATTGTGGATGATGCAATCGTGGATGATGCAATCGTGTGAAGCAAAATTGTCGTTGAGACACAAACTGGTTACAATGAGTTACGTTTCATGTACACCAAAAACAAAATGTCCGTCTTAATTTGGCACGCTAGCGGTGAAAATAACAGTGGAATATGTTATGCAATTTCATAACGACACATTCCACATGTTTTCAGTTACAAATAAGCATAAGAGATTAATGAATTGTCGTCTGCTACAACTATTTGAACTATTTATAGCCATAATTTTACCCAGCATGCAAATAGTTAAGTACGCTTCACAATATGTTCTATAGTGTATCTGCTTTTGGAAAAGGGGCCCCCTAGTGGTTACGGATGTCTACTACAAACCACTTGCCCCTTGCCGCTCTATGTTCGAATTTCACTGGGGTGTCTAACAAGTTTTTCATGTGAGGAAACCATCCAGCTGGCTTGCGGAAGGTCGGTGGTGGTTCTACTCGGGTGCATGAAATACTGTTTGGAGGGGTCTTCTTCCATATAGAAGTTGGAGAGAAATGAAACATTAACAAAAACTAACTGGTTTCATTAACCAACAGTGCAACTATTAAACTTTGTAATCAAACTACACCAAATTTTGGCACAATACCCCGATTCCTACTTAACCCATTTTATTCTGGATACTGTTCAAACAGTATTTGCAACGAACATAGAGCCAGATCCGCTGCCACGGAACATACCATTTGATCAGGCTCTATGATGTTTGCTATTCAGATGATATTGCTAAGACATTTGGCTATGTAGCAAACAACATAGATCCTGATCAGCATGCAGCATAGTCACTATTTTTCTTGTTTGCAAAAGCATTTTTTAATGTATCCAGAATGATAATGGGTTAATCAAATCATTAAGACTTGAATGATACATGTCGGGGTCAAGTCTCAAACTGTGAGCAACCTTTGGTCCCTCACTGATACTGCCTTCGAACGGGCAGATCTATATAAACTTGAACACAACAACGCTTATGGAAGAGGAGGTGTCGGCTGAACTCTCATTGGTCGTTCACATCACATGATCAAGCACAGGAAACAGCAGCCTATAGATATACTGATGTATAACTGCTACAGTATATCACCTATACAGTACTGTACATGTTACAATATATAATCTAGATTAACATAACAGACTCAAAACTGATCTAACAAAGAGACAGACACAACCCCACCCTTCAAGTTAAACTGATCTAACAAAGAGATGGACACAACCCCATCCTGCAAGTTAAACTGATCTAACAAAGACAGACACAATCCCACCCTGCAGGTTAAACTGATCTAACAAAGAGACAGACACAACCCCACCCTTCAAGTTAAACTGATCTAACAAAGAGATGGACACAACCCCATCCTGCAAGTTAAACTGATCTAACAAAGACAGACACAATCCCACCCTGCAGGTTAAACTGATCTAACAAAGAGACAGACACAACCCCATCCTGCAAGTTAAACTGATCTAACAAAGAGACAGACACAACCCCATCCTGCAAGTTAAACTGATCTAACAAAGAGACAGACACAACCCCACCCTGCAAGTTAAACTGATCTAACAAAGAGACGGACACAACCCCATCCTGCAAGTTAAACTGATCTAACAAAGAGACAGACACAACCCCACCCTGCAAGTTAAACTGATCTAACAAAGAGACAGACACAACCCCATCCTGCAAGTTAAACTGATCTAACAAAGAGACGGACACAACCCCATCCTGCAAGTTAAACTGATCTAACAAAGAGATGGACACAACCCCACCCTGCAAGTTAAACTGATCTAACAAAGAGACGGACACAACCCCACCCTGCAAGTTAAACTGATCCAACAAAGAGACGGACACAACCCCACCCTGCAAGTTAAACTGATCTAACAAAGAGACGGACACAATCCCATCCTGCAAGTTAAACTGATCTAACAAAGAGACGGACACAACCCCACCCTGCAAGTTAAACTGATCTAACAAGAGACGGAACATACCCATCCTGCAAGTTAAACTGATCCACAGAGAAGGACACAACCCCATCCTGCAAGTTAAACTGATCTAACAAAGAGACGGACACATACCCATCCTGCAAGTTAAACTGATCCAACAAAGAAATGGACACAACCCCATCCTGCAAGTTAAACTGATCTAACAAAGAGACGGACACAATCCCAACCTGCAAGTTAAACTAATCCAACAAAGAGACGGACACAACCCCACCCTGCAAGTTAAACTGATCTAACAAAGAGATGGACACAACCCCACCCTGCAAGTTAAACTGATCTAACAAAGAGATGGACACAACCCCAACCTGCAAGTTAAACTGATCCAACAAAGAGATGTTGTTTCTTCTAGATTGGAACCTCCTGAATCAGCTGGGTAGCAAGATGTCACACGTGAGCAATATTTGTAAGGGCCATAATTCAAAATGGTCACCATTAAAAAATGTATTTGCTTATAACATCGCTAATAATGGACATAGAGCTTTCATAAAAACGTTTAAATTTATTTATTTTACAACGATTACGAAACAAGCTTTAACAACTTATATTAATCACTCTCTGAAAGCGTAAATGTGGTCATTCATGTGGGAGGAAATCGGAGTACCCGGAGAAAACGCACCTATCAGATCTGGCGACCACCGTCCCGGTCCGAGGACATTTGTGAATATGTTTACAAATATTCCACTACTACATACAAGCAATATATTATGCATTATAGTAATTGTTATTTTGTCTGCTTCAGAAACACACTTATGCTTCCTTTCATAATGATAATTGGGTTAGCAAGTGCCATGTCCACGATGTATTTAAACAGTAAACAGATACTAGATGAACAACATATCTTCTATGCAAATAGAAACACCAAATAAAACATTATATGTTCGCTAAACCAAGGTTCAGCCAAAACGCCCATTCTGCTGCAGGACAATGATTAGATCTACTTTACACAGGACTTAACTCTGCCCATTCTGCTGCAGGACTAAGATTAGATCTACTTCACACATGACTTAACTCCGCCCATTCTGCTGCAGGACTAATATTAGATATACTTCACACAGGACTTAACTCCGCCCATTCTGCTGCAGGACAATGATTAGATATACTTCACACAGGATTTAACTCCGCCCATTCTGCTGCCGGACTAAGATTAGATCTACTTCACACAGGACTTAACTCCGCCCATTATGCTGCAGGACAATGATTAGATCTACTTTACACAGGACTTAACTCCGCCCAATCTGCTGCAGGACTAAGATTAGATCTACTTCACACAGGATTTAGCTCTTGCAGACTGGTTTACAAACGAGAGCAAATTTCTGTTTGTACTGAAGTCTTAAATCTTCTAGCCTCGTTGCCAGTTCCTGAGAGATTGAGTCCTTCTCTGCGGAAAACCACTTCTGTACGTTCTGTAGCATGTCGGGGAAGAAGGGAGATATCTCTAGCAGTGTCTCTAGACAACAATAACGCACTTTCTCAACACCTGCAAGACAAGACCAACACAAAAACACTTAAATCCACATTGCCTCTTCTCTCACATGGCGATTAATTCAAGGTCTTCTAAAATTGAAATGTTTTGTCATAAAGCTAAAAGAAAGTGATAGAATCAAAATTATCAATTAGATAGCAGGACAAGAAGAGATGCATACGCCTGCTCTGGGCCGACCTTTTTATGATCACATGCCATTTCTCCAAAACTGGACAATTAGATAACAGGACAAGAAGAGATGCATACGCCTGCTCTGGGCCGACCTTTTTATGATCACATGCCATTTCTCCAAAACTGGAATCATTTCCTCTACCCAGATATCCACGTTTCATCAGAAACCATCCATAAATGTTTGAGTTATCTCGTTAACACAGACAGACAGACAGACAGACAGACAGACAGACAGACAGACAGACAGACACACGCACGCCAAAAACTGTCCCTATGACAGGGATTAAATATTCTCTAGCTTTTTCTATGTTGAACGTACCTGGTTTAAACGAGAGTATAGGTATACGCCAGTGCCGTGTAATCATCTGATAAACGAACCTGCCAGTTTACTAATGCCATAACCTGCAAAACAACAAACTACCTGCTAGTATGACACAATGAATAGATCAACCAAAAAGAGATGAAGAATCCGGATACCCCACCAAGCAGCATTTCAGGCACACGGGTAGAACCACCAACTTTCTACAAGCCAGCTGGACAGCTTTTTCACATGAATGAATCTATTAGAAATCAAATCGGTTTAAGTGTATAATGGTCATTCGTGAACTCGATTGTTGGCTTTGATGCAGATTTGATTATGATGCATTTCTCCTTGTAAGTCAAATCTATGTCTGGTTGCCTCTCGGTAGAACCTTGCTTGGCAAGCTGGTCAACGGCG
>CM026389.1:33554817-33579972 GCA_014843695.1 Archivesica marissinica | reverse complement strand
GCACCCAGACCAGTGACATAACTTCTGGAGAATATCTAGAATCTAAAACAATGAACAGTACGTCATTGATGGTGTCGGTATTGTCAGAAGTACTGAACAGTACTTCATTGATGGTGTCGGTATTGTCAGAGGTGCTGAACAGTGAACAGTACTTCATTGATGGTGTCAGCATTGTCAGAGGTATCGAACAGTGAACAGTACTTCATTGATGGTGTCGGTATTGTCAGAGGCGCTGTACAGTGAACAGTACTTCATTGATGGTGTCAGCATTGTCAGAGGTGGTGAACAGTGAACAGTACTTCATTGATGGTGTGGGTATTGTCAGATGTATCGAACAGTGAACAGTACTTCATTGATGGTGTGGGTATTGCCAGAGGCGCTGAACAGTGAACAATACTTCATTGATGGTGTCGGTATTGTCAGAGGCGCTGTACAGTGAACAGTACTTCATTGATGGTGTCAGCATTGTCAGAGGTGGTGAACAGTGAACAGTACTTCATTGATGGTGTGGGTATTGTCAGATGTATCGAACAGTGAACAGTACTTCATTGATGGTGTGGGTATTGTCAGAGGCGCTGAACAGTGAACAGTACTTCATTGATGGTGTCGGTATTGTCAGAGGCGCTGAGCAGTGAACAGTACTTCATTGATGGTGTGGGTATTATCAGATGTATCGAACAGTGAACAGTACTTCATTGATGGTGTCGGTATTGTCAGATGTATCGAACAGTGAACAGTACTTCATTGATGGTGGGGGTATTGTCAGAGGTGCTGAACAGTGAACAGTACTTCATTGATGGTGTCGGTGTTGTCAGAGGTGCTGAACACTGAACAGTACTTCATTGATGGAGTCAGCATTGTCAGAGGTACTGAACAGTGGACAGTACTTCATTGGTGGTGTCAGTATTGTTAGAAGTGCTGAACAGTGAACAGTACTTCATTGATGGTGTCAGCATTGTCAGAGGTACCGAACAGTGAACAGTACTTCACTGATGGTGTCGGTATTGTCCGAGGTATCGAACAGTGAACACTACTTCATTGATGATGTCAGCATTATCAGAGGTGCTGAATAGTGAACAGTACGTCATTGATGGTGTCGGTATTGTCAGAGGTGACGAACAGTGAACAGTACTTCATTGATTGTGTCAGTATTGTCAGAGGTGCTGAATAGTGAACAGTACTTCATTGATAGTATCAGCATTGTCAGAGGTGCTGAATAGTGAACAGTACTTCATTGATGGTATCAGCATTGTCAGAGGTACCGAACAGTGAACAGTACTACATTGATGGTGTCGGTATTTTCAGAGGTAATGAACAGTGAACAGTACTTCATTGATGGTGTTTATATTGTCAGAGGTGCTGAATAGTGAACAGTACTTCATTGATGATGTCGGTATTGTCAGAGGTGACGAACAGTGAACAGTACTTCATTGAGTGTGTCAGTATTGTCAGAGGTGACGAACAGTGAACAGTACTTCATTGAGTGTGTCAGTATTGTCAGAGGTGACGAACAGTGAACAGTACTTCATTGATGGTGTCAGCATTGTCTGGGGTACCGAACAGTGAACAGTACTTCATTGATGGTGTCGGTGTTGTCAGAGGTACCGAACAGTGAACAGTACTTCATTGATGGTATCGGTATTGTCAGAGGTGCTGTACAGTGAGCAGTACTTCATTGATGGTGTTTGTATTGTCAGAGGTGCTGTACAGTGAACAGTACTTCATTGATGGTGTTTGTATTGTCAGAGGTGCTGAACAGTGAACAGTACTTCATTGATGATGTTTGTATTGTCAGAGGTGCCGAACAGTGAACAGTACTTCATTGATGGTGTCGGTAGTGTCAGAGGTGCTGAACAGTGAACAGTACTTCAGTGATGGTGTCAGCATTTTCAGAGGTGCTGAACAGTGAACAGTACTTCATTGATGGTGTCGGTGTTTTCAGAGGTGCTGAACAGTGAACAGTACTGTATTGATGGTGTCAGCATTGTCCGAGGTACCGAACAGTGAACAGTACTTCATTGATGGTGTCGGTGTTGTCAGGGGTGTTGAACAGTGAACAGTACTTCATTGATGGTGTCGGTATTGTCAGAGGTGTTGAACAGTGAACAGTATTTCATTGATGGTGTCAGCATTGTCAGAGGCAGTGAACAGTACTTCATTGATGGTGTCAGCATTGTCAGAGGTGCCGAACAGTGAACAGTACTTCATTGATAATGTTGGTGTTGTCAGGGTTGTAGAACAGTGAACAGTACTTCATTGATGGTGTCGGTGTTGTCAGGGGTGTTGAACAGTGAACAGTACTTCATTGATGGTGTCGGTGTTGTCATGGGTGTTGAACAGTGAACAGTACTTCATTGATAATGTCAGCATTGTCAGAGGTACCGAACAGTGAACAATACTTCATTGATGGTGTCGGTATTGTCAGAGGTGCTGAATAGTGAACAGTACTTCATTGATGGTGTTTATATTGTCAGAGGTATCGAACAGTGCACAGTACTTCATTGATGGTGTTTATATTGTCAGAGGTATCGAACAGTGAACAGTACTTTATTGATGGTGTCTGTATTGTCAGATGTACTGTACAGTGAACAGTACTTCATTGATGGTGTCAGCATTGTCAGAGGTGCTGAACAGTGAACAGTACTTCATTGATGGTGTCAGCATTGTCAGAGGTACATAACAGTGAACAGTACTTCATTGATGGTGTCAGCATTGTCAGAGGCACTGAACAGTGAACAGTACTTCATTGATGGTGTCGGTGTTGTCAGGGGTGTTGAACAGTGAATAGTACTTCATTGATGGTGTCGGTATTGTCAGAGGTGTTGAATAGTGAACAGTATTTCATTGATGGTGTCAGCATTGTCAGAGGCAGTGAACAGTACTTCATTGATGGTGTCAGCATTGTCAGAGGTGCCGAACAGTGAACAGTACTTCATTGATAATGTTGGTGTTGTCAGGGTTGTTGAACAGTGAACAGTACTTCATTGATGGTGTCGGTGTTGTCAGGGGTGTTGAACAGTGAACAGTACTTCATTGATGGTGTCGGTGTTGTCATGGGTGTTGAACAGTGAACAGTACTTCATTGATAATGTCAGCATTGTCAGAGGTACCGAACAGTGAACAGTACTTCATTGATGGTGTCGGTATTGTCAGAGGTGCTGAATAGTGAACAGTACTTCATTGATGGTGTTTATATTGTCAGAGGTATCGAACAGTGCACAGTACTTCATTGATGGTGTTTATATTGTCAGAGGTATCGAACAGTGAACAGTACTTTATTGATAGTGTCGGTATTGTCAGATGTACTGTACAGTGAACAGTACTTCATTGATGGTGTCGGTATTGTCCGAGGTATCGAACAGTGCACAGTACTTCATTGATGGTGTCGGTATTGTCAGCGGTACTGAACAGTGAACAGTACTTCATTGATGGTGGGGTATTGTCAGAGGTGCCGAACAGTGAACAGTACTTCATTGATGGTGTCAGCATTGTCAGAGGTGCTGAATAGTGAACAGTACTTCATTGATGGTGTCGGTAGTGTCAGAGGTGTTGAACAGTGAACAGTACTTCATTGATGGTGTCAGCATTGTCAGAGGTACCGAACAGTGAACAGTACTTCATTGATGGTGTTTATATTGTCAGAGGTATCGAACAGTGAACAGTACTTCATTATTGGTGTCGGTATTGTCAGATATACTGTACAATGAACAGTACTTCATTGATGTTGTCGATATTGTCAGAGGTGCTGAACAGTGAACAGTACTTCATTGATGGTGTTTATATTGTCAGAGGTATCGAACAGTGAACAGTACTTCATTGATGGTGTCGGTATTGTCAGATGTACTGTACAGTGAACAATACTTCATTGATGTTGTCGATATTGTCAGAGGTACTGAACAGTGAACAGTACTTCATTAATGGTGTCGGTATTGTCAGAGGTATTGAACAGTGAACAGTACTTCATTGATGGTGTCAGCATTGTCAGGGGTGCCGAACAGTGAACAGTACTTCATTGATGGTGTCGGCATTGAACAGTGAACAGTACTTCATTGATGGTGTCAGCATTGTCAGAGGTGCTGAACAGTGAACAGTACTTCATTGATAATGTCAGCATTGTCTGAGGTATCGAACAGTGAATAGTACTTCATTGATGGTGTCAGCATTGTCAGAGGTACTGAACAGTGAACAGTACTTCATTGATGGTGTCGGTAGTGTCAGAGGTGCTGAACAGTGAACAGTACTTCAGTGATGGTGTCAGCATTTTCAGAGGTGCTGAACAGTGAACAGTACTTCATTGATGGTGTCGGTGTTTTCAGAGGTGCTGAACAGTGAACAGTACTGTATTGATGGTGTCAGCATTGTCCGAGGTACCGAACAGTGAACAGTACTTCATTGATGGTGTCGGTGTTGTCAGGGGTGTTGAACAGTGAACAGTACTTCATTGATGGTGTCGGTATTGTCAGAGGTGTTGAACAGTGAATAGTATTTCATTGATGGTGTCAGCATTGTCAGAGGCAGTGAACAGTACTTCATTGATGGTGTCAGCATTGTCAGAGGTGCCGAACAGTGAACAGTACTTCATTGATAATGTTGGTGTTGTCAGGGTTGTAGAACAGTGAACAGTACTTCATTGATGGTGTCGGTGTTGTCAGGGGTGTTGAACAGTGAACAGTACTTCATTGATGGTGTCGGTGTTGTCATGGGTGTTGAACAGTGAACAGTACTTCATTGATAATGTCAGCATTGTCAGAGGTACCGAACAGTGAACAGTACTTCATTGGTTGTGTCAGCATTGTCAGAGCTACCGAACAGTGAACAGTACTTCATTGATGATGTCGGTATTGCCAGAGGTGCCGAACAGTGAACAGTACTTCATTGATGGTGTCACTACACGCTCACCCATCAACTCCAACAATTTGGTATAAATGATTAAGCCACATTATGGATACAATCTTTCTCAAAAACACAATATATTCTCGTTGAAGGTAAATACTCTCACGGGTTATCAGTGCTCTCAGGTGTCTACCAAGGGTCTGTTCTGAGGCCCTGTCTCTGTCTATCTTATATAAATGACATACCAAACAGTATCATAAGTAGGACCACTCCTCTTTGCCGACGACACCATAGTCTACTTCACCATCAAATCCCAGTCCTCAGCAGAAGCACTACAACATGACATACACTTCTTAGAATCTTGGGAAAAGGAATGGTCCATGTAATTCATCACTAAAATATGTGAAATATTAAGAATCCATAGGAAAAGAAACACTGTCATTTTCCCATACATGTTACAATGCACACAATTAAGGTCAACTGAACACTTCAATATCTCTGAGTCAACATTAGTAAGACCATCAACTGGGTCCAACACAGCATTAGTATTACCTCAAAAACTACCCCGCCCACTGTTTCATCAAAAGGAATGTCAAAACTAATAACATGTCAAGGAAACTTCCTATACCACTTATGTCCGCCCACAGGTTGAATACTGCTCCACCGTCTGGAATCCCTGGCAGAAACACTTACCTACAAACTAGAAATGGTCCAAGGATCTGCAGCCCGTTATATATTCAATGATTAAAACTACACTAGTCTAGTAATGTATCACAATATTATCCACCCTCAATTGGTAAACTTTAGAACAGAGACAAAGCCTCATTGATCATGTTTTACAAAATAAGAAATGAACTAGTTGCTGTAGATCACGATAACCTAATACCCACAAGAAACTATCTAAACCTACAGTCAAAAACACAATGTCATGCCAACTCAGCCCCCCCCCCCCAACAATCAGGCTGTGAAACAGTCTACCGACATATATACAGTCGAGTCCCTGTTGCCTTTGGTTTAAACATATTTATTTATCAGGATACATATAATATACATTGAGAAATATACAGAAACATACATTTATATATGTGGATTGAACTGTAAGCTAAAAGCTTAAGGAAATTCTTTACACTGCGTACTAAGCCTGCCCAGGAAAGGTGTTGTTAGGTAAACTGCCCGCCGGCGATATAGCCCAAAATGGTGCTGATGCAGGCGTAAAACCCGAAATATAACATAACATAACATAACACTGCGTACTAGATGTCGGTACCAATTATATATGGCAATTTTAATAACTTGGCGTAATATCGAAAATGACCAGAACTTAAATATGTTTAATTCAAATTGGAAACGCATCGAAACGTTTATAAATATCTGAAAATTGGTAGCTAAGGGCTTAGAAATAGAAAAGGGAAATAAGAATGGAATTGGAATAGAATAAATTATGCAGAAATGAGATGTAGAAGTATTGACGAGTAGTATTGAATGAGAGTAAGAAATAGGGGTGGAGCGGATTGTGAATTTGATTCCATAGTGGACGTCTTGAACTAGACAACTCAGTCAAATCGTTTTGACTTTTCTATGAACTCTTGTACGGCAAGGCAGATCTGTTCGTGGTGTCATCTGGTATAGAAGTATGAAAGAATGTTTTTTATGGAAACATTACAATGTGCATTGATGTTGTTTGTGAGTGATGCTCTGATTGTGTCATACAAGGTGCATTGACGGAAGAAGTGATAAATAGTTTCACGTTGTCCACATGGGCAAAGAGGTGACGGTATGATGTTTTTAGAGAAAAGATCGTCAGCAAGTATACTGCAGTTGAAACCGTTAAACTGTATACTGTCTGCTTTTAACTATAGTTGTGTAGACCCTTCTATCTTTTTAACTTGCACATAACATTTTAGATTAATTGACTTCTAAACTGCCCCTGCCAATCAGAATCGTGACATATTGTTAGATAGTAACAAATTGAAGTTGAAATGTTATTGTGGCATCACACATTGTGAATAGAGTGGTGCAAGAACAGCACGTATGTACTTCTACTACCCCCTGGAACATAAGGAATATGGTAGCCTGGGAATGGTCTCCCCTACTATGTACAATCCAGCCCCAGCTTAACCATTTTTGCTGAGCGGTTGGCCACTGTACCACTAATGTAACATGATGTCTGTTTTTAACCTTAGTATGTAGTTCTTTTAACACTATCTATCTCACTAATTGAGATTTTTAACCACTGTCCCCGACAAGCGCCTCCCTGTCATACTCGTATCTGAGTGTTGAGAGTACTATGTAGAACAAGCGTTGATATATTTTGCCTGATCAGTCATATACATAATTTTTAACATCGAGACCATTAATTGAGCCGTATTGAGTTCCTGATAATGTCATTTTACCAGAAGTAATAATGTGAAAAATCGACAGACTGGATCCCATGCTAGGAATATGGCATTAGAGAAAGGAAAACCAAGGTCAAATTTGGTGATCTTTGACCTACATGAGTAGTGATTTCCACGCATAGTTATTTGTATTCTATCGCTTTCTACTTTCGATTTCAGACAATATCGTTGAAAAACAAAAATGGGAGGCATTTAGGTATAGAATCTTTGCATTTATCTATCTTGTCAAACCGCTCACACCAGTTTCTACATGCAAGCTATCGTTTGTTGTGTTATCTTCAGACACTTACTATTCACCACACATATCCTGAACATGATAAATGTTCGAAATTATTCCGAATTATGTTTATTTTAACAATGTTGTCTACTTTCGTTTTCAGTTTCTAAGAGAGTGGCCTGGTCAAACGGAAGAAGCATGCGACATGGCCTCTAATGTCACAGATGATGGTTTGAATTGTCCAATATGCTTTGAGACTTACCAAGAACCTAAAGCACTTGTTTGTTTGCATACATTTTGTGAGACTTGCATCAATGAATACATTCTGAAAAACAAGGAAAAGGGACTACTTTCTGATGGGATTGAATGTCCAGTATGCCGATTTGTGACACCTGTTGAGAAAGACAATCCACTTGAAACTTGGGCCAAATCACTGCGGTCAAATTATGCCCTTGCCTTAGTATTAGAGAGTATGTCCGATGCAAAGAAACATCCTGAGCAAAATGAAAAGTTGTGTCAGCCTTGCTTGAAACAAAACCTGAGGAATACCGCAGCAATATTGTGTTCGGTATGCAATGAACGGTTGTGTGAGGAATGTAAAACTGTTCATGATCGTCTAGAAATCTCGAAAAATCATAAATCTGTGAACATTGAGAGCAAAGATACCGTTGAATTTCTAACCACTTTCCAAACGTTCCAGAAATGTGAACAACACAGTAAAAAGTTAAAGTTTTTCTGCAAAGATGAAGACACTCTATGTTGCAGTACATGTGCCATAATAACACATAGAGAATGCAAGGGTCTCGTAGAACTGTCAGAAATAGCAGACAAGTTCGATAATACCAGGCTGCAAAGGGAGTTTACAGAACTAGAAATAAAAATGAAATCGTCCACCACACATTTAGTGAGAGAGAGCAAGAAAATGACGTCCCAGATAACAGATTTGGTCGACCAATTGAAACAAATAAGGGAACAAGTTATTAAACATTTTGATATACTTGAGAACAAACTAAATGGTGAAATGAAATCGCTTCAAGATTCCAAATCGACAGAGATAATGCAGCAGGCAGCGGGTTGTGAAGAAGTGGCGTGTGAAGTACGTCGTTTGATGCACATCTTAGATCTTGCAAACGAGAATGGCACCCAGGAACAGACATTTATTGTTGCCAGAAAGCTGAAGGATCTTTTAGCAGTACAAAAGAGCCAAGCTGATTTGAAATTTAAGAACCTTGAGTCTTTGGACCTGACACTCGTTGTTTCTAAAACAATGGACGATTTCTTGAAATGCGCACCAGAACTTATTTCGTTATCTGTCAAGAAAGAACCTGAAATCATACCTAGTTGTACATCAAAACAGCTTCAACTTATTGCCGAAGTAGATATTAAACAGGCAACTGATGAACAGCTTGAGCCATTTTATCGTGGAATAGATTTTCTGCCAGACGGAAGAGTAGTTGCTGTTGACTGCAAAAACAAGAAGTGTGTTGTGATGAATGGAGAATTGGGGAAAGTTGGAGAAATTACTTTGAAAAGAAATCCTCTAGATGTGGCTGTTGTAGAAAATAACACGATCATCATTTCTACTGGAAAACAGAAGGAACTACTTATTTATCAGTTGAATGAGAATAACACATTTATTGAAATACAAACTGTTCCTGTCACTGTAAACTGTGACTCAATTTCTGTAGTTGGCAACAACAAATGCGTTGTTGGCACCTATGGCCACAGTGAACCAGTACACAAGCTTTCCACCTCGGGATCTGTGGCTACATTGGGCGTGGACTTTCAATGTACTCAGTATGCCTCTTCGAAGGATTTTAAATGTTGCTTTGATGAAGAAACAAAACAATTACTTATAACAGATGCTAGGAAAGATGCTGTTTTTATCTACAGTCTTGAAAGCGGGGAAATGGTGACTGTAAAAGATGAACGTATAGTCACACCAACAGGTGTTACACACTACATGAATGACTTATACTTCATTTGCAGTCGTGGTACTAATTCAATTTTGCAATTGACATCATCTGGTAAAATTTTGGCAGTTAATGACTTGAACATGAAGTTTCCTAAATCAATTTGCATATCAAAAGGCAAAAACAGGTTGTTGGTGGCCAACAATCTGAAAGGGTCTAAAATATTTCAACTCTTCACAATTGTTTGAAAATAAAAATGTAGTACCATTAAAATTGTGAACATACAAATTGATATGATGTACATATGTTTATCCTCGATGATGATGATTGTTGAGACCAAGGCAATCAAACACCTGCATGTCATCACAAACAAGTATAACTTGTTTATCTAGGGTTTGTCTTATATGTAGATTTATTCTTTATTTCAGTCTCATCGTTGTACAATACATAAAATATACACAACAAATTGTCGAGGCATAGTACAACACCATTCATTATAAAAGAATTATAAGAGACTAATGTAATCACAGATAATCAAACTATCACAGTCTATCGACATATTATTATATTTACATATTAAAACCGAGGAACAGTCGCTAATTGAAAATTAAATACTTACTAAAACCAGTAATTTTGAAATACTGAAATGAAAAAAAGCACTAATGCGCAATTAAGAAATGTTTTAAAATATCAGTTATCAACCTCGATCAGATCGTGGTTGAACTAATTAGCAGCTGTTTCTCGGAATGGATAAGAGACACACAATCAATAAATCAAATGGATACATTATTTACATAAATAAAAGGATCGTCTTTGAAGAATATCAAAACAGGTTTTGGCAACAATTCTAATCGGAGGTATAGTAGTAAAAATAATTCTAAGCTGGTCGGATACAGGTTTGTTCCGAAAGTCATTTTCATATAATGAAGCTTTCTCTAAGAGAACAGCTCTCAAATCATCATACAGTGAACATTCTAATAATACATGACTTTCGTCTTCTAATACATTACAGAAAGGGCACTTACGTTCATCAAGTGGTAAATTCTCATACCTTCCGGTTTCTATATGTAATGGAGCAACTCCACATCTAAATTTACATAATGCTGATCTGTGACGTGTGGGTAAAATCATTTTACAATATACTTCTGTTTGAAATTTAAATGTACAGTAGGTTCTAAGCTTATTGCGACCACGTATGTATGCATGTATGTATGGGTGTTATTAAAAAATATTAAACATTAATATGCTTATTGTAAACTACAAATCATTAGAATGAAGTCTGAAATGGATTTCCAAACATCGAAATTCATTAAGTAGCCACCATACCTATTACAACTATAGTTTCTATTTCCAAACATCGAGATTCATTAAGTAGCCATATCTTGTCAAACTCTAGTTTCTATTTACAAACATTGATTCTTTAAGTAGCCTAGAAGCTATAACAACTTAATAAAGGCTATTGAAAATAGAATATTTTGTGGAGTGAACAAAGAATATGCCATCGTCTTCTGAATGAATAACTACTACAATTTGACCCTCTGTAAAGTCATTAACAATGACTTCTAATATCTCCATAACGACCTTTTATTCTATTCCCGTCACTGATCTTTATGGACAGTTTTAAAAATACAGTCTACATACGCTATGTCAATGTCGGTTATGTCGAATTCTCCGGTTATCTCGAAGTCGGACCAAAGTACCGTTTCAGACACTATCATTTTACATATAACTGACTCTGTTTATGTCAAACTTCGGTTATGTCGAAGTATTTTGTTTAGTCCGACGGAATTCGACATAACGGATGTAGACTGTATATGTAAAACTAGGGGACAAAATCATTTATACGTTCATGCTTTGTAACATTTGTATTGTGCAAGTTTACAGATTGTGTGTAAGATAATTAATATAATCATAGTTTCACAAATGTGTTGAACCAGTTAATTTCAAGCTTCCTACGAAACTAATTCCAGTGTTATTTCTAGGTTATCGGGTTTATTTTGAAGGAAGAGTTGCATATTCCTTTCCTTTGTAATGAATGAATAACTAATACAATCGGCATGGATCATTCTAGAGGGCAACTGGGGCGAAATAGTCGCACTAGGGACCCTGACTTCGCCCCCTGGGGACCCAACTTCTCCCTATGAAAATAATTACAATTGTCATACCAAATAGTGTCCAGTAAGATGCACAGGCCTATTATAGCCAAACTTGTAACTTTTAACACTATTTTGTTGACATTTATTAAATAACAACATTTAAGGGTGCAATCGCGAACTTTATGACATAGAATGAGCCCTGAATTGGGTCCTTAAATGCACCAGAAGCCACAATTTGAATAACATAATGAATGCAATTATGGGGAACCATACCACCAGCCAAATCGCACATTTGGTGCTCGAATGTTGTTGCGTATACCAACGATAACTCAGCTACATGTCCGATTGGTAAAATCAGCAGACAAAACCATGCATACTTTTATACTTTGTACAGTTTGTATTGTATGTGCCATTGTACCAAGATTGTATGTAAGAGTTTCAATATAATATAATCATATACTTTATATTTCTGTTCTTATTTCTGAAACCAAGAGTGCTTGGAAACTCCTAAATTGTTCACCTGATCCGACTGTCGAATTGGTAATGATTGTTTGTGTGTTCTACGTTTATTTATCGTCACTACCGGTTGCCCATATGAGTGACGCCTCCTGAAGAGATTCGTCATTTTTGATTTTGGAGGATAGTGCAGTATACAGACAGATACCCATTCCAGAATCTCCTCTGGTTTTTTACGTGCACGGTGTAAAGCACCGACACGAGACCTCGGTTTAACGTCCCATCTGAAAGACTGTTAATTTTATTAGGGTCAGACGGGGATCGAACCTGCGATCCTTGGATTACCAGTCCAGCATGCTACCACTGTACTACAGATCCGTCTGTGTATATCCATAGCTTCAAGAGGAAAAGGATGATACACCGTTACTTGGACAATGATAACCATTACTTGGACAATGATACAACGTTACTTGGACAATGATATAACGTTACTTGGACAATGATATAACGTTACTTGGACAATGATACACCGTTACTTGGACAATGATAACCATTACTTGGACAATGATACAACGTTACTTGGACAATGATATAACGTTACTTGGACAATGATACACCGTTACTTGGACAATGATAACCATTACTTGGACAATGATACAACGTTACTTGGACAATGATATAACGTTACTTGGACAATGATATAACGTTACTTGGACAATGATACACCGTTACTTGGACAATGATACACCGTTACTTGTACAATGATACAACATTACTTGGACAATGATACAACGTTACTTGGACAATGATACAATGTTACTTGGACAATAATACTGTTACTTGGACAATGATACACCGTTACTTGGACAATGATACACTGTTACTTGGACAATGATACACCGTTACTTGGACAATGATATACAGTTACTTGGACAATGATACACCGTTACTTGGACAATGTTACTTGGACAATGATACACTGTTACTTGGACAATGATACACCGTTACTTGGACAATGATATACAGTTACTTGGACAATGATACACCGTTACTTGGACAATGATATAACGTTACTTGGACAATGATACACCGTTACTTGGACAATGATATACAGTTACTTGGACAATGATACACCGTTACTTGGACAATGATATACCGTTACTTGGACAATGATACACCGTTACTTGGACAATGATACACCGTTACTTGGACAATGATACACCGTTACTTGGACAATGATACAACGTTACTTAGACAATGATACAGCGTTACTTGGACAATGATACAGCGTTACTTGTACAATGATACACCGTTACTTGGACAATGATACAGCGTTACTTGTACAATGATACACCGTTACTTGGACAATGATATAACATTACTTGGAAAATGATATAATGTTACTTGGACAATGATACAGATACTTGGATAATGATACACGTTTGGGTGTGTTTTGGTGTTTTTTGGTGTTTGTTTTGGTGTCGATACTTGGATAATGATACACCGTTACTTGGACAATGATACAACGTTACTTGGACAATGATACACTGTTACTTGGACAATGATACAGCGTTACTTGTACAATGATACACCGTTACTTGGACAATGATATAACATTACTTGGAAAATGATATAATGTTACTTGGACAATGATACAGATACTTGGATAATGATACACCGTTACTGGGACACTGATACACCGTTACTTGGACAATGATATAACATTACTTGGACAATGATATAATGTTACTTGGACAATGATACAGATACTTGGATAATGATACACCGTTACTTGGACAATGATACAACGTTACTTGGACAATGATACAACGTTACTTGGACAATAATACACCATTACTGGGACAATGATACACCACTACTGGGACAATAATACACCGTTACTGGGACAATAATACACCGTTACTGTGACAATGATACACCGTTACTGGGACAATGATACACCGTTACTTGGACAATGATACAATGTTACTTGGACAATAATACTGTTACTTGGACAATGATACACTGTTACTTGGACAATGATATACAGTTACTTGGACAATGATACACCGTTACTTGGACAATGATACAATGTTACTTGGACAATGATACAATGTTACTTGGACAATGATACACCGTTACTTGGACAATGATACACCGTTACTTGGACAATGATATACAGTTACTTGGACAATGATACACCGTTACTTGTACAATGATACACCGTTACTTGGACAATGATATAACGTTACTTGGACAATGATATAACATTACTTGGACAATGATACACCGTTACTTGGACAATGATACAACGTTACTTGGACAATGATATAACGTTACTTGGACAATGATATACAGTTACTTGGACAATGATACACCGTTACTTGGACAATGATATAACGTTACTTGGACAATGATACACCGTTACTTGGACAATGATATACAGTTACTTGGACAATGATACACCGTTACTTGGACAATGATACACCGTTACTTGGACAATGATACACCGTTACTTGGACAATGATACACCGTTACTTGGACAATGATATACCGTTACTTGGACAATGATACAACGTTACTTGGACAATGATACAACGTTACTTGGACAATGATACAACGTTACTTGGACAATGATACAGCGTTACTTGGACAATGATACAGCGTTACTTGGACAATGATACAGCGTTACTTGGACAATGATACAACGTTACTTGGACAATGATACAACGTTACTTGGACAATGATACAGCGTTACTTGGACAATGATACACCGTTACTTGGACAATGATACAGCGTTTTGGTGTGTTACTTGGACAATGATACAACGTTACTTGGACAATGATACAGCGTTACTTGGACAATGATACACCACTACTTGGACAATGATACACCGTTACTGGTTGTTTGGACAATAATACACCGTTACTGGGACAATGATACAGCGTTACTTGGATAATGGTACACAGTTACTTTGACAATAATACACCGTTACTGGGACAATATTGTGTAAACAATATACATGTATGTAGGATGTAAACAATATACAGTGAAACCTGTGTTAGCGGTCACCTCTATTAAACAGCCAACCTGTATTAAGCAGCCAACCTCTATTAAGCAGCCAGTTTCAAGATTCCCAATATGTTGTTTTACTATACATTTGACCTCTATTAAGCAGCCACTTTCTGTGATTCCCTTGGATGGCTGCTTAACACAGGTTTGACTGTACATGTAGGATGTATTGTGTAAACAATATACATGTCATTCCAAGATTGTGATTATAGGTTTATTATATAACAAGAAACAACACCAGAACTTAATAATAATTTATTAAAACATGGTTAGAACAACAAAATACAAAACAATTAAAATATATAATTGTAAATACAAAATGACAATCACTAATTGGTAAATTAATTGACAAATTAGACCTTTATGGCATGCTGAAAGAACTGTGAACAAGGAATGAAGTAAATGATTTAATCCCGCCAGTCTAGCAGTAATTGTTGAGCATTTAATGCCACTACGGAGGATGATGCAATTGTGGATGATGCAATCGTGGATGATGCAATCGTGGATGATACAATCGCGGATGATGCAATCGCGTGAAGCAAAATTGTCGTTGAGACACAAACTGGTTACAATGAGCTACGTTTCATGTACACCAAAAACAAAATGTCCGCCTTAATTTGGCACGCTAGCGGTCAAAATAACAGTGAAATATGTTATACAATTTCATAACGACACATTCCACATGTTTTCAGTTACAAATAAGCATAAGAGATTAATGAATTGTCGTCTGCTACAATTATTTGAACTATTTATAGCCATAATTTTACCCAGCATGCAAATAGTTAAGTACGCTTCACAATATGTTCGATAGTGTACCTGCTTTTGAAAAAGGGGCCTCCTAGTGGTTACGGATGTCTACTACAAACCACTTGCCCCTTGCCGCTCTATGTTCGAATTTCACTGGGGTGTCTAAAAAGTTTTTCATGTGAGGAAACCATCCAGCTGGCTTGCGGAAGGTCGGTGGTGTTTCTACTCGGGTGCATGAAATACTGTTTGGAGGGGTCTTCTTCCATATAGAAGTTGGAGAGAAATGAAAGATTAACAAAAACTAACTGGTGTCATTAACCAACAGTGCAACTATTAAACGTTGTAATGAAACTACACCAAATATTGGCACAATACCCGATTCATACTTAACCCATTTGATTCTGGATACTGTTCAAACAGTATTTGCAACGAACATAGAGCCAGATCCGCTGCCACGGAACATACAATTTGATCAGGCTCTATGCTGTTTGCTATTCAGATGATATTGCTAAGACATTTGGCTATGTAGCAAACAACATAGATCCTGATCAGCATGCAGCATAGTCACGATTTATGTTGTTTGCAAAAGCTTTTTTTAATGTATCCAGAATGATAATGGGTTAAACAAATCATTAAGACTTGAATGATACATGTCGGGGTCAAGTCTCAAAGTGCGAGCAACCTTTGGTCCCTCACTGATACTGCCTTCGAACGGGCAGATCTATATAAACTTGAACACAACAACGCTTATGGAAGAGGAGGTGTCTGCTGAACTCTCATTGGTCGTTCACATCACAGGAAACAGCAGCCTATAGATATACTGATGTATAACTGCTACAGTATATAACCTATACAGTACTGTACATGTTACAATATATAATCTAGATTAACATAACAGACTCAAAACTGATCTAACAAAGAGACGGACACAACCCCATCCTGCAAGTTAAACTGATCTAACAAAGAGACGGACACAACCCCATCCTGCAAGTTAAACTGATCAAACAAAGAAATGGACACAACCCCACCCTGCAAGTTAAACTGATCTAACAAAGAGACAGATACAACCCCACACTTCAAGTTAAACTGATCCAACAAAGACAGATACAACCCCATCCTGCAAGTTAAACTGATCTAACAAAGAGACAGACACAACCCCACACTTCAAGTTAAACTGATCTAACAAAGACAGATACAACCCCATCCTGCAAGTTAAACTGATCTAACAAAGAGACAGACACAACCCCACACTTCAAGTTAAACTGATCTAACAAAGAGACAGATACAACCCCATCCTGTAAGTTAAACTGATCTAACAAAGAGACAGATACAACCCCATCCTGTAAGTTAAACTGATCTAACAAAGAGACAGACACAACCCCACCCTGCAGGTTAAACTGATCTAACAAAGAGACAGATACAACCCCATCCTGCAAGTTAAACAGATCTAACAAAGAGACAGATACAACCCCACCCTGCAGGTTAAACTGATCTAACAAAAAGACAGATACAACCCCACCCTGCAGGTTAAACTGATCTAACAAAGAGACAGACACAATCCCATCCTGCAAGTTAAACTGATCTAACAAAGAGACAGATACAACCCCATCCTGCAAGTTAAACTGATCTAACAAAGACAGATACAATCCCACCCTGCAGGTTAAACTGATCTAACAAAGAAATGGACACAACCCCATCCTGCAAGTTAAACTGATCTAACAAAGAGATGGACACAACCCCACCCTGCAAGTTAAACTGATCCAACAAAGAAATGGACACAATCCCATCCTGCAAGTTAAACTGATCTAACAAAGAGACAGATACAACCACATCCTGCAAGTTAAACTGATCCAACAAAGAAATGGACACAACCCCACCCTTCAAGTTAAACTGATCTAACAAAGAGACAGACACAACCCCACCCTGCAGGTTAAACTGATCTAACAAAGAGACAGACACAACCCCACCCTGCAGGTTAAACTGATCTAACAAAGAGACAGATACAACCCCATCCTGCAAGTTAAACTGATCCAACAAAGAAATGGACACAACCCCATCCTGCAAGTTAAACTGATCTAACAAAGAGACAGACACAACCCCACCCTGCAGGTTAAACTGATCTAACAAAGAGACAGATACAACCCCATCCTGCAAGTTAAACTGATCTAACAAAGAGACAGATACAACCCCACCCTGCAGGTTAAACTGATCTAACAAAAAGACAGATACAACCCCACCCTGCAGGTTAAACTGATCTAACAAAGAGACAGACACAATCCCATCCTGCAAGTTAAACTGATCTAACAAAGAGACAGATACAACCCCATCCTGCAAGTTAAACTGATCTAACAAAGACAGATACAATCCCACCCTGCAGGTTAAACTGATCTAACAAAGAAATGGACACAACCCCATCCTGCAAGTTAAACTGATCTAACAAAGAGACGGACACAACCCCACCCTGCAAGTTAAACTGATCCAACAAAGAAATGGACACAATCCCATCCTGCAAGTTAAACTGATCTAACAAAGAGACAGATACAACCACATCCTGCAAGTTAAACTGATCCAACAAAGAAATGGACACAACCCCACCCTTCAAGTTAAACTGATCTAACAAAGAGACAGACACAACCCCACCCTGCAGGTTAAACTGATCTAACAAAGAGACAGACACAACCCCACCCTGCAGGTTAAACTGATCTAACAAAGAGACAGATACAACCCCATCCTGCAAGTTAAACTGATCCAACAAAGAAATGGACACAACCCCATCCTGCAAGTTAAACTGATCTAACAAAGAGACAGACACAACCCCACCCTGCAAGTTAAACTGATCTAACAAAGAGATGGACATAATCCCATCCTGCAAGTTAAACTGATCTAACAAAGAGACAGATACAACCCCATCCTGCAAGTTAAACTGATCCAACAAAGAAATGGACACAATCCCATCCTGCTAGTTAAACTGATCTAACAAAGAGACAGACACAACCCCACCCTGCAAGTTAAACTGATCCAACAAAGAGACGGACACAACCCCACCCTGCAAGTTAAACTGGTCTAACAAAGAGATGGACACAACCCCACCCTGCAAGTTAAACTGATCTAACAAAGAGACGGTCACATCGCTAATAATTGACATAGAGCTTTCATAAAAACGTTTAAATTAATTTTTATAACGATTGCGAAACAAGCTTTAACAACTTATATTAATCACTCTCTGAAAGCGTAAATGTGGTCATTCATGTGGGAGGAAATCGGAGTACCCGGAGAAAACGCACCTATCAGATCTGGCGACCACCGTCCCGGTCCGAGGACATTTGTGAATATGTTTACAAATATTCCACTACTACATACAAGCAATATATTATACATTATAGTAATTGTTATTTTGTCTGCTTCAGAAACACACGTATGCTGCCTTTCATAATGATAATTGGGTTAGCAAGTGCCATGTCCATGGTGTATTTAAACAGTAAACAGAAACTAGATGAACAACATATCTTCTATGCAAATAAAAACACCAAATAAAACATTGTATGTTCGCTAAATCAAGGTTCAGCCAAAACGCCCATTCTGCTGCAGGACAATGATTAGATCTACTTTACACAGGACTTAACTCTGCCCATTCTGCTGCAGGACTAAGATTAGATCTACTTCACACATGACTTAACTCCACCCATTGTGCTGCCAGACTAAGATTAGATCTACTTCACACAGGTTTTAACTCCGCCCATTCTGCTGCAGGACTAAGATTAGATCTACTTCACACAGGACTTAACTCTGCCCATTCTGCTGCAGGACTAAGATTAGATCTACTTTACACAGGACTTAACTCCGCCCATTCTGCTGCAGGACAATGATTAGATCTACTTTACACAGGACTTAACTCCGCCCATTCTGCTGCAGGAAAATATTAGATCTACTTCACACAGGACTTAACTCCGCCCATTCTGCTGCAGGACTAAGATTAGATCTACTTCACAGAGGACTTATCTCCGCCCATTCTGCTGCAGGACAATGATTAGATCTACTTCAAACAGGACTTAACTCCGCCCATTCTGCTGCCGGACTAAAATTAGATCTACTTCACACAGAACTTAACTCCGCCCATTCTGCTGCAGGACAATGATTAGATCTACTTCACACAGGATTTAGCTCTTGCAGAATGGTTTACAAACGAGAGCAAATTTCTGTTTGTACCGAATTCTTAAATCTTCTAGCCTCATTGCCAGTTCCTGAGAGATTGAGTCCTTCTCTGCGGAAAACCACTTCTGTACGTTCTGTAGCATGTCGGGGAAGAAGGGAGATATCTCTAGCAGTGTCTCTAGACAACAATAACGCACTTTCTCAACACCTGCAAGACAAGACCAACACAAAAACACTTAAATCCACATTGCCTCTTTTCTCAGCTGGCGATTAATTCAAGGTCTTCTAAAATTGAAATGTTTTGTCATCAAGCTAAAAGAAAGTGATATAATCAAAATTATCAATTAGATAACAGGACAAGAAGAGATGCATACGCCTGCTCTGGGCCGACCATTTTATGATCACATGCCATTTCTCCAAAACTGGACAATTAGATAACAGCACAAGAAGAGATGCATACGCCTGTTCTGGGCCGACCATTTTATGATCACATGCCATTTCTCCAAAACTGGACAATTAGATAGCAGGACAAGAAGAGATGCATACGCCTGCTCTGGGTCGACCATTTTATGATCACATGCCATTTCTCCAAAACTGGAATCATTTCCTCTTGGATCAACCCTCTACCCAGATATCCACGTTTCATCAGAAACCAACCATAAATGTTTGAGTTATCTCGCTAACACACACACAGACAGACACACGCACGCCAAAAACTGTCCCTATGACAGGGCTTAAATATTCTCTAGCTTTTTCTATGTTGAACCTACCTGGTTTAAACGAGAGTATAGGTATAAGCCAATGCCGTGTAATCATCTGATAGTCTCGCAGTTTAACCGAACCTGCCAGTTTACTAATGCCATAACCTGCAATACAACAAACTACCTGCTAGTATGAAACAATGAATAGATCAACCAAAAAGAGATGAAGAATCCGGATACCCCACCAAGCAGCATTTCAGGCACACATGTAGAACCACCAACTTTCTACAAGCCAGCTGGACAGCTTTTTCACATGAATGAATCTATTAGAAATCAAATCGGTTTAAGTGTATAATGGTCATTCGTGAACAATGTTAAAAGCCAATGACATAGTTTGTCATTTGATTTGTTTCCTTATTTGTCCATTATCCTCGCAGTGTCATCAACAGAACACTAACTGCATCCTTATTTGTCCATTGTCCTCGCAGTGTCATCAACAGAACACTAACTGCATCCTTATTTGTCCATTGTCCTCGCAGTGTCATCAACAGAACACTAACTGCATCCTTATTTGTCCATTGTCCTCGCAGTGTCATCAACAGAACACTAACTGCATCCTTATTTGTCCATTGTCCTCGCAGTGTCATCAACAGAACACTAACTGCATCCTTATTGTCCATTGTCCTGTGTCATAACAGACACTAACTGCATCCTTATTTGTCCATTGTCCTCGCAGTGTCATCAACAGAACACTAACTGCATCCTTATTTGTCCATTGTCCTCGCAGTGTCATCAACAGAACACTAACTGCATCCTTATTGTCCATTGTCCTCGCAGTGTCATCAACAGAACACTAACTGCATCCTTATTTGTCCATTGTCCTCGCAGTGTCATCAACAGAACACTAACTGCATCCTTATTTGTCCATTGTCCTCGCAGTGTCATCAACAGAACACTAACTGCATCCTTATTTGTCCATTGTCCTCGCAGTGTCATCAACAGAACACTAACTGCATCCTTATTTGTCCATTGTCCTCGCAGTGTCATCAACAGAACACTAACTGCATCCTTATTTGTCCATTGTCCTCGCAGTGTCATCAACAGAACACTAACTGCATCCTTATTTGTCCATTGTCCTCGCAGTGTCATCAACAGAACACTAACTGCATCCTTATTTGTCCATTGTCCTCGCAGTGTCATCAACAGA
This sequence comes from Archivesica marissinica, assembly GCA_014843695.1. Lineage (NCBI taxonomy): Eukaryota > Metazoa > Mollusca > Bivalvia > Venerida > Vesicomyidae > Archivesica > Archivesica marissinica. Next base: position 33,558,182 of record CM026389.1, on the reverse strand, counting down.
ACACTAACTGCATCCTTATTTGTCCATTGTCCTCGCAGTGTCATCAACAGAACACTAACTGCATCCTTATTTGTCCATTGTCCTCGCAGTGTCATCAACAGAACACTAACTGCATCCTTATTTGTCCATTGTCCTCGCAGTGTCATCAACAGAACACTAACTGCATCCTTATTTGTCCATTGTCCTCGCAGTGTCATCAACAGAACACTAACTGCATCCTTATTTGTCCATTGTCCTCGCAGTGTCATCAACAGAACACTAACTGCATCCTTATTTGTCCATTGTCCTCGCAGTGTCATCAACAGAACACTAACTGCATCCTTATTTGTCCATTGTCCTCGCAGTGTCATCAACAGAACACTAACTGCATCCTTATTTGTCCATTGTCCTCGCAGTGTCATCAACAGAACACTAACTGCATCCTTATTTGTCCATTGTCCTCGCAGTGTCATCAACAGAACACTAACTGCATCCTTATTTGTCCATTGTCCTCGCAGTGTCATCAACAGAACACTAACTGCATCCTTATGTGTCCATTGTCCTCGCAGTGTCATCAACAGAACACTAACTGCATCCTTATTTGTCCATTGTCCTCGCAGTGTCATCAACAGAACACTAACTGCATCCTTATTTGTCCATTGTCCTCGCAGTGTCATCAACAGAACACTAACTGCATCCTTATTTGTCCATTGTCCTCGCAGTGTCATCAACAGAACACTAACTGCATCCTTATTTGTCCATTGTCCTCGCAGTGTCATCAACAGAACACTAACTGCATCCTTATTTGTCCATTGTCCTCGCAGTGTCATCAACAGAACACTAACTGCATCCTTATGTGTCCATTGTCCTCGCAGTGTCATCAACAGAACACTAACTGCATCCGTATGTGTCCATTGTCCTCGCAGTGTCATCAACAGAACACTAACTGCATAACTTCTTAGCTTGAAAGAGTCCAACTCCAAATGGATTTGAATAACACAGTGCAAGTTGTGATAGCGCATTGGATGCATGTTCGCTTCAGGTGCGAAAGGTTCGGAGTTCGAGCCCCGCTGGAGCCGCAACGAATGTACCCTTAGGCAAGGCATTTAAATTCCACGTGGCATCTTCTCTCTCACTCGTGGCGATAGATTCCATCAAGAATGAGGTCTCGAGAGTGATCAGTTTAACTTCGCTTGAAAGAGTCCAACTACAAATGGATTTGAATAACACAGTGCAAGTCGTGATAGCTCAATGGTAGTGCGTTCGCTTCAGAGTTCGAGCCCCGCTGGAGCCGTTACGATTGTGTCCTTAGGCAAGGCATTTAAATTCCACGTTGCCTCTTCCCTCGTGGCGATGGATTCCACCAAGCACGAGGTCTCGAGAGTGATTAATATAAGTTGTAAGAACTTGTTTCGCAATCGAGCTAAATTAAATGTGTATACACTAATAACACAGTGGTCAGAGACAATGTCACCCCCACTCATACAGCAATGCACCGCAAAGCAAAATATATCAAAAACATGTTTGGTGTAATAGCAACTTACTTGTAAGACGTAGGACTGCGCAAACATAATCCAGGAGGACTGGCTTTGTGATCTTGTCTGCCGTGTATTTATTGGTAGCAGTCTGCAAACCGTGTCTATTTATAAACTGCTCCTTAAACCACGCCCAGTTCTGACTAGCGAACAGTAGTTCTAAAGCCTTCATCAATTCACATTCAGCAGCTGAAGTGACAATTTCAACAATCAAACCTCAATAAAAATTGTCGGATTGGCTGTCCGATTAGCGCAGTGGTTAGCAAGCTCGCTTCTCACCAATAAAAAAAATATAAAAAAAAGTGTATGTCGACAAAATATTTAAAGAAAGCCGCTTACTACTACATATTCAAAAAGTATATTTTTCTACAACTTTCGCTATATTTCTGAAGACAGAAGAATTAAGAATAAAAAAACTAATACTGTACAATATGGTTTTGATGCCTACTTACAGATGCACAACAATATCAAATGCTTAAAGCCCCATGTGCGTTTACTTAGAATCTGCTGCATAACGAGATATTGTAAGGAGCGGGTGATTAGATATTGTGATTATTGCGGTAAATTTTCATTTTTCAATAACATATTATTACGTTAAAAAGTAACATTTGGACCACAAGCGAAATGTTGTGAAATTACCTCCCTTTATGGATATTTTTTAGCAACATCGCCAATAACTCTTGTCAATGGTGGCTTACTAACATTAACATTAAGATTAATTTGCATATGAATTATAGTATTAATTTTCCAACTGAAGAAACAAAATGAACAAAGACACTTTAAGGATGGTGCAGGCAAAATGAACTCACACTTATGCGCGAGTTTATGTAAAATATATGTTTTCTAGCCCCGCAAGTATGAATGAACGAACGATATAGGTTTCTTTATAGTCGCCTATGCCGAGGCATTTGGGCGACTGGTTTCTCTAAGTAGATTACGTTGTCATCTAAGTTGCTTATGTGGACAACTGGAAACGCATCTTCGTTCTTCTCAGGGTGACAATTCCTGTATCCTATCTTTTGAAGGGGTTTCATTTTAGGGCCACATACATCCTCCACGATTTGTAAGCTCACAACAGCAATAATGGTTCCGGTTTCTTCGCTGGGGTCCTCGCGCCATCAAGAAGTCAACGTCCCACCGTCCCCTTGAAGGAGCTGGCTAAAAATTAAACCAGCTATCCGCCGTCGCCAGCACCGAGCATTGCTGACTCACCAATTAGGTAAGTTACTGCGTTTATACTAGAGTAGAGTCACGCGACTTCTGCTGATACGATAGCGTGGCTTCCGTCAGAGAAGTCCTTGACCCATATTCCTGCTGTGAGCTCTGCCTAGGTGACGACGTGCACAATTCTATCTTTTTAACTTGCACATAACATTTTAGATTAATTGACTGTTCTAAACTGCGCCTGCCAATCAGAATCGTGACATATTGTTAAACAGTAACAAATTGAAGTTGAAATGTTATTTTGGCATTACATATTGTGAATAGATTGGTGCAAGAACAGCACGTATGTACTTCTACTACCCCCTGGAACATAAGGAATATGGTAGCCTGGGAATGGTCTCCCCTACTATGTACAATCCAGCCCCAGCTTAACCATATTTGCTGAGCGGTTGGCCACTGTACCACTAATGTAACATGATGTCTGTTTTTAACCTTAGTATGTAGTTCTTTTAACACTCTCTATCTCACTAATTGAGATTTTTAACCACTGTCCCTGACAAGCGCCTCCCTGTAATACTCGCGTCTGAGTGTTGAGAGTACTATGTAGATGTAGAACAAGCGTTGATATATTTTGCCTGATCATATACATATTTTTTAACATCGAGGCCATTAATTGAGCCGTATAAT
>CM026389.1:33533036-33553817 GCA_014843695.1 Archivesica marissinica | reverse complement strand
TCATTAATGTTGTCGATATTGTCAGAGGTACTGAACAGTGAACAGTACTTCATTAATGGTGTCAGCATTGTCAGAGGTACCGAACAATGAACAGTACTTCATTGATGGTGTCGGCATTGAACAGTGAACAGTACTTCATTGATGGTGTCAGCATTGTCAGAGGTGCTGAACAGTGAACAGTACTTCATTGATAATGTCAGCATTGTCTGAGGTATCGAACAGTGAATAGTACTTCATTGATGGTGTCAGCATTGTCAGAGGTACTGAACAGTGAACAGTACTTCATTGATGATGTCGGTATTGTCAGAGGTACCGAACAGTGAACAGTACTTCATTAATGGTGTCAGCATTGTCTTAGGTATCGAACAGTGAACAGTACCTCATTGATTTTGTCAATATTGTCAGAGGTGCTGAACAGTGAACAGTACTTCATTGATGGTGTTTGTATTGTCAGAGGCGCTGAACAGTGAACAGTACTTCATTGGTTGTGTCAGCATTGTCAGAGCTACCGAACAGTGAACAGTACTTCATTGATGATGTCAGCATTGTCAGAGGTGCTGAACAGTGAACAGTACTTCATTGATGGTGTCGGTATTGTCAGAGGTGCTGAACAGTGAACAGTACTTCATTGATGGTGTTTGTATTGTCAGAGGTGCTGAACAGTGAACAGTACTTCATTGATGGTGTCAGCATTGTCAGAGGTGTTGAACAGTGAACAGTACTTCATTGGTTGTGTCAGCATTGTCAGAGCTACCGAACAGTGAACAGTACTTCATTGATGATGTCGGTATTGCCAGAGGTGCCGAACAGTGAACAGTACTTCATTGATGGTGTCACTACACGCTCACCCATCAACTCCAACAATTTGGTATAAATGATTAAGCCACATTATGGATACAATCTTTCTCAAAAACACAATATATTCTCGTTGAAGGTAAATACTCTCACGGGTTATCAGTGCTCTCAGGTGTCTACCAAGGGTCTGTTCTGAGGCCCTGTCTCTGTCTATCTTATATAAATGACATACCAAACAGTATCATAAGTAGGACCACTCCTCTTTGCCGACGACACCATAGTCTACTTCACCATCAAATCCCAGTCCTCAGCAGAAGCACTACAACATGACATACACTTCTTAGAATCTTGGGAAAAGGAATGGTCCATGTAATTCATCACTAAAATATGTGAAATATTAAGAATCCATAGGAAAAGAAACACTGTCATTTTCCCATACATGTTACAATGCACACAATTAAGGTCAACTGAACACTTCAATATCTCTGAGTCAACATTAGTAAGACCATCAACTGGGTCCAACACAGCATTAGTATTACCTCAAAAACTACCCCGCCCACTGTTTCATCAAAAGGAATGTCAAAACTAATAACATGTCAAGGAAACTTCCTATACCACTTATGTCCGCCCACAGGTTGAATACTGCTCCACCGTCTGGAATCCCTGGCAGAAACACTTACCTACAAACTAGAAATGGTCCAAGGATCTGCAGCCCGTTATATATTCAATGATTAAAACTACACTAGTCTAGTAATGTATCACAATATTATCCACCCTCAATTGGTAAACTTTAGAACAGAGACAAAGCCTCATTGATCATGTTTTACAAAATAAGAAATGAACTAGTTGCTGTAGATCACGATAACCTAATACCCACAAGAAACTATCTAAACCTACAGTCAAAAACACAATGTCATGCCAACTCAGCCCCCCCCCCCCCCCCCAACAATCAGGCTGTGAAACAGTCTACCGACATATATACAGTCGAGTCCCTGTTGCCTTTGGTTTAAACATATTTATTTATCAGGATACATATAATATACATTGAGAAATATACAGAAACATACATTTATATATGTGGATTGAACTGTAAGCTAAAAGCTTAAGGAAATTCTTTACACTGCGTACTAAGCCTGCCCAGGAAAGGTAAACTGCCCGCCGGCGATATAGCCCAAAATGGTGCTGATGCAGGCGTAAAACCCGAAATATAACATAACATAACACTGCGTACTAGATGTCGGTACCAATTATATATGGCAATTTTAATAACTTGGCGTAATATCGAAAATGACCAGAACTTAAATATGTTTAATTCAAATTGGAAACGCATCGAAACGTTTATAAATATCTGAAAATTGGTAGCTAAGGGCTTAGAAATAGAAAAGGGAAATAAGAATGGAATTGGAATAGAATAAATTATGCAGAAATGAGATGTAGAAGTATGGACGAGTAGTATTGAATGAGAGTAAGAAATATGGGTGGAGCGGATTGTGAATTTGATTCCATAGTGGACGTCTTGAACTAGACAACTCAGTCAAATCGTTTTGACTTTTCTATGAACTCTTGTACGGCAAGGCAGATCTGTTCGTGGTGTCATCTGGTATAGAAGTATGAAAGAATGTTTTTTATGGAAACATTACAATGTGCATTGATGTTGTTTGTGAGTGATGCGCTGATTGTGTCATACAAGGTGCATTGACGGAAGAAGTGATAAATAGTTTCACGTTGTCCACATGGGCAAAGAGGTGACGGTATGATGTTTTTAGAGAAAAGATCGTCAGCAAGTATACTGCAGTTGAAACCGTTAAACTGTATACTGTCTGCTTTTAACTATAGTTGTGTAGACCCTTCTATCTTTTTAACTTGCACATAACATTTTAGATTAATTGACTTCTAAACTGCCCCTGCCAATCAGAATCGTGACATATTGTTAGATAGTAACAAATTGAAGTTGAAATGTTATTGTGGCATCACACATTGTGAATAGAGTGGTGCAAGAACAGCACGTATGTACTTCTACTACCCCCTGGAACATAAGGAATATGGTAGCCTGGGAATGGTCTCCCCTACTATGTACAATCCAGCCCCAGCTTAACCATATTTGCTGAGCGGTTGGCCACTGTACCACTAATGTAACATGATGTCTGTTTTTAACCCTAGTATGTAGTTCTTTTAACACTATCTATCTCACTAATTGAGATTTTTAACCACTGTCCCCGACAAGCGCCTCCCTGTCATACTCGTATCTGAGTGTTGAGAGTACTATGTAGAACAAGCGTTGATATATTTTGCCTGATCAGTCATATACATAATTTTTAACATCGAGACCATTAATTGAGCCGTATTGAGTTCCTGATAATGTCATTTTACCAGAAGTAATAATGTGAAAAATCGACAGACTGGATCCCATGCTAGGAATATGGCATTAGAGAAAGGAAAACCAAGGTCAAATTTGGTGATCTTTGACCTACATGAGTAGTGATTTCCACGCATAGTTATTTGTATTCTATCGCTTTCTACTTTCGATTTCAGACAATTTCGTTGAAAAACAAAAATGGGAGGCATTTAGGTATAGAATCTTTGCATTTATCTATCTTGTCAAACCGCTCACACCAGTTTCTACATGCAAGCTATCGTTTGTTTTGTTATCTTCAGACACTTACTATTCACCACACATATCCTGAACATGATAAATGTTCGAAATTATTCCGAATTATGTTTATTTTAACAATGTTGTCTACTTTCGTTTTCAGTTTCTAAGAGAGTGGCCTGGTCAAACGGAAGAAGCATGCGACATGGCCTCTAATGTCACAGATGATGGTTTGAATTGTCCAATATGCTTTGAGACTTACCAAGAACCTAAAGCACTTGTTTGTTTGCATACATTTTGTGAGACTTGCATGAATGAATACATTCTGAAAAACAAGGAAAAGGGACTACTTTCTGATGGGATTGAATGTCCGTTATGCCGATTTGTGACACCTGTTGAGAAAGACAATCCACTTGAAACTTGGGCCAAATCACTGCGGTCAAATTATGCCCTTGCCTTAGTATTAGAGAGTATGTCCGATGCAAAGAAACATCCTGAGCAAAATGAGAAGTTGTGTCAGCCTTGCTTGAAACAAAACCTGAGGAATACCGCAGCAATATTGTGTTCGGTATGCAATGAACGGTTGTGTGAGGAATGTAAAACTGTTCATGATCGTCTAGAAATCTTGAAAAATCATAAATCTGTGAACATTGAGAGCAAAGATACCGTTGAATTTCTAACCACTTTCCAAACGTTCCAGAAATGTGAACAACACAGTAAAAAGTTAAAGTTTTTCTGCAAAGATGAAGACACTCTATGTTGCAGTACATGTGCCATAATAACACATAGAGAATGCAAGGGTCTCGTAGAACTGTCAGAAATAGCAGACAAGTTCGATAATACCAGGCTGCAAAGGGAGTTTACAGAACTAGAAATAAAAATGAAATTGTCCACCACACATTTAGTGAGAGAGAGCAAGAAAATGACGTCCCAGATAACAGATTTGGTCGACCAATTGAAACAAATAAGGGAACAAGTTATTAAACATTTTGATATACTTGAGAACAAACTAAATGGTGAAATGAAATCGCTTCAAGATTCCAAATCGACAGAGATAATGCAGCAGGCAGCGGGTTGTGAAGAAGTGGCGTGTGAAGTACGTCGTTTGATGCACATCTTAGATCTTGCAAACGAGAATGGCACCCAGGAACAGACATTTATTGTTGCCAGAAAGCTGAAGGATCTTTTAGCAGTACAAAAGAGCCAAGCTGATTTGAAATTTAAGAACCTTGAGTCTTTGGACCTGACACTCGTTGTTTCTAAAACAATGGACGATTTCTTGAAATGCGCACCAGAACTTATTTCGTTATCTGTCAAGAAAGAACCTGAAATCATACCTAGTTGTACATCAAAACAGCTTCAACTTATTGCCGAAGTAGATATTAAACAGGCAACTGATGAACAGCTTGAGCCATTTTATCGTGGAATAGATTTTCTGCCAGACGGAAGAGTAGTTGCTGTTGACCGCCCAAACAAGAAGTGTGTTGTGATGAATGGAGAATTGGGGAAAGTTGGAGAAATTACTTTGAAAAGAAATCCTCTAGATGTGGCTGTTGTAGAAAATAACACGATCATCATTTCTACTGGAAAACAGAAGGAACTACTTATTTATCAGTTGAATGAGAATAACACATTTATTGAAATACAAACTGTTCCTGTCACTGTAAACTGTGACTCAATTTCTGTAGTTGGCAACAACAAATGCGTTGTTGGCACCTATGGCCACAGTGAACCAGTACACAAGCTTTCCACCTCGGGATCTGTGGCTACATTGGGCGTGGACTTTCAATGTACTCAGTATGCCTCTTCGAAGGATTTTAAATGTTGCTTTGATGAAGAAACAAAACAATTACTTATAACAGATGCTAGGAAAGATGCTGTTTTTATCTACAGTCTTGAAAGCGGGGAAATGGTGACTGTAAAAGATGAACGTATAGTCACACCAACAGGTGTTACACACTACATGAATGACTTATACTTCATTTGCAGTCGTGGTACTAATTCAATTTTGCAATTGACATCATCTGGTAAAATTTTGGCAGTTAATGACTTGAACATGAACTTTCCTAATTCAATTTGCATATCAAAAGGCAAAAACAGGTTGTTGGTGGCCAACAATCTGAAAGGGTCTAAAATATTTCAACTCTTCACAATTGTTTGAAAATAAAAATGTAGTACCATTAAAATTGTGAACATACAAATTGATATGATGTACATATGTTTATCCTCGATGATGATGATTGTTGAGACCAAGGCAATCAAACACCTGCATGTCATCACAAACAAGTATAACTTGTTTATCTAGGGTTTGTCTTATATGTAGATTTATTCTTTATTTCAGTCTCATCGTTGTACAATACATAAAATATACACAACAAATTGTCGAGGCATAGTACAACACCATTCATTATAAAAGAATTATAAGAGACTAATGTAATCACAGATAATCAAACTATCACAGTCTATCGACATATTATTATATTTACATATTAAAACCGAGGAACAGTCGCTAATTGAAAATTAAATACTTACTAAAACCAGTAATTTTGAAATACTGAAATGAAAAAAAAGCACTAATGCGCAATTAAGAAATGTTTTAAAATATCAGTTATCAACCTCGATCAGATCGTGGTTGAACTAATTAGCAGCTGTTTCTCGGAATGGATAAGAGACACACAATCAATAAATCAAATGGATACATTATTTACATAAATAAAAGGATCGTCTTTGAAGAATATCAAAACAGGTTTTGGCAACAATTCTAATCGGAGGTATAGTAGTAAAAATAATTCTAAGCTGGTCGGATACAGGTTTGTTCCGAAAGTCATTTTCATATAATGAAGCTTTCTCTAAGAGAACAGCTCTCAAATCATCATACAGTGAACATTCTAATAATACATGACTTTCGTCTTCTAATACATTACAGAAAGGGCACTTACGTTCATCAAGTGGTAAATTCTCATACCTTCCGGTTTCTATATGTAATGGAGCAACTCCACATCTAAATGTACATAATGCTGATCTGTGACGTGTGGGTAAAATCATTTTACAATATACTTCTGTTTGAAATTTAAATGTACAGTAGGTTCTAAGCTTATTGCGACCACGTATGTATGCATGTATGTATGGGTGTTATTAAAAAATATTAAACATTAATATGCTTATTGTAAACTACAAATCATTAGAATGAAGTCTGAAATGGATTTCCAAACATCGAAATTCATTAAGTAGCCACCATACCTATTACAACTATAGTTTCTATTTCCAAACATCGAGATTCATTAAGTAGCCATATCTTGTCAAACTCTAGTTTCTATTTACAAACATTGATTCTTTAAGTAGCCTAGAAGCTATAACAACTTAATAAAGGCTATTGAAAATAGAATATTTTGTGGAGTGAACAAAGAATATGCCATCGTCTTCTGAATGAATAACTACTACAATTTGACCCTCTGTAAAGTCATTAACAATGACTTCTAATATCTCCATAACGACCTTTTATTCTATTCCCGTCACTGATCTTTATGGACAGTTTTAAAAATACAGTCTACATACGCTATGTCAATGTCGGTTATGTCGAATTCTCCGGTTATCTCGAAGTCGGACCAAAGTGCCGTTTCAGACACTATCATTTTACATATAACTGACTCTGTTTATGTCAAACTTCGGTTATGTCGAAGTATTTTGTTTAGTCCGACGGAATTCGACATAACGGATGTAGACTGTATATGTAAAACTAGGGGACAAAATCATTTATACGTTCATGCTTTGTAACATTTGTATTGTGCAAGTTTACAGATTGTGTGTAAGATAATTAATATAATCATAGTTTCACAAATGTGTTGAACCAGTTAATTTCAAGCTTCCTACGAAACTAATTCCAGTGTTATTTCTAGGTTATCGGGTTTATTTTGAAGGAAGAGTTGCATATTCCTTTCCTTTGTAATGAATGAATGACTAATACAATCGGCATGGATCATTCTAGAGGGCAACTGGGGCGAAATAGTCGCACTAGGGACCCTGACTTCGCCCCCTGGGGACCCAACTTCTCCCTATGAAAATAATTACAATTTTCATACCAAATAGTGTCCAGTAAGATGCACAGGCCTATTATAGCCAAACTTGTAACTTTTAACACTATTTTGTTGACATTTATTAAATAACAAAATTTAAGGGTGCAATCGCGAACTTTATGACATAGAATGAGCCCTGAATTGGGTCCTTAAATGCACCAGAAGCCACAATTTGAATAACATAATGAATGCAATTATGGGGAACCATACCACCAGCCAAATCGCACATTTGGTGCTCGAATGTTGTTGCGTATACCAACGATAACTCAGCTACATGTCCGATTGGTAAAATCAGCAGACAAAACCATGCATACTTTTATACTTTGTACAGTTTGTATTGTATGTGCCATTGTACCAAGATTGTATGCAAGAGTTTCAATATAATATAATCATATACTTTATATTTCTGTTCTTATTTCTGAAACCAAGAGTGCTTGGAAACTCCTAAATTGTTCACCTGATCCGACTGTCGAATTGGTAATGATTGTTTGTGTGTTCTACGTTTATTTATCGTCACTACCGGTTGCCCATATGAGTGACGCCTCCTGAAGAGATTCGTCATTTTTGATTTTGGAGGATAGTGCAGTATACAGACAGATACCCATTCCAGAATCTCCTCTGGTTTTTTACGTGCACGGTGTAAAGCACCGACACGAGACCTCGGTTTAACGTCCCATCTGAAAGACTGTTAATTTTATTAGGGTCAGACGGGGATCGAACCTGCGATCCTTGGATTACCAGTCCAGCATGCTACCACTGTACTACAGATCCGTCTGTGTATATCCATAGCTTCAAGAGGAAAAGGATGATACACCGTTACTTGGACAATGATAACCATTACTTGGACAATGATACAACGTTACTTGGACAATGATATAACGTTACTTGGACAATGATATAACGTTACTTGGACAATGATACACCGTTACTTGGACAATGATAACCATTACTTGGACAATGATACAACGTTACTTGAACAATGATATAACGTTACTTGGACAATGATATAACGTTACTTGGACAATGATACACCGTTACTTGTACAATGATACAACGTTACTTGGACAATGATACACCGTTACTTGGACAATGATACAATGTTACTTGGACAATAATACTGTTACTTGGACAATGATACACCGTTACTTGGACAATGATACACTGTTACTTGGACAATGATACACCGTTACTTGGACAATGATATACAGTTACTTGGACAATGATACACCGTTACTTGGACAATGATACAATGTTACTTGGACAATGATACACTGTTACTTGGACAATGATACACCGTTACTTGGACAATGATATACAGTTACTTGGACAATGATACAACGTTACTTGGACAATGATATACAGTTACTTGGACAATGATACACCGTTACTTGTACAATGATACACCGTTACTTGGACAATGATATAACGTTACTTGGACAATGATATAACGTTACTTGGACAATGATACACCGTTACTTGGACAATGATATACAGTTACTTGGACAATGATACACCGTTACTTGGACAATGATATAACGTTACTTGGACAATGATACACCGTTACTTGGACAATGATATACAGTTACTTGGACAATGATACACCGTTACTTGGACAATGATATACAGTTACTTGGACAATGATACACCGTTACTTGGACAATGATACACCGTTACTTGGACAATGATATACCGTTACTTGGACAATGATACACCGTTACTTGGACAATGATATACAGTTACTTGGACAATGATACAGCGTTACTTGTACAATGATACAGCGTTACTTGAACAATGATACAACGTTACTTAGACAACGATACAGCGTTACTTGGACAATGATACAGCGTTACTTGTACAATGATACAACGTTACTTGGACAATGATACACCGTTACTTGGACAATGATACACCGTTACTTGTACAATGATACACCGTTACTTGGACAATGATATAACATTACTTGGAAAATGATATAATGTTACTTGGACAATGATACAGATACTTGGATAATGATATAACATTACTTGGACAATGATATAACATTACTTGGACAATGATATAACATTACTTGGACAATGATATAACATTACTTGGACAATGATATAACATTACTTGGACAATGATATAATGTTACTTGGACAATGATATAACATTACTTGGACAATGATATAACATTACTTGGACAATGATACACCATTACTGGGACAATGATACACCACTACTGGGACAATAATACACCGTTACTGGGACAATAATACACCGTTACTGTGACAATGATACACCGTTACTGGGACAATGATACACCGTTACTTGGACAATGATACAATGTTACTTGGACAATAATACTGTTACTTGGACATTGATACACTGTTACTTGGACAATGATATACAGTTACTTGGACAATGATACACCGTTACTTGGACAATGATACACTGTTACTTGGACAATGATACACTGTTACTTGGACAATGATATACAGTTACTTGGACAATGATACAACGTTACTTGGACAATGATATACAGTTACTTGGACAATGATACACCGTTACTTGTACAATGATACACCGTTACTTGGACAATGATATAACGTTACTTGGACAATGATATAACATTACTTGGACAATGATACACCGTTACTTGGACAATGATACAACGTTACTTGGACAATGATATAACGTTACTTGGACAATGATATACAGTTACTTGGACAATGATACACCGTTACTAGGACAATGATATAACGTTACTTGGACAATGATACACCGTTACTTGGACAATGATATACAGTTACTTGGACAATGATACACCGTTACTTGGACAATGATACACCGTTACTTGGACAATGATATACAGTTACTTGGACAATGATACACCGTTACTTGGACAATGATACACCGTTACTTGGACAATGATATACAGTTACTTGGACAATGATACACCGTTACTTGGACAATGATACACCGTTACTTGGACAATGATATACCGTTACTTGGACAATGATACAACGTTACTTGGACAATGATGCAGCGTTACTTGGACAATGATACAACGTTACTTGGACAATGATACAACGTTACTTGGACAATGATACAGCGTTACTTGTACAATGATACACCGTTACTGGGACAATGATATAACATTACTTGGACAATGATATAATGTTACTTGGACAATGATACAACGTTACTTGGACAATGATACAACGTTACTTGGACAATGATACACCACTACTGGGACAATAATACACCGTTACTGTGACAATGATACACCGTTACTGGGACAATAATACACCGTTACTGGGACAATGATACAGCGTTACTTGGATAATGGTACACAGTTACTTTGACAATAATACACCGTTACTGGGACAATATTGTGTAAACAATATACATGTATGTAGGATGTAAACAATATACAGTGAAACCTGTGTTAGCGGTCACCTCTATTAAACAGCCAACCTGTATTAAGCAGCCAACCTCTATTAAGCAGCCAGTTTCAAGATTCCCAATATGTTGTTTTACTATACATTTGACCTCTATTAAGCAGCCACTTTCTGTGATTCCCTTCGATGGCTGCTTAACACAGGTTTGACTGTACATGTAAGATGTATTGTGTAAACAATATACATGTCATTCCAAGATTGTGATTATAGGTTTATTATATAACAAGAAACAACACCAGAACTTAATAATAATTTATTAAAACATGGTTAGAACAACAAAATACAAAACAATTAAAATATATAATTGTAAATACAAAATGACAATCACTAATTGGTAAATTAATTGACAAATTAGACCTTTATGGCATGCTGAAAGAACTGTGAACAAGGAATGAAGTAAATGATTTAATCCCGCCAGTCTAGCAGTAATTGTTGAGCATTTAATGCCACTACGGAGGATGATGCAATTGTGGATGATGCAATCGTGGATGATGCAATCGTGGATGATACAATCGCGGATGATGCAATCGCGTGAAGCAAAATTGTCGTTGAGACACAAACTGGTTACAATGAGCTACGTTTCATGTACACCAAAAACAAAATGTCCGCCTTAATTTGGCACGCTAGCGGTGAAAATAACAGTGAAATATGTTATACAATTTCATAACGACACATTCCACATGTTTTCAGTTACAAATAAGCATAAGAGATTAATGAATTGTCGTCTGCTACAATTATTTGAACTATTTATAGCCATAATTTTACCCAGCATGCAAATAGTTAAGTACGCTTCACAATATGTTCTATAGTGTACCTGCTTTTGAAAAAGGGGCCTCCTAGTGGTTACGGATGTCTACTACAAACCACTTGCCCCTTGCCGCTCTATGTTCGAATTTCACTGGGGTGTCTAAAAAGTTTTTCATGTGAGGAAACCATCCAGCTGGCTTGCGGAAGGTCGGTGGTGTTTCTACTCGGGTGCATGAAATACTGTTTGGAGGGGTCTTCTTCCATATAGAAGTTGGAGAGAAATGAAAGATTAACAAAAACTAACTGGTGTCATTAACCAACAGTGCAACTATTAAACTTTGTAATGAAACTACACCAAATATTGGCACAATACCCGATTCATACTTAACCCATTTGATTCTGGATACTGTTCAAACAGTATTTGCAACGAACATAGAGCCAGATCCGCTGCCACGGAACATACAATTTGATCAGGCTCTATGCTGTTTGCTATTCAGATGATATTGCTAAGACATTTGGCTATGTAGCAAACAACATAGATCCTGATCAGCATGCAGCATAGTCACTATTTTTCTTGTTTGCAAAAGCTTTTTTTAATGTATCCAGGATGATAATGGGCTAAACAAATCATTAAGACTTGAATGATACATGTCGGGGTCAAGTCTCAAAGTGTGAGCAACCTTTGGCCCCTCACTGATACTGCCTTCGAACGGGCAGATCTATATAAACTTGAACACAACAACGCTTATGGAAGAGGAGGTGTCTGCTGAACTCTCATTGATCGTTCACATCACATGATCAAGCACAGGAAACAGCAGCCTATAGATATACTGATGTATAACTGCTACAGTATATAACCTATACAGTACTGTAGATGTTACAATATATAATCTAGATTAACATAACAGACAGACTCAAAAGTGATCTAACAAAGAGACGGACACAACCCCACCCTTCAAGTTAAACTGATCTAACAAAGAGATGGACACAACCCCATCCTGCAAGTTAAACTGATCTAACAAAGAGATGGACAAAACCCCATCCTGCAAGTTAAACTGATCCAACAAAGAGACAGATTGCCATCCTGCAAGTTAAACTGATCCAACAAAGAAATGGACACAACCACATCCTGCAAGTTAAACTGATCTAACAAAGAGATGGACACAACCCCACCCTGCAAGTTAAACTGATCTAACAAAGAGACGGACACAATCCCACACTGCAAGTTAAACTGATCCAACAAAGAGATGTTGTTTCTTCTAGATTGGAACCTCCTGAACATATATCAGCTGGGTAGCAAGATGTCACACGTGAGCAATATTTGTAAGGGCCATAATTCAAAATGGTCACCACTAAGAAATGTATTTGCTTATAACATCGCTATTAATGGACATAGAGCTTTCATAAAAACGTTTAAATTTATTTTACAACGATTGCGAAACAAGCTTAAACAATTTATATTAATCACTCTCTGAAAGCGTAAATGTGGTCATTCATGTGGGAGGAAATCGGAGTACCCGGAGAAAACGCACCTATCAGATCTGGCGACCACCGTCCCGGTCCAAGGACATTTGTGAATATGTTTGCAAATATTCCACTACTATATACAAGCAATATATTATGCATTATAGTAATTGTTATTTTGTCTGGTTCAGAAACACACGTATGCTGCCTTTCATAATGATAATTGGGTTAGCAAGTGCCATGTCCACGATGTATTTAACAGTAAACAGAAACTAGATGAACAACATATCTTCTATGCAAATAGAAACACCAAATAAAACATTGTATGTTCGCTGAACCAAGGTTCAGACAAAACGCCCATTCTGCTGCAGGACAATGATTAGATCTACTTTACACAGGACTTAACTCTGCCCATTCTGCTGTCGGACTAAGATTAGATCTACTTCACACAGGACTTAACTCCGCCCATTCTGCTGCAGGACAATGATTAGATATACTTCACACAGGACTTAACTCCGCCCATTCTGCTGCCGGACTAAGATTAGATCTACTTCACACAGGACTTAACTCCGCCCATTCTGCTGCAGGACAATGATTAGATATACTTCACACAGGACTTAACTCTGCCCATTCTGCTGCAGGACAAAGATTAGATCTACTTCACACAGGACTTAACCCCGCCCATTCTGCTGCAGGACAAAGATTAGATCTACTTCACACAGGATTTAACTCCGCCCATTCTGCTGCAGGACAATGATTAGATCTACTTTACACAGGACTTAACTCCGCCCAATCTGCTGCAGGACTAAGATTAGATCTACTTCACACAGGATTTAGCTCTTGCAGAATGGTTTACAAACGAGAGCAAATTTCTGTTTGTACTGAAGTCTTAAATCTTCTAGCCTCGTTGCCAGTTCCTGAGAGATTGAGTCCTTCTCTGCGGAAAACCACTTCTGTACGTTCTGTAGCATGTCGGGGAAGAAGGGAGATATCTCTAGCAGTGTCTCTAGACAACAATAACGCACTTTCTCAACACCTGCAAGACAAGACCAACACAAAAACACTTAAATCCACATTGCCTCTTCTCTCACATTGCGATTAATTCAAGGTCTTCTAAAATTGAAATGTTTTGTCATAAAGCTAAAAGAAAGTGATATAATCAAAATTATCAATTAGATAACAGGACAAGAAGAGATGCATACGCCTGCTCTGGGCCGACCTTTTTATGATCACATGCCATTTCTCCAAAACTGGACAATTAGATAACAGGACAAGAAGAGATGCATACGCCTGCTCTGGGCCGACCTTTTTATGATCACATGCCATTTCTCCAAAACTTGACAATTAGATAGCAGGACAAGAAGAGATGCATACGCCTGCTCTGGGTCGACCTTTTTATGATCACATGCCATTTCTCCAAAACTGGAATCATTTCCTCTTGGATCAACCCTCTACCGGTACCCAGATATCCACGTTTCATCAGAAACCAACCATAAATGTTTGAGTTATCTCGTTAACACACACAGACAGACAGACAGACAGACAGACAGACAGACAGACAGACAGACAGACAGACAGACAGACACACACACGCCAAAAACTGTCCCTATGACAGGGCTTATATATTCTCTAGCTTTTTCTATGTTGAACGTACCTGGTTTAAACGAGAGTATAGGTATAAGCCAGTGCCGTGTAATCATCTGATAATCTCGCAGTTTAATCGAACCTGCCAGTTTACTAATGCCATAACCTGCAATACAACAAACTACCTGCTAGTATGAAACAATGAATAGATCAACCAAAAAGAGATGAAAAATCCGGATACCCCACCAAGCAGCATTTCAGGCACACAGGTAGAACCACCAACTTTCTACAAGCCAGCTGGGCAGCTTTTTCACAGGAAAGAATCTATTAGAAATCAAATCGGTTTAAGTGTATAATGGTCATTCGTGAACAATGTTAAAAGCCAATGACATAGTCTGTCATTTGATTTGTTTCCTTATTTATCCATTGTCCTCGCAGTGTCATCAACAGAAAATTAACTACATCCTTATTTGTCCATTGTCCTCGCAGTGTCATCAACAGAACACTAACTGCATCCTTATTTGTCCAGTGTCCTCGCAGTGTCATCAACAGAACACTAACTGCATCCTTATTTGTCCATTGTCCTCGCAGTGTCATCAACAGAACACTAACTGCATCCTTATGTGTCCATTGTCCTCGCAGTGTCATCAACAGAACAATAACTGCATCCTTATTTGTCCATTGTCCTCACAGTGTCATCAACAGAACACTAACTGCATCCTTATTTGTCCATTGTCCTCGCAGTGTCATCAACAGAACACTAACTGCATCCTTATTTGTTCATTGTCCTCGCAGTGTCATCAACAGAACACTAACTGCATCCTTATGTGTCCATTGTCCTCGCAGTGTCATCAACAGAACACTAACTGCATCCTTATTTGTCCATTGTCCTCACAGTGTCATCAACAGAACACTAACTGCATCCTTATTTGTCCATTGTCCTCGCAGTGTCATCAACAGAACACTAACTGCATCCTTATTTGTTCATTGTCCTCGCAGTGTCATCAACAGAACACTAACTGCATCCTTATTTGTCCATTGTCCTCGCAGTGTCATCAACAGAACACTAACTGCATCCTTATGTGTCCATTGTCCTCGCAGTGTCATCAACAGAACACTAACTGCATAACTTCTTCGCTTGAAAGAGTCCAACTCCAAATGGATTTGAATAACACAGTGCAAGTTGTGATAGCGCATTGGATGCATGTTCGCTTCAGGTGCGAAAGGTTCGGAGTTCGAGCCCCGCTGGAGCCGCTACGATTGTACCCTTAGGCAATGCATTTAAATTCCACGTGGCATCTTCTCTCTCACTCGTGGCGATGGATTCCAATAACACAGTGCAAGTCGTGATAGCTCAATGGTAGTGCGTTCGCTTCAGATGCGAAAGGTTCAGAGTTAGAGCCCCGCTGGAGCCGTTACGATTGTGTCCTTAGGCAAGGCATTTTAATTCCACGTTGCCTCTTCCCTCGTGGCGATGGATTCCACCAAGCATGAGGTCTCGAGAGTGATTAATATAAGTTGTAAGAACTTGTTTCGCAATTGAGCTAAATTAAATGTGTATACACTAATAACACAGTGGTGTCGCAAACTCTCCTTTTTCTTCTCGTAATAATATGTCTAGGTTGCTACGGCTCTTACCAGGGTCTATCCTATTGTAGACTCGCTGGAGTTGTCTAGGGGGTTTCTTCGTTATTATATGTATTAATGATAACTCAACACAGTATTACATTTCTTCTATATAATATCTTGTTTATATTGGCATCAGAAATATCCATATATATATAATCAGTGATCTATATATATATACATCGTATCATTAAAAGCTTATTTAACAATCCATTTGTGTGAGCCGAATATGCGCTTACACAGTATATTTAACATCCAATCTTTCTAATCCGTCATTACTCAATATCACTATAATCTAATCACTGTTTCTGATTAGATTAACTTTTAATCAACTTCGATATGGTTCGCCGAAACTCTATGTTTCTTCTGTGGCTGAACAATTTAATTATTCGACAAATCTTTATAAGTTATATTTCTTATAATGTCAATAATATCTAAGTATCATAAATACAGTTTATATGTTCTATATACTAGATTGAGATCACGACCTTTCTCGCTCCTGGAGTTAGGCTCTAGTGTGTCTGATCTATGTTAATAAAATCCATTTCTTATATACATAATTGAATCAGTGTATATATGATATAACAATTCCTAAAACATCTGTTATTCCTAAACATCTGTTATGTTATCTAATATTACACCATCAAACCAGTTCGGTGCCTTTGTATTACATAACTGGACACCTGCAACCACGGCCTTGATAAACTGAGATTAGGCCTAACATCTTAAGTCATTTCCCGCGCGAAGCGAGATTGATAATTTTAGGCGCGAAAATAATAGCAGACGATTATGCATAAAACAAATATATATATATTACATGGTAAACATTTGGCCATATATAGAAACAGTTTAATGTATTTATATAATACATTACTATTTATATATAACAATAATAAATATTTCGTGCAAATTGGGGTTTTGCACAATCCTCCCTACCCGGGGAGAAGTTTGACATCGCCCGCTATCGGCCGATTTACAAATCTTCATTCCTTTGAATATACAGTAGAAAACAATCATAATATCAATACATCATATGTCCTAAAATAGCATTTCTTTCGCTAGGTACCAACATTCTAATCATAGAGGCAATAACTATTTACTGAACAACTGAAATAATACCAAGTACATTTACTAAGTCAAACATCACAGTCATTGAACTCTACTGAGAAAGTCTGCTAGAACATTTTGAGTCCCTTTGATATGTTTAATGGTCAGATTAAATTCTGAGAGACACAGTGCCCATCTTAAGAGGCGTTGATTGGACGTTTTCGACCTACTTAACCATACAAGGGGATTATGATCTGAATTAATTATTGTTTTGCTTGTGCTTACATATATGCGAAAATGTTCGATACCGGCCACTATAGCTAATAATTCCTTCTCTATTGTAGAGTAGTTTTTCTCTCGTGGAATAAGTTTTCGGGAATAAAATGCTACTGGGTGTGGTACTTGGTCAACGGTCTGAGTCAGTACAGCCGAAATTCCCAAATCGGAAGCATCAGTATAGAGTTCGAACTCTTGGTTAAAGTCAGGGGCCTTCAGTATGGGTTTATTGGTTAAAGCTTTCTTTAAGGATTCGAAAGCAAGTTGATGTTTATCGCTCCACTGAGTTATGATGTTCCCTGATCGCTTGCCCTTTAATAAGTCAGTCAGGGGAGCGGCGATCTCAGCGAACTGGGGAATGAATTTCCTGTAAAATCCTACTGATCCCAGATATCCTCGTAATTGTTTCTTGGTCTGTGGGGGAGAGATATTACTAATACACTCAACCTTGCTGGAAATTGGTTTGATTTTTCCCGACCCTAATTCATGTCCCAAGTACTTGACTGTTCCAGACCCAATTTTACACTTCTTCGGATTCAAAGTAACACCACTATCCTCTAGTCTATGAAATGTCCAATCCAAGTGATTTATGTGCTGTGACCATAAATTGGATCGAACAGCAATATCATCCAGATATGCGTCGGCAAATCTATCACGGATGGGTTCTGTCGGGGATTGAGCGATTATCTCGTTTATGGCCCTCTGGAAGGTAACTCCACCGTTTTTTAAACCAAATGGGAGAGTTAATGGTTCAAACAAGCCCCAGGGGGTTATGAACGCTGCAATTTCACTAGCTCGAGGGGTTAGCGGAATCTGCCAGTAACCTTTATTAAGATCTAAAATTGATATCAGACTCGAACCTGCGACCTGATCAATGAGATCGTCTAATCTCGGGATGGGGAAGGCTTCTCCTCGAGTCAGGTCATTAATTTTCCGATAATCAATACATGGTCGCCATTCTGAGTCTGATTTGCGTACCAATATTATGGGAGAGGCCCACTGGCTTCTGCTAGGGCGGATAATTCCTAACTCCAACATTTGATCTAGCTCAGTTTTTAGTATTTGTTTCTTTTCTGGAGACATGCGGTAGTAAGGCTGGATTACGGGTGAAGCACCTTGCACATCAATATCATGGGTAACACCGTGGAAACGTCCCAGTTGTCCAGAGAATAAACGGGGGTAACGGTCAAATAACTGACTAATATCGTCCCTGTGGTCTGGGTTTAAATGACTGATATCCGGCCAGGTTTTCTTAGGTACAGATTCAAGAGGACTGCAAGGATCGAATTCTTTCTCAATGTCCGTAGGGGCTTGGTAATCTAATAGGGTAGGGTCTTGGGACTCATACACCGGACTACTATCAGCTAGAGCTGCACCCTCCTCCCTACCTGTCCAGGGCTTCAACTGGTTTACATGCATAACACGGTATTTTACTCTCTTATCAGGCATGTATATAATATAGGTATGCGACGCTACCTTTTCGTGTACCGGATACGGTCCCTGGAGGGCATTCTTCAGCTTATTACCTTTTAACGGTAATCGTACTAACACTAATTCACCACGCTGGAATACACGCATTTTCGCTTTCTTACTTCTGTCATACTTTGTTTTACGACCATCTGCGGCCTGTTGTGCATTCTCGCTGGCGTCACGTAACGCTTCAGCTAATCTATGACATAATTCTTGTACATAGTTATTTATGGGGATCCCTTCATCCCGCTCATTTCTAGCCCAGAGATCATAAGTGGAATCTAGATTATCTCTAGGTTCGCGCCCATATAGAAGGTAGAAGGGAGAATATCCTGTGCTAGAGTGCTCTGCACTTCTATATGCAAATAATAGCCAGGGTAGCATCTCATCCCAAGACGATAAAGAGTTCTCCCCAAGGATTCTAAGCATGGTTTTCAATGTACCATTATATTTCTCTATTGATCCGTTGGTTTGAGGCCTGTAACTCGTGCTAGTTAAGTGACGTATATCGTGCTCGGCTAGGAAGCGTGTGAATGTTTCAGCTATGAAAGCGCTTCCTCGGTCAGTCAACAGGGTCTGGGGTTTTCCATGTCGAGATATTATCTCGATCAGGGCTTTTTGTGCATTAACAGCTGTCGCTGCGGCGCATGGGAAAGATTCCGTATATTTAGTGGCATGATCAATAAAATTCAAGATATACTGGTTCCCATTTATAGTTTTCTTCATGGGTCCAACGAAATCAGCGGATATAAATTTGAATGGTTGGGATATAATGGGCAGGGGTTTCAATGGGGCTACAGTGGCTTTCTGTCCCTTACCCGCTCTCTGGCACGGCCCACAGCTATGGCAGAATCGTTTAACATCTGCGCGGATTCCCGGCCAAAAGAAGCGGCGCTTAATGCGCTTCAGGGTCTTACTAGGTCCCTGGTGTCCCGTACTTAAACTGTCATGGGCGAGTCCCGTTATATGATCACGGAATCCCCGTGGAACTACCACCTGATCATATATTTTCCAGGGTCGAACTTTGGACGTGTCTTGAGGTTGTTCTCTCCTCATAAGTAGTCGGGGTTCGAGCTGGATGTAATATCCTTGCCGAATAGGTGTTCCTTCTTGAGCCATTTCCCAGAGGGGTGCTAAGGTCGGGTCATTATTCTGTTCTTGCAATAATTTATCAGGACTCAAATCGTCAATAGAGGGAATATTTTGGGGTTTAACTGTACTGGCTTTCTCAGAGGGGGAATTGATCTCAATTGTATTCCGAAAAGGTAAGACATTGTGATTTGTATCGGTCGTGTTTTCTGAGTCTGGGTTGGACGTGACAATTTCATCAAACGGGATAATTTTCTTATTTGAGCGTGTAACCACGCCACAGGTAATCAAATCAGTGACAGGGGCAGTTTCACAGTCGTTACCTATTATAAGATCCACCCCCGCGGTGCATCTGTGTTTTAATACAGCCACCTTCAATGTTCCTTGGTATATTGGACAATCGACGCTAATCTTTGCTATCGGATAATTACCAGGGATATAATTGACACCGCGGATTGTTACCCGTTCACCTGTGTATTCTAAATGATCAGCGGTCTGATCAGTAGCCGACAATAAACTAATTGTCGCACCTGAATCTCTCAAATACGTCACTTGTGCGGTGTTATTATTTATGCGT
>CM026389.1:33519516-33532036 GCA_014843695.1 Archivesica marissinica | reverse complement strand
CGTTATGTAAGTTGTGTAATGATGCTCTAGAGGTTAATATCAATACGGCGTTATGTAAATTGTGTAATGATATTCTAGAGGTTAATGTCAATACGACGTTATGTAAGTTATATAACCATGCTCTATAGGTTAATATCAATACGACGTTATGTAAGTTATATGACCATGCTCTAGAGGTTAATATCAATACGACGTTATGTAAGTTATATGACCATGCTCTAGAGGTTAATATCAATACGACGTTATGTAAGTTGTGTGACCATGCTCTAGAGGTTAATATCAATACGACGTTATGTAAGTTGTGTAATGATGCTCTAGAGGTTAATATCAATACGATGTTATGTAAGTTGTGTAATCATGCTCTAGAGGTTAATATCAATACGACGTTATGTAAGTTGTGTAATCATGCTCTAGAGGTTAATATCAATACGACGTTATGTAAGTTGTGTAATGATGCTCTAGAGGTTAATATCAGCAAGACGTTATGTAAATTGTGTAATAATGCTCTAGAGGTTAATATCAATACGACGTTATGTAAGTTGTGTAATGATGCTCTAGAGATTAATATCAATACGACGTTATGTAAGTTGTGTGACCATGCTGTAGAATTTAATATCAATACGACGTTATGTAAGTTGTGTAATGATGCTCTAAAGGTTAATATCAATACGACGTTATGTAAGTTGTGTAATGATGCTCTAGAGGTTAATATCAATACGACGTTATGTAAGTTGTGTAATGATGCTCTAGAGGTTAATATCAATACGACGTTATGTAAGTTGAGTAATAACGCTCTAGAGGTTAATATCAATACGACGATATGTAAATTGTGCAATAATGATATACAGTTTAATATCAATACGACGTTATGTAAGTTGTGTAATAATGATATACAGGTTAATATCAATACGGCGTTATGTAAATTGTGTAATGATGCTCTAGAGGTTAATATCAATACGACGTTATGTAAGTTGTGTAATGATGCTCTAGAGGTTAATATCAATACGACGTTATGTAAGTTGTGTAATGATGCTATAGAGGTTAATATCAATACGACGTTATGTAAGTTGTGTAATGATGCTCTAGAGGTTAATATCAATACGACGTTATGTAAGTTGTGTGACCATGCTGTAGAGGTTAATATCAATACGACGTTATGTAAGTTGTGTAATGATGCTCTAAAGGTTAATATCAATACGACGTTATGTAAGTTGTGTAATAACGCTATAGAGGTTAATATTAATACGACGTTATGTAAATTGTGCAATCATGCTCTACAGGTTAATATCAATACGGCGTTTTGTAAATTGTGTAATGATGCTCTAGAGGTTAATATCAATACGACGATATGTAAGTTGTGTAATGATGCTCTAGAGGTTAATATCAATACGACGTTATGTAAGTTGTGTAATGATGCTCTAGAGGTTAATATCAATACGACGATATGTAAGTTGTGTGACCATGCTCGAGAGGTTAATATCAACACGACGTTATGTAAGTTGTGTAATGATGCTCTAGAGGTTAATATCAATACGGCGTTATGTAAATTGTGTAATGATATTCTAGAGGTTAATGTCAATACGACGTTATGTAAGTTATATAACCATGCTCTATAGGTTAATATCAATACGACGTTATGTAAGTTATATGACCATGCTCTAGAGGTTAATATCAATACGACGTTATGTAAGTTATATGACCATGCTCTAGAGGTTAATATCAATGCGACGTTATGTAAGTTATATGACCATGCTCTAGAGGTTAATATCAATGCGACGTTTATGTAAGTTACATGACCATGCTCTAGAGGTTAATATCAATGCGACGTTATGTAAGTTATATGACCATGCTCTAGAGGTTAATATCAATGCGACGTTATGTAAGTTATATGACCATGCTCTAGAGGTTAATATCAATACGACGTTATGTAAGTTATGTGACCATGCTCTAGAGGTTAATATCAATACGACGTTATGTAGGTTATGTGACCATGCTCTAGAGGTTAATATCAATACGACGTTATGTAAGTTATATGACCATGCTCTAGAGGTTAATATCAATACGACGTTATGTAAGTTTGTGACCATGCTAGAGGTTAATATCAATACGACGTTATGTAAGTTATGTGACCATGCTCTAGAGGTTAATATCAATACGGCGCTATGTAAATTATGTGACCATGCTCTAGAGGTTAATGTCAATACGACGTTATGTAAGTTATGTGACCATGCTCTAGAGGTTAATATCAATACGACGTTATGTAAGTTGTGTAATCATGCTCTAGAGGTTAATATCAATGCGACGTTATGTAAGTTGTGTGATAATGATATAGAGTTTAATATCAATACGACGTTATGTAAGTTGTGTAATAATGATATAGAGGTTAATATCAATACGACGCTATGTAAATTGTGTAATCATGCTCTAGAGGTTAATATCAATACGGCGTTATGTAAATTGTGTAATGATGCTCTAGAGGTTAATGTCAATACGACGTTATGTAAGTTATAAAACCATGCTCTATAGGTTAATATCAATACGACGTTTTGTAAGTTATATGACCATGCTCTAGAGGTTAATATCAATACGACGTTATGTAAGTTATATGACCATGCTCTAGAGGTTAATATCAATGCAACGTTATGTAAGTTATATGACCATGCTCTAGAGGTTAATATCAATGCGACGTTTATGTAAGTTATATGACAATGCTCTAGAGGTTAATATCAATGCGACGTTATGTAATTTATGCGACCATGCTCTAGAGGTTAATATCAATACGACGTTATGTAAGTTATATGTCCATGCTCAAGAGGTTAATATCAATACGAAGTTATGTAAGTTATGTGACAATGCTCTAGAGGTTAATATCAATACGACGTTATGTAAGTTATATGACCATGCTCTAGAGGTTAATATCAATACGAAGTTATGTAAGTTATGTGACCATTCTCTAGAGGTTAATATCAATACGACGTTATGTAGGTTATGTGACCATGCTCTAGAGGTTAATATCAATACGACGTTATGTAAGTTATATGACCATGCTCTACAGGTTAATATCAATACGACGTTATGTAAGTTATGTGACCATGCTCTAGAGGTTAATATCAATACGACGTTATGTAAGTTATGTGACCATGCTCTAGAGGTTAATGTCAATACGACATTATGTAAGTTATGTGACCATGCTCTAGAGGTTAATATCAATACGACGTTATGTAAGTTGTGTAATGATGCTCTAGAGGTTAATATCAATGCGACGTTATGTAAGTTGTGTGATAATGATATAGAGGTTAATATCAATACGACGCTATGTAAATTGTGTAATGATGCTCTAGAGGTTAATATCAATACGGCGTTATGTAAATTTTGTAATGATGCTCTAGAGGTTAATGTCAATACGACGTTATGTAAGTTATATAACCATGCTCTATAGGTTAATATCAACACGACGTTTTGTAAGTTATATGACCATGCTCTAGAGGTTAATATCAATACGACGTTATGTAAGTTATATGACCATGCTCTAGAGGTTAATATCAATGCAACGTTATGTAAGTTATATGACCATGCTCTAGAGGTTAATATCAATGCGACGTTTATGTAAGTTATATGACAATGCTCTAGAGGTTAATATCAATGCGACGTTATGTAAGTTATGTGACCATGCTCTAGAGGTTAATAACAATACGACGTTATGTAAGTTATATGTCCATGCTCTAGAGGTTAATATCAATACGAAGTTATGTAAGTTATGTGACAATGCTCTAGAGGTTAATATCAATACGACGTTATGTAAGTTATGTGACCATGCTCTAGAGGTTAATATCAATACGGCGCTATGAAAATTATGTGACCATGCTCTAGAGGTTAATATCAATGCGACGTTATATAAGTTATATGACCATTCTCTAGAGGTTAATATCAATGCGACGCTATGTAAGTTATATGACCATGCTCTAGAGGTTAATATCAATGCGAAGTTATGTAAGTTATATGACAATGCTCTAGAGGTTAATATCAATGCGACGTTATGTAAGTTATGTGACCATGCTCTAGAGGTTAATATCAATATGGCGCTATGTAAATTATGTGACCATGCTCTAGAGGTTAATGTCAATACGACGTTATGTAAGTTATGTGACCATGCTCTAGAGGTTAATATCAATACGACGTTATGTAAATTGTGTAATCATGCTCTAGAGGTTAATATCAATGCGACGTTATGTAAGTTGTGTGATAATGATATAGAGTTTAATATCAATACGACGTTATGTAAGTTGTGTAATAATGATATAGAGGTTAATATCAATACGACGTTATGTAAATTGTGTAATCATGCTCTAGAGGTTAATATCAATACGGCGTTATGTAAATTGTGTAATGATGCCCTAGAGATTAATATCAATACGACGTTATGTAAGTTGTGTAATGATGCTCTAGAGGTTAATATCAATACGGCGTTATGTAATTTGTGTAATGATACTCTAGAGGTTAATATCAATACGACGTTATGTAAGTTGTGTAATGATGCTCTAGAGGTTAATATCATTACGACGTTATGTAAGTTGTGTGACCATGCTCTAGAGGTTAATATCAACACGACGTTATGTAAGTTGTGTAATGATGCTCTAGAGGTTAATGTCAATACGACGTTATGTAAGTTATATGAAAATGCTCTAGAGGTTAATATCAATACGACGTTATGTAAGTTATATGACCATGCTCTAGAGGTTAATATCAATGCGACGTTATGTAAGTTATATGACCATGCTCTAGAGGTTAATATCAATGCGAAGTTTATGTAAGTTATATGACCATGCTCTAGAGATTAATATCAATGCGACGCTATGTAAGTTATATGACCATGCTCTAGAGGTTAATATCAATGCGACGTTATGTAAGTTATATGACAATGCTCTAGAGGTTAATATCAATGCGACGTTATGTATGTTATGTGACCATGCTCTAGAGGTTAATATCAATACGACGTTATGTAAGTTATATGACCATGCTCTAGAGGTTAATATCAATACGAAGTTATGTAAGTTATGTGACCATGCTCTAGAGGTTAATATCAATACGACGTTATGTAAGTTATATGACCATGCTCTAGAGGTTAATGTCAATACGACGTTATGTAAGTTATGTGACCATGCTCTAGAGGTTAATATCAATACGACATTATGTAAGTTGTGTAATCATGCTCTAGAGGTTAATATCAATGCGACGTTATGTAAGTTGTGTGATAATGATATAGAGTTTAATATCAATACGACGTTATGTAAGTTGTGTAATAATGATATAGAGGTTAATATCAATGCGACGCTATGTAAGTTATATGACCATGCTCTAGAGGTTAATATCAATGCGACGTTATGTAAGTTATATGACAATGCTCTAGAGGTTAATATCAATGCGATGTTATGTAAGTTGTGTGATAATGATATAGAGTTTAATATCAATACGACGTTATGTAAGTTGTGTAATAATGATATAGAGGTTAATATCAATGCGACGCTATGTAAGTTATATGACCATGTTCTAGAGGTTAATATCAATGCGACGTTATGTAAGTTATATGACAATGCTCTAGAGGTTAATATCAATGCGACGTTATGTAAGTTATGTGACCATGCTCTAGAGGTTAATATCAATACGACGTTATGTAAGTTATGTGACCATGCTCTAGAGGTTAATATCAATACGACGTTATGTAAGTTATATGACCATGATCTAGAGGTTAATATCAATACAGCGTTATGTAAGTTATGTGACCATTCTCTAGAGGTTAATATCAATACGGGGCTATGTAAATTATGTCACCATGCTCTAGAGGTTAATGTCAATACGACGTTATGTAAGTTATGTGACCATGCTCTAGAGGTTAATATCAATACGATGTTATGTAAGTTGTGTAATCATGCTCTAGAGGTTAATATCAATGCGACGTTATGTAAGTTGTGTGATAATGATATAGAGTTTAATATCAATACGACGTTATGTAAGTTGTGTAATAATGATATAGAGGTTAATATCAATACGACGTTATGTAAATTGTGTAATCATGCTATAGAGGTTAATATCAATACGGCGTTATGTAAATTGTGTAATGGTGCTCTAGAGGTTAATATCAATACGACGTTATGTAAGTTGTGTAATGATGCTGTAGAGGTTAATATCAATACGGCGTTATGTAAATTGTGTAATGATGCTCTAGAGGTTAATATCAATACGACGTTATGTAAGTTGTGTAATGATGCTCTTGAGGTTAATATCAATACGACGTTATGTAAGTTGTGTGACCATGCTCTAGAGGTTAATATCAACACGACGTTATGTAAGTTGTGTAATGATGCTCTAGAGGTTAATATCAATACGACGTTATGTAAATTGTGCAATGATGCTCTAGAGGTTAATATCAATACGACGTTATGTAAGTTATATAACCACCAAAAACAAACACAAAATGACCATGCTCTAGAGGTTAATATCAATACGACGTTATGTAAATTATATGACCATGCTCTATAGGTTAATATCAATACGACGTTATGTAAGTTATATGACCATGCTCTAGAGGTTAATATCAATACGACGTTATGTAAGTTATATGACCATGCTCTAGAGGTTAATATCAATGCGACGTTATGTAAGTTATATGACCATGCTCTAGAGGTTAATATCAATGCGACGTTTATGTAAGTTATATGACCATGCTCT
Source organism: Archivesica marissinica (assembly GCA_014843695.1). NCBI lineage: Eukaryota > Metazoa > Mollusca > Bivalvia > Venerida > Vesicomyidae > Archivesica > Archivesica marissinica. The sequence goes on along the minus strand of CM026389.1, from coordinate 33,525,310 downwards.
AGAGGTTAATATCAATGCGACGCTATGTAAGTTATATGACCATTCTCTAGAGGTTAATATCAATGCGACGTTATGTAAGTTATATGACAATGCTCTAGAGGTTAATATCAATACGACGTTATGTAAGTTATATAACCATGCTCTATAGGTTAATATCAATACGACGTTATGTAAGTTATATGACCATGCTCTAGAGGTTAATATCAATACGACGTTATGTAAGTTATATGACCATGCTCTAGAGGTTAATATCAATGCGACGTTATGTAAGTTATATGACCATGCTCTAGAGGTTAATATCAATGCGACGTTTATGTAAGTTATATGACCATGCTCTAGAGGTTAATATCAATGCGACGCTATGTAAGTTATATGACCATGTTCTAGAGGTTAATATCAATGCGACGTTATGTAAGTTATATGACCATGCTCTAGAGGTTAATATCAATACGACGTTATGTAATTTGTGTAATCATGCTCTAGAGGTTAATATCAATACGACGTTATGTAGTTGTGTAATCATGCTCTAGAGGTTAATATCAATACGACGTTATGTAAGTTGTGTAATGATGCTCTAGAGGTTAATATCAGCACGACGTTATGTAAATTGTGTAATAATGCTCTAGAGGTTAATATCAATACGACGTTATGTAAGTTGTGTAATGATGCTCTAGAGGTTAATATCAATTCGACGTTATGTAAGTTGTGTGACCATGCTGTAGAGGTTAATATCAATACGACGTTATGTAAGTTGTGTAATGATGCTCTAGAGGTTAATATCAATACGACGTTATGTAAGTTGTGTAATAACGCTCTAGAGGTTAATATCAATACGACGTTATGTAAATTGTGCAATCATGCTCTACAGGTTAATATCAATACGGCGTTATGTAAATTGTGTAATGATGCTCTAGAGGTTAATATCAATACGACGTTATGTAAGTTGTGTAATGATGCTCTAGAGGTTAATATCAATACGACGTTATGTAAGTTGTGTAATGATGCTATAGAGGTTAATATCAATACGACGTTATGTAAGTTGTGTGACCATGCTCGAGAGGTTAATATCAACACGATGTTATGTAAGTTGTGTAATGATGCTCTAGAGGTTAATATCAATACGGCGTTATGTAAATTGTGTAATGATGCTCTAGAGGTTAATGTCAATACGACGTTATGTAAGTTATATAACCATGCTCTATAGGTTAATATCAATACGACGTTATGTAAGTTATATGACCATGCTCTAGAGGTTAATATCAATACGACACTATGTAAGTTATATGACCATGATCTAGAGGTTAATAACAATGCGACGTTATGTAAGTTATATGACCATGCTCTAGAGGTTAATATCAATGCGACGTTTATGTAAGTTATATGACCATGCTCTAGAGGTTAATATCAATGCGACGTTATGTAAGTTATATGACCATGCTCTAGAGGTTAATATCAATGCGACGTTATGTAAGTTATATGACCATGCTCTAGAGGTTAATATCAATACGAAGTTATGTAAGTTATGTGACCATGCTCTAGAGGTTAATATCAATACGACGTTATGTAACTTATGTGACCATGCTCTAGAGGTTAATATCAATACGACGTTATGTAAGTTATGTGACCATGCTCTAGAGGTTAATATCAATACGGCGCTATGTAAATTATGTGACCATGCTCTAGAGGTTAATGTCAATACGACGTTATGTAAGTTATGTGACCATGCTCTAGAGGTTAATATCAATACGACGTTATGTAAGTTGTGTAATCATGCTCTAGAGGTGAATATCAATGCGACGTTATGTAAGTTGTGTGATAATGATATAGAGTTTAATATCAATACGACGTTATGTAAGTTGTGTAATAATGATATAGAGGTTAATATCAATACGACGCTATGTAAATTGTGTTCTCATGCTCTAGAGGTTAATATCAATACGGCGTTATGTAAATTGTGTAATGATGCTCTAGAGGTTAATATCAATACGACGTTATGTAAGTTGTGTAATGATGCTCTAGAGGTTAATATCAATACGACGTTATGTAGGTTGTGTGACCATGCTCTAGAGGTTAATATCAACACGACGTTATGTAAGTTGTGTAATGATGCTCTAGAGGTTAATATCAATACGGCGTTATGTAAATTGTGTAATGACGATCTAGAGGTTAATATCAATGCGACGTTATGTAAGTTGTGTAATGATGCTCTAGAGGTTAATGTCAATACGACGTTATGTAAGTTATATGACCATGCTCTAGAGGTTAATATCAATGCGACGTTATGTAAGTTATATGACCATGCTCTAGAGGTTAATATCAATACGACGTTATGTAAGTTATGTGACCATGCTCTAGAGGTTAATATCAATACGAAGTTATGTAAGTTATGTGACCATGCTCTAGAGGTTAATATCAATACGACGTTATGTAACTTATGTGACCATGCTCTAGAGGTTAATATCAATACGACGTTATGTAAGTTATGTGACCATGCTCTAGAGGTTAATATCAATACGGCGCTATGTAAATTATGTTACCATGCTCTAGAGGTTAATGTCAATACGACGTTATGTAAGTTATGTGACCATGCTCTAGAGGTTAATATCAATACGACGTTATGTAAGTTGTGTAATCATGCTCTAGAGGTTAATATCAATGCGACGTTATGTAAGTTGTGTGATAATGATATAGAGTTTAATATCAATACGACGTTATGTAAGTTGTGTAATAATGATATAGAGGTTAATATCAATACGACGCTATGTAAATTGTGTTCTCATGCTCTAGAGGTTAATATCAATACGGCGTTATGTAAATTGTGTAATGATGCTCTAGAGGTTAATATCAATACGACGTTATGTAAGTTGTGTAATGATGCTCTAGAGTTTAATATCAATACGACGTTATGTAAGTTGTGTGACCATGCTCTAGAGGTTAATATCAACACGACGTTATGTAAGTTGTGTAATGATGCTCTAGAGGTTAATATCAATACGGCGTTATGTAAATTGTGTAATGACGATCTAGAGGTTAATATCAATGCGACGTTATGTAAGTTGTGTAATGATGCTCTAGAGGTTAATGTCAATACGACGTTATGTAAGTTATATGACCATGCTCTAGAGGTTAATATCAATGCGACGTTATGTAAGTTATATGACCATGATCTAGAGGTTAATATCAATACGACGTTATGTAAGTTATGTGACCATGCTCTAGAGGTTAATATCAATACGGCGCTATGTAAATTATGTGACCATGCTCTAGAGGTTAATGTCAATACGACGTTTTGTAAGTTATGTGACCATGCTCTAGAGGTTAATATCAATACGGCGCTATGTAAATTATGTGACCATGCTCTAGAGGTTAATGTCAATACGACGTTATGTAAGTTATGTGACCATGCTCTAGAGGTTAATATCCATACGACGTTATGTAAGTTGTGTAATCATTCTCTAGAGGTTAATATCAATACGACGTTATGTAAGTTATGTGACCATGCTCTAGAGGTTAATATCAATACGGCGCTATGTAAATTATGTGACCATGCTCTAGAGGTTAATGTCAATACGACGTTATGTAAGTTATGTGACCATGCTCTAGAGGTTAATATCCATACGACGTTATGTAAGTTGTGTAATCATTCTCTAGAGGTTAATATCAATACGACGTTATGTAAGTTATGTGACCATGCTCTAGAGGTTAATATCAATACGACGTTATGTAAGTTATGTGACCATGCTCTAGAGGTTAATATCAATACGACGTTATGTAAGTTATGTGACCATGCTCTAGAGGTTAATATCAATACGACGTTATGTAAGTTATATGACCATGCTCTAGAGGTTAATATCAATACGACGTTATGTAAGTTATGTGACCATGCTCTAGAGGTTAATATCAATACGACGTTATGTAAGTTATGTGACCATGCTCTAGAGGTTAATATCAATACGACGTTATGTAAGTTATATGACCATGCTCTAGAGGTTAATATCAATACGACGTTATGTAAGTTATGTGACCATGCTCTAGAGGTTAATATCAATACGACGTTATGTAAGTTATGTGACCATGCTCTAGAGGTTAATATCAATACGACGTTATGTAAGTTATATGACCATGCTCTAGAGGTTAATATCAATACGACGTTATGTAAGTTATGTGACCATGCTCTAGAGGTTAATATCAATATGACGTTATGTAAGTTGTGTAATCATGCTCTAGAGGTTAATATCAATGCGACGTTATGTAAGTTGTGTGATAATGATATTGAGTTTAATATCAATACGATGTTATGTAAGTTGTGTAATAATGATCAAGAGGTTAATATCAATGCGACGTTATGTAAGTTATGTGACCATGCTCTAGAGGTTAATATCAATACGACGTTATGTAAGTTATGTGACCATGCTCTAGAGGTTAATATCAACACGACGTTATGTAAGTACAAATAACGTTAATTTGGTCAATATATACGAATCCTCTGAAGAGAGCAGAGAGAATATTGTGTCTTCATAGCTTCCAGTAATTGTTTATTTTATATATATATATCGCGCTCTAAGTTCCTTAAATAATGAACATTCTAAAAAAGTGAAATGGTGACAGTGCAAACATTTTTCTTTCATTTCTTGGACTTTTATTTGGGCTGTGCCTGTTTCTATTAATAATATGTGCGTGGATAATCAGAATATTGGTACATGTAAGATGTATATATATATATATACTCAATTCCAAAATAAAGTGTGCACTTTGTTTTCTGTGATTTCGTTCTCAGATTCGTTACTCTTGGTCTACCGGTTCTTCGGCGATCTGCTACACCACCTGTTTGTTGGAACCGTTGGCGCAAGCGAATAATAGTGTTTCTGTGGCACCATAACGCCCTACTCACGGGCAAGCATTGTTAATGCTAAAATACGTTGATTTTCGCTCAATCTAGGCATGTTCGTTGTGTACCAATGTGAACTCAAATGTGATTTAACCGTTATGTAAGACATAAGGATTACACTAATACAAGTTTCCGGTGACATGTATATTTTCATCGGGCTGCACGTGCAAATCATGCGAAATTAAGTCTCACAGACTGGACTGACATTTTTTGCATACCACGTGGTAGATTATGCAATTGATCGATGACAAATATACTTGAGGTATACTATGCGAAATTTCTAACCGATACGTCTTCTAAATAGTGAAATATTCTAAATTCAAAAGTGCACACTTTATTTTGGAATTGAGTATATATATATGTCCACGACGGAACCGTATACAAATGTACTAATAATTGAATTTTTCGAACGTAAGAATTTGTTGTACAGATCCATTAAGAAATACAGGACACAATCTGACAACCAGATAACTAGTGTAGTATTACACAGAATACGTACTATATAGCAGCGACGTATTGTATAATTGAATCGTTCGGTAGTTAGAACATGCTATGCCGAGTCTTGCTCGCCCATCGATGAGCACGTGCCACAACCTGACAACCGGAAACGAAATGCATTTCACGCTTCCAAACTCGTTCATCTAACTTCAATTTTACTAATCGATTACTTATTTCGCTGTCCAATAAGAACACACGCCACACTAGTGGGCAGAGCTTAGCAGTTACTGTAAAACTTTCTGGAAATACAAAGTTGTTGTTTGTTGCAGAGAAATCACGTTATATCGCATTAAGACTTGATAGAGGTTCAAACGAAGTAGTAACAAACCATCAAAATGAAACATTTCTTGGAACTATTGTTTGGAGTTTTGGCGACAGTGGCAGCACTTGCAGCATCTCTAGAAGTTG
>CM026389.1:33477049-33518516 GCA_014843695.1 Archivesica marissinica | reverse complement strand
TGACTTTGTTAATTGTTGTTAATAATATTGTATTGCATTTTTTCATACAATACATTACATATATACATACAATACTAAGAACAAATCAGAGATTAAAATGTAATTATATGATTGCAGTATACGATACATTTGTTTTGTCAAGGGGGAAAAAAGCAAATGGGTTGGGCTACAAGTTATAACAACATTATTTACAGCCCTCCCCGTGACTGACTTATTTTGTGTTACAAAATCCTTTACAAGCTTCCAATATTGTCGTTTATTTGTTTGTTGTGCGTCTACTAACGAGTCTTCAATATTATTATAAAATCTTGTTTTAGCATGCTTTACATAATTGTTAACTTTGTTTCTCACTTTTTTAAACTCATTCCAACCATCTATACTTTTGGTCATTAACGCTTTTTTTCTTATTTTGTCTCTTGCTTTTATTAGTTTTCTCAATTCAGAATCAAACCAGGGTTTGTCATTGGGCCTTATTAAGATATTTTTATTTGGAATACATGTTTTCGCAAGTTTAAGAAAAGTGTTATTAAATTCTAGACAGCATTCGTTTAGATCACCATTATTTAAAAAAGTCCAGTCAATATTTGCAATCATATCATTTAACTGAGCAAAATTCGCTTTTTTATATATCCAAACATGTCGTTCATAGCAATTACTTAGATTATAACTAAAAGGCAAAATTGCATATGTTGCCCGATGGTCGCTTATTTCTTCAGGAATTAATATTACACCCGAATTTATAATGTTGAGATCTTGCGATAAGACAATCGGGTCTATGGAAGTAGATGTATTTTCAGTCACTCTTGTAGGTTCGTTAATTACATTATTTAAATTATTTAACTCAAGTATATCTCGTAATTTGCGGTTAGTATTATTCAAACGAAGTTACATGGCTGCCGGGAGGATCTGAGGAGGACGGCCCATTTCGTGTTTGCTGCCGGCTTGTCCATGTGATTCGCGAACGACAAGAAGAAGAAGAAGATGTCACTGGTCAGGTACCTCTGGTAATGCCGACACCATTATTAAAGTTCTACTTACGCGGTTGATGGCAGTCACAGATGATGATTCTGACGATAAATGTGAGCATATACATATTTTTGGTCTATTACAAGCTATGTTTCTAGAGGAGGCTGTTCTAATGTTCCCTGTTCTAATGTTGGGCCTGTATAGTCTGTAAGTTTTTTTAATTGATTATATCTCAGCTTATTGCCCCTCGCCTCATCCAAACCATATGCTGTATATACTTCATTATAGGTCAACCTCATTCATACCCCAGGTCTCTCCTCCACAACTTGCGCACGTCGTCACCTAGGCAGAGCTCACAGCAGGAATATGGGTCAAGGACGTCTTTGACGGAAGCCACGCTATCGTATCAGCAGAAGTCGCGTGACTCTACTCGAGTATAAACACAGTAACTTACCTACTTGGCGAGTCAGCAATGCTCGGTGCTGGCGACGGCGGATAGCTGGTTTAATTTTTAGCCGGCTCCTTCAAGGGGACGGTGGGACGTTGACTTCTTGATTGCGCGAGGACCCAGCGAAGAAACCGGAACCATTATTGCTCCTGTGAGCTTACAAATCGTGGAGGATGTATGTGGCCCTAAAAGGAAACCCCTTCGAAAGATAGGATACAGGAATTGTCACCCTGAGAAGAACGAAGATACCTCTCCAGTTCTCCACATAAGCAACTTAGATGACAACGTAATCTACTTAGAGAAACCAGTCGCCCAAATGCCTCGGCGGAGGCGACTATAAAGAAACCTATATCGTTCGTTCATTCATACCTGCGGGGCTAGAAAACATATATTTTACATAAACTCGTGCATAAGTTGATGTTCACATAGTATATATACCGTAATGGGCGATTGAGGGGAGTTCATTTTGCCTGCATCATCCTTAAAGTGTCTTTGTTCATTTTGTTTCTTCAGTTGGAAAATTAATACTATAATTTATATGCAAATTAATCTTAATGTTAATGTTAGTAAGCCACCATTGACAGAGTTATTGGCGATGTTGCTAAAAAATATCCACAAAGGGAGGTAATTTACGGTAATTTCACAACATTTCGCTTGTGGTCATATTATCCAAATGTTACTTTTTAACGTAATAATTATGTTATTGAAAAATGAAAATTTACCGCAATAATCACAATATCTAATCACCCGCTCCTTACAATATCTCGGTATGCAGCAGATTCTAAGTAAACGCACATGGGGCTTTAAGCATTTGATATTGTTGTGCATCTGTAAGTAGGCATCAAAACCATATTGTACAGTATTAGTTTTTTTATTCTTCTGTCTACAGAAATATAGCGAAAGTTGTAGACAAATATTTTTTTGAATATGTAGTAGTTAGCGCCTTTCTTTAAATATTTTGTCGACATACAATTTTTTTATATATAAACTTTATTTTAATTTTATTAATCACTCTCGTTGGCTCGGATGAAAGCGTATATGTGGGAGGAAACCGGAGTACCCGGAGAAAACCCACCTGTTCGATCTGGCGACCATCGTACCATCTCGCATACTTCCCTGTCCGAGGATCGAACCCGGGTCGCATTGGTGAGAAGCGAGCCCGCTAATCGGACAGCCAATCGGACAATTTTTATTGAGGTTTGATTGTTGAAATTGTCACTTCAGCTGCTGAATGTGAATTGATGAAGGCTTTAGAACTACTGTTCGCTGGTCAGAACTGGGCGTGGTTTAAGGAACAGTTTATAAATAGACACGGTTTGCAGACTGCTACCAATAAGTACAGGGCAGACAAGATCACAAAACCAGTCCCCCCCCCGGATTATGTTTGCGCAGTCCTACGTCTTACAAGTAAGTTGCTATTACACCAAACATGTTTTTGTTATATTTTGCTTTGCGGTGCATTGCTGTGTGAGTGAGTGGTGACATTGTCTCTGACCACTGTGTTATTAATGTATACACATTTAATTGAGCTCGATTGCGAAGCAAGTTCTTACAACTTATATTAATCACTCTCGAGACCTCATGCTTGGTGGAATCCATCGCCACGAGGGAAGAGGCAACGTGGAATTTAAATGCCTTGCCTAAGGACACAATCGTAACGGCTCCAGCGGGGCTCGAACCTTTCGCACCTGAAGCGAACGCACTACCATTGAGCTATCACGACTTGCACTGTGTTATTCAAATCCATTTGTAGTTGGACTCTTTCAAGCGAAGTTAAACTGATCGCTCTCGAGACCTCATTCTTGATGGAATCCATCGCCACGAGTGAGAGAGAAAATGCCACGTGGAATTTAAATGCCTTGCCTAAGGGTACAATCGTAGCAGCTCCAGCGGGGCTCGAACTCCGAACCTTTCGCACCTGAAGCGAACATGCATCCAATGCGCTATCACGACTTGCACTGTGTTATTCAAATCCATTATGCAGTTAGTGTTCTGTTGATGACACTGCGAGGACAATGGACAAATAAGGATGCAGTTAGTGTTCTGTCTGTTGATGACACTGTGAGGACAATGGACAAATAAGGATGCAGTTAGTGTTCTGTTGATGACACTGCGAGGACAATGGACAAATAAGGATGCAGTTAGTGTTCTGTTGATGACACTGCGAGGACAGTGGACAAATAAGGATGCAGTTCAAATGACAAACCATGTCATTGGCTTTTAATATTGTTCATGAATGACCATTATACACTTAAACCGATTTGATTTCTAATAGATTCTTTCATGTGAAAAAGCTGTCCAGCTGGCTTGTAGAAAGTTGGTGGTTCTACCTGTGTGCCTGAAATGCTGCTTGGTGGGGTATCCGGATTTTTCATCTCTTTTTGGTTGATCTATTCATTGTTTCATACTAGCAGGTAGTTTGTTGTATTGCAGGTTATGGCATTAGTAAACTGGCAGGTTCGGTTAAACTGCGAGACTATCAGATGATTACACGGCACTGGCTTATACCTATACTCTCGTTTAAACCAGGTACGTTCAACATAGAAAAAGCTAGAGAATATATAAGCCCTGTCATAGGGACAGTTTTTGGCGTGCGTGTGTCTGTCTGTCTGTCTGTCTGTCTGTCTGTCTGTGTGTGTTAACGAGATAACTCAAACATTTATGGATGGTTTCTGATGAAACGTGGATATCTGGGTAGAGGGTTGATCCAAGAGGAAATGATTCCAGTTTTGGAGAAATGGCATGTGATCATAGAATGGTCGGCCCAGAGCAGGTGTATGCATCTCTTCTTGTGCTGTTATCTAATTGTCCAGTTTTGGAGAAATGGCATGTGATCATAAAATGGTCGGCCCAGAGCAGGCATATGCATCTCTTCTTGTGCTGTTATCTAATTGTCCAGTTTTGGAGAAATGGCATGTGATCATAAAAAGGTCGGCCCAGAGCAGGCGTATGCATCTCTTCTTGTGCTGTTATCTAATTGTCCAGTTTTGGAGAAATGGCATGTGCTCATAAAAAGGTCGGCACAGAGCAGGCGTATGCATCTCTTCTTGTGCTGTTATCTAATTGATAATTTTGATTATATCACTTTATTTTAGCTTTATGACAAACATTTCAATTTTAGAAGACCTTGAATTAATCGCCATGTGAGAAAAGAGGCAATGTGGATTTAAGTGTTTTTGTGTTGGTCTTGTCTTGCAGGTGATGAGAAAGTGCGTTATTGTTGTCTAGAGACACTGCTAGAGATATCTCCCTTCGTCCCCGACATGCTATAGAACGTATAGAAGTGGTTTTCTGCAGAGAAGGACTCGATCTCCCAGGAACTGGCAACGAGGCTAGAATATTTAAGACTTCAGTACAAACAGAAATTTGCTCTCGTTTGTAAACCATTCTGCAAGAGCTAAATCCTGTGTGAAGTAGATCTAATCTTAGTCCTGCAGCAGAATGGGCGGAGTTAAATCCTGTGTAAAGTAGATCTAATCATTGTCCTGCAGCAGAATGGGCAGAGTTAAGTCCTGTGTAAAGTAGATCTAATCTTAGTCCTGCAGCAGAATGGGCGGAGTTAAATCCTGTGTGAAGTATATCTAATCTTAGTCATGCAGCAGAATGGGCGGAGTTAAATCCTGTCACGTGTGTGAAGTAGATCTAATCTTAGTCATGCAGGAGAATGGGCGGAGTTAAGTCCTGTGTAAAGTAGATCTAATCTTAGTCCTGCAGCAGAATGGGCGGAGTTAAATCCTGTGTGAAGTATATCTAATCTTAGTCATGCAGCAGAATGGGCGGAGTTAAATCCTGTGTAAAGTAGATCTAATCTTAGTCATGCAGCAGAATGGGCGGAGTTAAGTCCTGTGTAAAGTAGATCTAATCTTAGTCCTGCAGCAGAATGGGCGGAGTTAAGTCCTGTGTAAAGTAGATCTAATCATTGTCCTGCAGCAGAATGGACGGAGTTAAATCCTGTGTAAAGTATATCTAATCTTAGTCATGCAGCAGAATGGGCGGAGTTAAGTCCTGTGTGAAGTAGATCTAATCTTAGTCCGACAGTAGAATGGGCGGTGTTAAATCCTGTGTGAAGTAGATCTAATCATTGTCCTGCAGCAGAATGGGCGGAGTTAAATCCTGTGTGAAGTAGATCTAATCTTAGTCCGGCAGCAGAATGGGGGGGAGTTAAATCCTGTGTAAAGTAGATCTAATCTTAGTCTGGCAGCAGAATGGGCGGAGTTAAATCCTGTGTAAAGTAGATCTAATCTTAGTCCGGCAGCAGAATGGGCGGAGTTAAATCCTGTGTAAAGTAGATCTAATCTTAGTCCGACAGCAGAATGGGTGGAGTTAAGTCCTGTGTAAAGTAGATCTAATCATTGTCCTGCAGCAGAATGTGCGTTTTGGCTGAACCTTGGTTTAGCTAACATACAATGTTTTATTTGGTGTTTCTATTCGCATAGAAGATATGTTGTTCATCTAGTTTCTGTTTACTGTTAAATACATCGTGGACATGGCACTTGCTAACCCAATTATCATTATGAAAGGCAGCATACGTATGTTTTTGAAGCAGACAAAATAACAATTACTATAATGCATAATATATTGCTTGTATATAGTAGTGGAATATTTGTAAACATATTCACAAATGTCTTTAGAGCATTCTAATACATTGATTATATATGAAGGCCCTCGGACCGGGACGGTGGTCGCCAGATCTGATAGGTGCGTTTTCTCCGGTACTCCGATTTCCTCCCACATGAATGACCACATTTACGCTTTCAGAGAGTGATTAATATAAGTTGTTAAAGCTTGTTTCGCAATCGTTGTAAAATAAATAAATTTAAATGTTTTTATGAAAGCTCTATGTACATTAATAGCGATGTTATAAGCAAATACATTTGTTAATGGTGACCATTTTGAATTATGGCCCTTACAAATATTGCTCACGTGTGACATCTTGCTACCCAGCTGATATATGTTCAGGAGGTTCCAATCTAGAAGAAACAACATCTCTTTGTTAGATCAGTTTAACTTGCAGGGTGGGGTTGTGTCCGTCACTTTGTTAGATCAGTTTACTTGCAGGGTGGGGTTGTGTCCGTCTCTTTGTTAGATCAGTTTAACTTGCAGGGTGGGGTTGTGTCCATCTTTTTGTTAGATCAGTTTAACTTGCAGGATGGGATTGTGTCCGTATCTTTGTTGGATCAGTTTAACTTGCAGGGTGGGATTGTGTCCATTTCTTTGTTGGATCAGTTTAACTTGCAGGATGGGATTGTGTCCGTCTCTTTGTTAGATCAGTTTAACTTGCAGGGTGGGATTGTGTCCATCTCTTTGTTAGATCAGTTTAACTTGCAGGATGGGGTTGTATCTGTCTCTTTGTTAGATCAGTTTAACTTGCAGGATGGGGTTGTATCCATTTCTTTGTTGGATCAGTTTAACTTGCAGGGTGGGATTGTATCTGTCTCTTTATTAGATCAGTTTAACTTGCAGGATGGGGTTGTATCTGTCTCTTTGTTAGATCAGTTTAACTTGCAGGATGGGGTTGTATCCATTTCTTTGTTGGATCAGTTTAACTTGCAGGATGGGGTTGTATCTGTCTCTTTGTTAGATCAGTTTAACTTGCAGGATGGGGTTGTATCTGTCTCTTTGTTAGATCAATTTAACTTGCAGGATGGGGTTGTATCTGTCTCTTTGTTACATCAGTTTAACTTGCAGGATGGGGTTGTATCTGTCTCTTTGTTACATCAGTTTAACTTGCAGGATGGAGTTGTATCTGTCTCTTTGTTACATCAGTTTAACTTGCAGGATGGGGTTGTATCTGTCTCTTTGTTACATCAGTTTAACTTGCAGGATGGGGTTGTATCTGTCTCTTTGTTAGATCAGTTTAACTTGAAGGGTGGGGTTGTATCTGTCTCTTTGTTAGATCAGTTTAACTTGAAGGGTGGGGTTGTATCTGTCTCTTTGTTAGATCAGTTTAACCTGCAGGATGGGGTTGTATCTGTCTCTTTGTTAGATCAGTTTAACTTGAAGGGTGGGGTTGTATCTGTCTCTTTGTTAGATCAATTTAACCTGCAGGGTGGGGTTGTATCTGTCTCTTTGTTAGATCAGATTAACCTGCAGGATGGGGTTGTATCTGTCTCTTTGTTAGATCAGTTTAACTTGCAGGATGGGGTTGTATCTGTCTCTTTGTTAGATCAGTTTAACTGGAAGGGTGGGGTTGTATCTGTCTCTTTGTTAGATCAGTTTAACTTGAAGGGTGGGGTTGTATCTGTCTCTTTGTTAGATCAGTTTAACCTGCAGGGTGGGGTTGTATCTGTCTCTTTGTTAGATCAGTTTAACTTGAAGTGTGGGGTTGTATCTGTCTCTTTGTTAGATCACTTTAACTTGCAGGATGGGGTTGTGTCTGTCTCTTTGTTAGATCAGTTTAACTTGCAGGATGGGGTTGTATCTGTCTCTTTGTTAGATCAGTTTAACTTGCAGGATGGGATTGTATATGTCTCTTTGTTAGATCAGTTTAACTTGCAGGATGGGGTTGTATTTTCTCTTTGTTAGATCAGTTTAACTTGCAGGGTGGGGTTGTATCTGTCTCTTTGTTAGATCAGTTTAACTTGCAGGGTGGGGTTGTATCTGTCTCTTTGTTAGATCAGTTTAACTTGCAGGATGGGATTGCGTCTGTCTCTTTGTTAGATCAGTTTAACTTGCAGGATGGGGTTGTATCGGTCTCTTTGTTAGATCAGTTTAACTTGAAGGGTGGGGTTGTGTCCGTCTCTTTGTTAGATCAGTTTTGAGTCTGTTATGTTAATCTAGATTATATATTGTAACATGTACAGTACTGTATAGGTTATATACTGTAGCAGTTATACATCAGTATATCTATAGGCTGCTGTTTCCTGTGCTTGATCATGTGATGTGAACGACCAATGAGAGTTCAGCAGACACCTCCTCTTCCATAAGCGTTGTTGTGTTCAAGTTTATATAGATCTGCCTGTTCGAAGGCAGTATCAGTGAGGGACCAAAGGTTGCTCACAGTTTGAGACTTGATCCCGACATGATGATTTGATTAACCCATTATCATTCTGGATACATTAAAAAATGCTTTTGCAAACAAGAAAAATAGTGACTATGCTGCATGCTGATCAGGATCTATGTTGTTTGCTACATAGCCAAATGTCTTAGCAATATCATCTGAATAGCAAACAGCATAGAGCCTGATCAAATGGTATGTTCCGTGGCAGCGGATCTGGCTCTATGTTCGTTGCAAATACTGTTTGAACAGTATCCAGAATCAAATGGGTTAAGTAGGAATCGGGGTATTGTGCCAAAATTTGGTGTAGTTTGATTACAAAGTTTAATAGTTGCACTGCTGGTTAATGAAACCAGTTAGTTTTTGTTAATGTTTCATTTCTCTCCAACTTCTATATGGAAGAAGACCCCTTCAAACAGTATTTCATGCACCCGAGTAGAACCACCACCGACCTTCCGCAAGCCAGCTGGATGGTTTCCTCACATGAAAAACTTTTTAGACACCCCAGTGAAATTCGAACATAGAGCGGCAAGTGGTTTGTAGTAGACATCCGTAACCACTAGGGGGCCCCTTTTCCAAAAGCAGATACACTATAGAACATATTGTGAAGCGTACTTAACTATTTGCATGCTGGGTAAAATTATGGCTATAAATAGTTCAAATAATTGTAGCAGACGACAATTCATTAATCTCTTATGCTTATTTGTAACTGAAAACATGTGGAATGTGTCGTTATGAAATTGCATAACATATTTCACTGTTATTTTCACCGCTAGCGTGCCAAATTAAGGCGGACATTTTGTTTTTGGTGTACATGACACGTAGCTCTTTGTAACCAGTTTGTGTCTCAACGACAATTTTGCTTCACACGATTGCATCATCCACGATTGCATCATCCTCCGTAATGGCATTAAATGCTCAACAATTACTGGTAGACTGGCGGGATTAAATCATTTACTTCATTCCTTGTTCACAGTTCTTTCAGCATGCCATAAAGTGCTAATTTGTCAATTAATTTACCAATTAGTGATTGTCATTTTGTATTTACAATTATATATTTTAATTGTTTTGTATTTTGTTGTTCTAACCATGTTTTAATAAATTATTATTAAGTTCTGGTGTTGTTTCTTGTTATATAATAAACCTATTAACACAATCTTGGAATGACAGTTCTGGTGTTGTTTCTTGTTATATAATAAACCTATTAACACAATCTTGGAATGACATGTATTGGTGTTGTTTCTTGTCATATAATAAACCTATTAACACAATCTTGGAATGACATGTATATTGTTTACACAATACATCCTACATGTACAGTCAAACCTGTGTTAAGCAGCCATCCAAGGGAATCACAGAAAGTGGCTGCTTAGCACAGGTGGCTGCTTAATAGAGGTCAAATGTATAGTAAAACAACATATTGGGAATCTTGAAACTGGCTGCTTAATACAGATTGGCTGTTTAATAGAGGTTTGCTGCTTAATACAGGTTGGCTGCTTAATGCAGGTTGGCTGTTTAATAGAGGTGACCGCTAACACAGGTTTCACTGTATATTGTTTACACCCTACATACATGTATATTGTTTACACAATATTGTCCCAGTAACGGTGTATTATTGTCCAAGTAACTGTGTATCATTGTCCAAGTAACTGTATATCATTGTCCAAGTAACGTTGTATCATTGTCCAAGTAACTGTATATCATTGTCCAAGTAACGGTGTATCATTGTCCAAGTAACGGTGTATCATTGTCCAAGTAACGGTGTATCACTGTCCAAGTAACGGTGTATCATTGTCCAAGTAACGTTGTATCATTGTCCAAGTAACGGTGTATCATTGTCCAAGTAACGTTGTATCATTGTCCAAGTAACGGTGTATCATTGTCCAAGTAACGGTGTATCATTGTCCAAGTAACGTTGTATCATTGTCCAAGTAACGGTGTATCATTGTCCAAGTAACGGTGTATCATTGTCCAAGTAACGTTGTATCATTGTCCAAGTAACGTTGTATCATTGTCCAAGTAACGGTGTATCATTGTCCAAGTAACGGTGTATCATTGTCCAAGTAACGGTGTATCATTGTCCAAGTAACGTTGTATCATTGTCCAAGTAACGGTGTATCATTGTCCAAGTAACGGTGTATCATTGTCCAAGTAACGGTGTATCATTGTCCAAGTAACGTTGTATCATTGTCCAAGTAACATTGTATCATTGTCCAAGTAACGGTGTATCATCCTTTTCCTCTTGAACCTATAGCTATGTATATACACAGACGGATCTGTAGTCCAGTGGTAACACGCTGGACTGGTAATCCAAGGATCGCAGGTTCGATCCCCGTCTAACCCTAATAAAATTAACAGTCTCAGATGGGACGTTAAACCGAGATCTCCTGTCGGTGCTTTACACCGTGCACGTAAAAGAACCAGAGGCGACTGGAATGGGTTTCTCTCTGTATACTGCACTATCCTCCAAAATCAAAAATGACGAATCTCTTCAGGAGGCGTCGCTCATATGGGCAACCGGTAGTGACGATAAATAAACGTAGAACACACACACAATCATTACCAATTCGACAGTCGGGTCAGGTGAACAATTTAGGAGTTTCCAAGCACTCTTGGTTTAATAAGATATAAGAACAGAAATATAAAGTATATGATTATATTGAAAATCATGGCACATACAATACAAACTGTACAAAGTATGAACGTATGCATGGTTTTGTCCGCTGATTTTACCAATCGGACATGTAGCTGAGTTATAATTGGTGTACGCAACAACATTCGAGCACCAAATGTGCGGTTTGGCTGGTGGTATGGTCCCCCATAATTGTATTCATTATGTTATTCAAATTGTGGCTTCTGGTGCATTTAAGGACCCAATTCAGGGCTCATTCTATGTCATAAATTTCGCGATTGGTGTGTTGTAGTGTTATTTAATAAATTCCAACAAAATAGTGTTAAAAGTTTGGCTATAATAGGCCTGTACATCTTACTGGACAATATTTCGTATGAAAATTGTAATTATTTTCATAGGGAGAAGTGGGGTCCCCCAGGGGGCGAAATCAGGGTCCCTAGTGCGACTATTTCGCCCCAGTTGCCCGCTAGAATGATCCATGGCGATTGTATTAGTCATTCATACATTACAAAGGAAAGGAATATGCACCTCTTCCTTCAAAATAAACCAGATAACCTAGAAATAACACTGGAATTAGTTTCGTAGGAAGCTTAAAATTAACTAGTTCAACACATTTGTGAAACTATGATTATATTAATTATTTTACACACAATCTGTAAACTTGCACAATACAAATTTTACAAAGCATGAACGTATACATGATTTTGTCCCCTAGTCTTACACATACAGTCTACATCCGTTATGTCGAATTCCGTCGGACTAAACAAAATACTTTGACATATCCGAAGTTTGACATAACGAAATTCGATATAAATGTAAAATGATAGTGTCTGAAACGGCACTTTGGTCCGACTTCGAGTTAACCGGATAATTCGACATAACCGACTTTGACATAGCGGATGTAGACTGTATTTTAAAACCTGTCCATAAAGATCAGTGACGGGAATAGAACAAAAGGTCGTTATGGAGATATTAGAAGTCATTGTTAATGACTTTACAGAGGGTCAAATTGTAGTAGTTATTCGGAGGTGGTTACATTCAGAAGACGATAGCATAGTCTTTGTTCACTCCACAAAATATTCTATTTTCAAGAGCCTTTATTAAGTGGTTATAGCTTCTAGGCTACTTAAAGAATCAATGTTTGTAAATAGAAACTAGAGTTTGACAAGGTATGGCTACTTAAAGAATCAATGTTTGTAAATAGAAACTAGAGTTTGACAAGGTATGGCTACTTAAAGAATCAATGTTTGTAAATAGAAACTAGAGTTTGACAAGGTATGGCTACTTAATGAATCAATGTTTGGAAATAGAAACTAGAGTTTGACAAGGTATGGCTACTTAATGAATCGATGTTTGTAAATAGAGACTAGAGTTTGACAAGGTATGGCTACTTAAAGAAT
Source organism: Archivesica marissinica (assembly GCA_014843695.1). Lineage (NCBI taxonomy): Eukaryota > Metazoa > Mollusca > Bivalvia > Venerida > Vesicomyidae > Archivesica > Archivesica marissinica. The sequence continues at coordinate 33,506,073 of CM026389.1, read as the reverse complement.
CAATGTTTGTAAATAGAGACTAGAGTTTGACAAGGTATGGCTACTTAAAGAATCAATGTTTGTAAATAGAGACTAGAGTTTGACAAGGTATGGCTACTTAATGAATCGATGTTTGTAAATAGAAACTAGAGTTTGACAAGGTATGGCTACTTAATGAATCGATGTTTGGAAATAGAAACTAGAGTTTGACAAAGTATGACTACTTAATGAATCTTGATGTTTGGAAATAGAAACTAGTTTGTGTTTTACGTTTATTTATCATCGCTATCGGTTGCACATATGAGCGACGCCTCCTGAAGAGATTAGTCATCTTAGATTTTTGGAGGATAGTGCAATGATACAGGAAATAGAAATTAGAGTTTGACACGGTATGGCTACTTAATGAATCGATGTTTGGAAATAGAAACTAGAGTTTGACAAGGTATGGCTACTTAATGAATCTATGTTTGGAAATAGAAACTAGAGTTTGACAAGGTATGACTACTTAATGAATCTTGATGTTTGGAAATAGAAACTAGAGTTTGTGTTTTACGTTTATTTATCATCGCTATCGGTTGCACATATGAGCGACGCCTCCTGAAGAGATTAGTCATCTTAGATTTTTGGAGGATAGTGCAATGATACAGGAAATAGAAATTAGAGTTTGACACGGTATGGCTACTTAATGAATCGATGTTTGGAAATAGAAACTAGAGTTTGACAAGGTATGGCTACTTAATGAATCTATGTTTGGAAATAGAAACTAGAGTTTGACAAGGTATGGCTACTTAATGAATGTCGATATTTGGAAATAGAAACTAGAGTTTGACACAGTATGGCTACTTAATGAATCGATGTTTGGAAATAGAAACTAGAGTTTGACAAAGTATGGCTACTTAATGCATCTCGATGTTTGGAAATAGAAACTAGAGTTTGACAAGGTATGGCTACTTAATGAATCGATGTTTGGAAATAGAAACTAGAGTTTGACAAGGTATGGCTACTTAATGAATCGGTGTTTGTAAATAGAAACTAGAGTTTGACAAGGTATAGCTACTTAATGAATCGATGTTTGTAAATAGAAACTAGAGTTTGACAAGGTATGGCTACTTAATGCATCTCGATGTTTGGAAATAGAAACTAGAGTTTGACAAGGTATGGCTACTTAATGAATCTCGATGTTTGGAAATAGAAACTAGAGTTGTAATAGGTATGGTGGCTACTTAATGAATTTCGATGTAATCATGTTTGGAAATCCATTTCAGACTTCATTCTAATGATTTGTAGTTTACAATAAGCATATTAACGTTTAATATATTTTAATAACACCCATAAATATAAGAAAAAATCCAGATAAACAAGTTATATTTGTTTGTGATGACATGCAGGAGTTTGATTGCCTTGGTCGCAACAATCATCATCATCATCATCGAGGATAAACATATGTACATCATATCAATTTGTATGTTCACAATTTTAATGGTACTACATTGTTATTTTCAAACAATTCTGAAGAGTTGAAATATGTTAGACCCTTGCAGACTGTTGGACACCAACAACTTGTTTTTGTCTTTTGATATGCAAATTGAATTAGGACACTCCATGTTCAAGTCATTAACTGCCAAAATTTTACCAGATGATGTCAATTGCAAAATTGAATCAGTAGCACTACTGCAAATGAAGTATAAGTCATTCATGTAGTGTGTAACACCTATTGGTGTGACTATACGTTCATCTTTTACAGTCACCATTTCCCCGCTTTCAAGACTGTAGATAAAAACAGCATCTTTCTCAGCATCTGTTATAAGTAATTGTTTTGTTTCTTCATCAAAGCAACATTTAAAAGCACCATCAGAGGCATACTGAGTACCTTGAAAGTCCACGCCCAATGTAGCCACAGATCCCGAGGTGGAAAGCTTGTGTACTGGTTCACTGTGGCCATAGGTGCCAACAACGCATTTGTTGTTGCCAACTGCAGAAATTGAGTCACAGTTTACAGTGACAGGAACAGTTTGTATTTCAATAAATGTGTTATTCTCATTCAACTGATAAATAAGTAGTTCCTTCTCTTCTCCAGTAGAAATGATGATCGTGTTATTTTCTACAACAGCCACATCTAGAGGATGTCTTTTCAAACTAATTTCTCCAATTTTCTCCAATTCTCCATTCATCACAACACACTTCTTGTTTGGGTGGTCAACAGTAACTACTCTTCCGTCTGGCAGAAAATCTATTCCACGATACCATTGCTCAAGCTCTTCATCAGTAGCCTGTTTAATATCTACTTCGGCAATAAGTTGAAGCTGTTTTGATGTACAACTAGGTATGATTTCGGGTTCTTTCTTGACAGATAACAAAATAAGTTCTGGTGCGCTTTTCAAGAAATCGTCCATTGTTTTAGAAACAACGAGTGACAGGTCCAAAGACTCAAGGTTCTTAAATTTCAAATCAGCATGGCTCTTTTGTACTGCTAAAAGATCCTTCAGCTTTCTGGCAACAATAAATGTCTGTTCCTGGGTGCCATTCTCGTTTGCAAGATCTAAGATGTGCATCAAACGACGTACTTCACACGCCACTTCTTCACAACCCGCTGCCTTCTGCATTATCTCTGTCGATTTGGAATCTTGAAGCGATTTCATTTCGACATTTAGTTTGTTCTCAAGTATATCAAAATGTTTAATAACTTGTTCCCTTATTTGTTTCAATTCGTCGACTAAATCTGTTATCTGGGACGTCATTTTCTTGCTCTCTCTCACTAAATGTGTGGTGGACAATTTCATTTTTATTTCTAGTTCTGTAAACTCCCTTTGCAGCCTGGTATTATCGAACTTGTCTGCTATTTCTGACAGTTCTACGAGACCCTTGCATTCTCTATGTGTTATTATGGCACATGTACTGCAACATAGAGTGTCTTCATCTTTGCAGAAAAACTTTAACTTTTTACTGTGTTGTTCACATTTCTGGAACGGTTGGAAAGTGGTTAGAAATTCAACGGTATCTTTGCTCTCAATGTTCACAGATTTATGATTTTTCGTGATTTCTAGACGATCATGAACAGTTTTACATTTCTCACACAACCGTTCATTACATACCGAACACAATATTGCTGCGGTATTCCTCAGGTTTTGTTTCAAGCAAGGCTGACACAACTTCTCATTTTGCTCAGGATGTTTCTTTGCATCGGACATACTCTCTAATACTAAGGCAAGGGCATAATTTGACCGCAGTGATTTGGCCCAAGTTTCAAGTGGATTGTCTTTCTCAACAGGTGTCACAAATAGGCATAGTGGACATTCAATCCCATCAGAAAGTAGTCCCTTTTCCTTGTTTTTCAGAATGTATTCATTGATGCAAGTCTCACAAAATGTATGCAAACAAACAAGTGCTTTAGGTTCTTGGTAAGTCTCAAAGCATATTGGACAATTCAAACCATCATATGTGACATTAGAGGCCATGCCGCATGCTTCTTCCGTTTGACCAGGCCACTGGCTTAGAAACTGAAAACGAAAGTAGACAAAATTGTTAAAATAAACATAATTCGGAATAATTTCGAACATTTATCATGTTCAGGATATGTGTGGTGAATAGAAAGTGTCTGAAGATAAAACAACAAACCAGTGATTGCATGTAGAAACAGACAAGATAGATAAATGCAATGATTCTATACCTAAATGCCTCCCATTTTTGTTTTTCTATGAAATTGTCTGAAATCGAAAGTAGAAAGCGATAGAATACAAATAACTATGCGTGGAAATCACTACTCATTTAGGTCAAAGATCACCAAATTTGACCGTGGTTTTCCTTTCTATAATGCCATATTCCTAGTCTAGGATCCAGTCTGTCGATTTCTCACCTTATTACTTCTGGTAAAATGACATTATCAGAAACTCAATACGGCTCAATTAATGGGCTCGATGTTAAAAATTATGTAGGCCTATATGACTGATCAGGCAAAATAGAAAGAGTTCATAGAAAAATCAAAACGATTTGACTGAGTTGTCTAGTTGAAGACGTGCACTATGAAATCAACTTCACAATCCGCTCCACCCCTATTTCTTACTCGCATTCAATACTACTCGTCCATACTTCTACATCTCATTTCTGCATAATTTATTCTATTCCAATTCCATTCTTATTTCCCTTTTCTATTTCTAAGCCCTTAGCTACCAATTTTCAGATATTTATAAACGTTTAGATGCGTTTCCAATTTGAATTAAACATATTTAAGTTACGGTCATGTTCGATATTACACCAAGTTATTAAAATTGCCATATATACCTGGTACCAACATCTAGTACGCAGTGTAAAGAATTACATTAGACTTTTAGCTTTCAGTTCAATCCACATATAAATGTATGTTTCTGTATATTTCTCAATGTATGTTATATGTATCCTGATAAATACATATGTTTAAACCGCAACAGGGACTCGACTGTATATATGTCGGTAGACTGTTTCAAAGCCTGGTTGTTGGGAGGGGGGGGGGCTGAGTTGGCATGATATTGTGTTTTTGACTGTAGGTTTAGATAGTTTCTTGTGGGTATTAGGTGATCGTGATCTACAGCAACTAGTTCATTTCTTATTCAGTAAAACATGATCAATGAGGCTTTGTCTCTGTTCTAAAGTTTTCCAATTGAGGGTGGGTAACATTGTGATACACTACTAGACTAGTCTAGCTTTAATCATTGAATATATAACGGGCTGCAGATCTTTGGACCATTTCTAGTTTGTAGGTAAGCGTTTCTGCCAGGGATTCCAGACGGTGGAGCAGTATTCAACCTGTGGGCGGACATAAGTGGTATAGGCAGTTTCCTTGACATGTTTGTTATTAGTTTTGACATTCCTATTGATGAAACAGGGGGCGGGGTAGTTTTTGAGGTAATACTAATGCTGTGTTGGGCCCAGTTGATGGTCTTACTAATGTTGACTTAGAGATATTGAAGTGTTCAGTTGACCTTAATTGTGTGCATTGTAACATGTATGGGAAAATGACAGGGTTTCTTTTCCTGTGGATTCTTAATATATCACATAATTCAGGGTTGAATTCCATGGACCATTCCTTTTCTCAAGATTCTAAGAGGTGTAGGTCGGCAAAGAGGTGAGGTCCGATTTAGGATGCTGTTTGGTAGGTCATTTATATAAGATAGACAGAGACAGGTCCTCAGAACAGACCCTAGGGAGACACCTGAGAGCACTGATAACCCGTCAGAGTATTTACCTTCAACGAGAATCTATTGTGTTTTTGAGAAAGATTGTATCCATAATGTGGCTTAATCATTTATACCAAATTGTTGGAGTTGATGGGTGAGCGTGTAGTGACACCATCAATGAAGTACTGTTCACTGTACAGTACATCTGACAATACCGACATCATCAATGAAGTACTATTCACTGTTCGGTACCTCTGACAATACCGACATCATCAATGAAGTACTGTTCACTGTTCAGCACCTCTGACAATACAAACACCATCAATGAAGTACTGTTCACTGTTCAGCGCCTCTGACAATGCTGATATCATCAATGAAGTACTGTTCACTGTTCGGTAGCTCTGACAATGCTGACACAACCAATGAAGTACTGTTCACTATTCAACACCTCTGACAATGCTGACATCATCAATGAAGTACTGTTCATTGTTCGGTAGCTCTGACAATGCTGACACAACCAATGAAGTACTGTTCACTATTCAGCGCCTCTGACAATACAAACACCATCAATGAAGTACTGTTCACTGTTCAGCGCCTCTGACAATGCTGACACCATCACTGAGGTACTGTTCACTGTTCGATACCTAAGAAAATGCTGACACCATCAATGACGTACTGTTCAATGTTCGGTACCTCTGACAATACCGACATCATCAATGAAGTACTGTTCACTGTTCAGCACCTCTGACAATGCTGACACCATCAATGAAGTACTGTTCACTGTTCGATACCTCAGACAATGCTGACATTATCAATGAAGTACTGTTCACTGTTCAGCACCTCTGACAATGCCGACACCATCAATGAAGTACTGTTCACTGTTCGATACCTCGGACAATGCCGACACCATCAATGAAGTACTGTTCACTGTTCGGCACCCCTGACAATGCTGACACCATCAATGATGTACTGTTCACTGTTCGGCACCTCTGACAATATCGACAACATCAATGAAGTACTGTTCACTGTACAGTACATCTGACAATACCGACACCATCAATGAAGTACTGTTCACTGTTCAGTACCTCTGACAATATCGACAACATCAATGAAGTACTGTTCACTGTTCAGTACCTCTGACAATACCGACACCATCAATGAAGTACTATTCACTGTTCGATACCTCTGACAATACAAACACCATCAAGGAAGTACTGTTCACTGTTCAGCACCTCTGACAATGCTGACTCCATCAATCAAGTACTGTTCACTGTTCAGCTCATCTGACAACACCGACACCATCAAGGAAGTACTGTTCACTGTTCAGCACCTCTGACAATGCTGACACCACCAATGAAGTACTGTTCACTGTTCAACACCTCTGACAATATTGACACCATCAATGAAGTACTGTTCAGCACCTCTGACAATGCTGACACCACCAAGGAAGTACTGTTCACTGTGCATCGCCTCTGACAATGCTGACACCATAAATCAAGTACTGTTCACTGTTTGATACCTCTGACAATATAAACACCATCAATGAAGTACTGTTCAGCACCTCTGACAATGCTGACACCACCAAGGAAGTACTGTTCACTGTGCATCGCCTGTGACAATGCTGACACCACCAATGATGTACTGTTCACTGTTCGATACCTCTGACAATGCTGACATCATCAATGAAGTACTGTTCATTGTTCGGTATCTATGACAATGCTGACACAACCAATGAAGTACTGTTCACTGTTCAGCGCCTCTGACAATACAAACACCATCAATGAAGTACTGTTCACTGTTCAGCGCCTCTGACAATGCTGACACTATCAATGAGGTACTGTTCACTGTTCGATACCTAAGACAATGCTGACACCATCACTGAAGTACTGTTCAATGTTCGGTACCTCTGACAATACCGACATCATCAATGAAGTACTGTTCACTGTTCAGCACCTCTGACAATGCTGACACAATCAATGAAGTACTGTTCACTGTTCGATACCTCAGACAATGGTGCCATTATCAATGAAGTACTGTTCACTGTTCAGCACCTCTGACAATGCCGACACCATCAATGAAGTACTGTTCACTGTTCGATACCTCGGACAATGCCGACACCATCAATGAAGTACTGTTCACTGTTCGGCACCCCTGACAATGCTGACACCATCAATGAGGTACTGTTCACTGTTCGGCACCTCTGACAATATCGACAACATCAATGAAGTACTGTTCACTGTTCAGTACCTCTGACAATACCGACACAATCAATGAAGTACTGTTCACTGTTCGATACCTCTGACAATACAAACACCATCAAGGAAGTACTGTTCACTGGTCAGCTCCTCTGACAATACTAACACCATCAAGGAAGTACTGTTCACTTTTCAGCACCTCTGACAATGCTGACACCATCAATCAAGTACTGTTCACTGTTCAGCTCCTCTAACAACACCGACACCATCAAGGAAGTACTGTTCACTGTTCAGCACCTCTGACAATGCTGACACCACCAATGAAGTACTGTTCACTGTTCAACACCTCTGACAATGCTGACACCACCAATGAAGTACTGTTCACTGTTCAACACCTCTGACAATATTGACACCATCAATGAAGTACTGTTCAACACCTCTGACAATGCTGACACCACCAAGGAAGTACTGTTCACTGTGCATCGCCTCTGACAATGCTGACACCATAAATCAAGTACTGTTCACTGTTTGATACCTCAGACAATGCTGACATTATCAATGAAGTACTGTTCACTGTTCAGCACCTCTGACAATGCCGACACCATCAATGAAGTACTGATCACTGTTCGATACCTCGGACAATGCCGACACCATCAATGAAGTACTGTTCACTGTTCGGCACCCCTGACAATGCTGACACCATCAATGATGTACTGTTCACTGTTCGGCACCTCTGACAATATCGACAACATCAATGAAGTACTGTTCACTGTACAGTACATCTGACAATACCGACACCATCAATGAAGTACTGTTCACTGTTCAGTACCTCTGACAATATCGACAACATCAATGAAGTACTGTTTACTGTTCGTTACCTCTGACAATGCTGACACCATCAATGAAGTAATGTTCACTGTTCAGCACCTCTGACAATATCGACACCATCAATGAAGTACTGGTCACTGTTCGGTACCTCTGACAATACCGACACCATCAATGAAGTACTGTTCACTGTTCGGCACCTCTGACAATGCTGACACCATCAATGAAGTACTGTTCACTGTTCAGTACCTCTGACAATACCGACACCATCAATGACGTACTGTTCACTGTGTTAGATTCTAGAGATTCTCCAGAAGTTATGTCACTGGTCTGGGTCCATGCTGCTTCCAATTCAGTAGTGGGGCGACCATCCCCTACCCAGCGGGTCCTCAGGTGGCGGATAGGGGAACGGCCCTCAGATATGGGGGTTAGCTGTGAATCAAATAAGCAGTCCCGGACCATATGGCGGTGTACCTACCAAGACGGGGCAGGATATCACATGGCAAAGCTACTCCTATTAAATACTCCACGTGTCCCACAACGGGTGCATCAGGCGAATATATGGACCGCCTTAAAAGTCCTAGCCTAAGGGTGAGGTAACCCCAACAGAAACCTCGAATGCTGAAGCCGGAAGTACTGGGCCGCACAGCGCATTCTAATAAACCACGGTACTACGCATAAACGCAAAATGAATCACAATGACAGAAAGAGTAAACCGAGATGGTGCTGGACCTGTGAAGACCCGCCAGGCAGGTACAGTGCCGGGTTCCATACCTCGTGGGAACCCATCCTTAGCTACTGGAGGTCACCCTAAGCCGCCCTGTGGAGCCAGGGAACGGCGAAGGACAGCTACTGGCCGAAACGTGAAGCAGAAACCTCTTGTGCTCATGCAGTGGAATGCTGAAGGAGTCTTTAACAAAAAGACTGAACTGGAGCAAGTACTACAGGACAAAGAGGTAAGTGTTTGCTGCATACAGGAAACACACCTGAACAAAGACAATACGTTCTAAGTACGAGGCTACCAGTGCCTCCGAGCAGACTGACAAGACAGACACAAGGGTGGTGTGCTCACTCTTGTCCGGAACAACATCAATGCGAGCGAAGTGAAAACCTACCTTGAAGGAGCGGAATACCAGGAGTTCAAGATCAAGACTAAATCAACTGAGTTGAACCTCGTCAACTACTACTGCCCAAATGACAAAACCCTTGCCCTTGACACTATTGAAGCTTCAAACAGTCGATACATGGTTGTTGGTGACTTCAATAGTCATTCCCAGAGTTGGGAATATGCACAGTTTGATAGGCGTGGGGATGAAGTGGAGGACAGGCAGGATGAGCACAACTTGATTCTTGTCAACCAGCCCTATGATGTACCAACCTTCTACTCTAGGCGATCGCACACTACTACCTCTCCAGATCTAGCATTCTGCACAGAGGACATCCGGAAAGGTATGGTTAGAGAAGTTGGCGATCAACTTGGTGGAAGTGACCACAAATCAGTGTTCCTCACACTCAGCAGTGAAGTGATACAGACAGACCATCCCTACCCTAGATGGTACTACAAGAAAGCCAAGTGGAGTCTCTTTGCTATTCGGTCCAATTCTCTTACTCGAGGCATACAGGTACAAGGAAGAGATGTTAACAACGTGGTGAAAGAGTTCAACAGCTGCATACTCAAAGCTGCCCATGAAACCATCCCTAGAGGTGCGAGAAGAGAATACAAGCCCTACTGGACCAATCAGTTGCAGACCCTCCAAGATGAACTCACTGAAGCAAGGAACAGGACAGAAGAACAGCCATCACAAGAAAACCATGAACAACTTCAGAAAGCAAAGGCACGGTTTCAAAAATCTAAACTGGAAGCTACACGACGAAGTTGGAGGGAGAAAACTGCTGCCCTGAACCTTGAGAAGGACGGGAGGAAGTTGTGGAGGCTCACGAAACAGCTAATTGATGAAGAAAATAGCAGACAGAAAATCACGTTGGATGAGGATGGGAAACTGTTGACCAGCAAAGAGACTGCAGACTGTCTCGCCAAAGCCTACCAGAAAGAGGGCAACATCAAAGTCACACGCCAACAGCAAAGAGAGGCACGGAAAGAACAGAAGGATAGAAGTAAAAGGCATACGGAACAAGACTCCATGAAACTTCCACTTACATACCAGGAACTGTACACAGCGCTCAGACAACTGAAAAAGGGGAAGTCACCTGGACCAGATGGAATCTCCAATGAGATGCTAACTCATCTTGGATGCTCAGCCATGCTGAAACTTCTTGACATCTTCAATCTTAGCTGGGAAGAAGGCATAGTTCCGCAGATCTGGAAGGAAGCCAACGTTATCCCAATCTAACAGGAACGGCAAGGATAGAAAGACAGCTTCCAGCTATTGCCCTATTAGTCTCACTAGCTGTGTGGTCAAGACAATGGAGAGGATAGTTAACAAGAGACTCATGTGGGACCTTGAGACAGAAAACCTCCTATCCAAGGAACAAGCAGGATTCCGACAGTTCAGATGCACAGAGGATCAGGCAACATACCTCGCTCAGGAAGTTGAGGATGCATTCCAAGGCCAGAAGGTAGATTTTGCAACCTGGATAGACCTCCAGAAGGCTTTTGACAAAGTCTGGACTGATGGGCTGCTGGTCAAGATGCAACGATGCGGACTTGCCGACAAGATGCTCCGATGGACCAAATCCTTCCTACACAATCGCAGAGCCAGAGTACTTGTTGACAACCAGAAGAGCAAGAAATTCCTCATCCGACACGGTGTTCCTCAAGGAGGAGTGATCTCGCCTACGCTGTTCCTCATCTTCATCGATGACTTGCTTGCAGAGCTCCCAAAAGGTATCAAAGCAGCACGTTATACGGACGACTTGGTCATGTGGTGTGTTTAAGAACATGCAACGACTACCACATACAGAATGGAGATGGCCGCAGACAAGCTCACAGCATGGGCAGAAGACTGGTGCATCTCTATTAATAAGGAGAAGTCGTCAACCACACTCTTCACACTTTCCACCAAACAGAAAGCTGGAACCATCAAAGTCGGTGGAACTGCCTTGAAGACGGACAACGAGCCAACATACTTGGGGGGTGACATTTGACAGACGGCAGACATGGAAGCCACATATCCAGAAAGCAGAGGCCAAAGCCAAGCGCAAGCTTGCAATCCTTCGGAAGCTTGCTGGCACCACATGGGGTGCCAATGATCACATCCTGAAGGCTATATACCAAGGTGTGGTCAGGCCTCACCTGGAATATGGATCCACCGCCTGGACAACATCAGCCAAGACCAACCAACAGACACTCGACAAGGTTCAGAACAAGGCTCTCAGGCTGATCACAAGGTGCAATGAAGAGCACTCCAATCAAGGCCATGGAGAAAATTACTTCCATCCAGCCACTGCAAGAACGTCGCGACACAAGAATTCTTCTACAGACAGAGAAGTTTCGATGTCAGGAAGAACAACCGATGAAGCAGAGAGTTGAGGCACTAACGAAGAATCGTCTAAAGCGAAGCAGTTTCATCCACCAGTCCAAGAAGCTTGCTAGAAAGCACACCAGCCATCTCCCAGCCAAGACATTGCCTCCAACGCCATTTCTATCCAAGCCATGGTTGACTAGCGATGAATCCAAGGTTACCATCTGCAGTACAATCCCATACATGACATCCAGAGATAGACAATATGATGACGTCAAACGTGCACTCACACTAGCACACATCGACAAGAGTTATCCTGGAGAAGCATGGCTACAAGTATACACAGATGGTTCAGCCACAAGAGCAGTATCAAACGGAGGAGCAGGCGTGTATGTCCGACACCCAGATGGACACACACAGTTGCTCTACCTACTGGAATACACTGCAGCAACTATGGGGCAGAAGTACAGGCCCTTGAAACAGCAGCATCTCTAGTACACAACACTGTGGAGTGTACCCAGGTTTTCTTCCTGACTGATGCGCTCTCAGTTCTGGATGCCCTGTCTAACAACAAAGAACCCCACCTGATGGAAGCCCTTCGAACAGTCAGCGTAACTAAAAGAACTGTCCTCCAGTGGGTACCTGCACACATAGGCATTCCTGGCAATGAAGCCGCTGACCAGCTTGCCAAGCAAGGTTCTACCGAGAGACAACCAGACAAAGATTTGACTTACAAGGAGAAATGCACCATAATCAAATCTGCATCAAAGCCAACAGTCGAGAAGGATGACTACCAGCTTCTCACCAGACAGGAGCAAGTCACGATATTCCGGCTTAGAACAGGGCATAACCGCTTGAACTTCCATATGTGTCGGAAGCTTGGACTAGCTCCATCAACTGCCTGCAGCTGCAAAGTAGGGGACCAGACTGCAGAACACATCCTCCAGGAGTGTCCCAATCTTCATGGGCTGAGGAAAACAACCTGGGCAACAGATACTTCTCTCCAAACGAAGTTACATGGCTGCCGGGAGGATCTGAGGACGGCCCATTTCGTGTTTGCTGCCGGCTTGTCCATGTGATTCGCGAACGACAAGAAGAAGAAGAAGATGTCACTGGTCAGGTACCTCTGGTAATGCCGACACCATTATTAAAGTTCTACTCACGCGGTTGATGGCAGTCACAGATGATGATTCCGACGATAAATGTGAGCATATACATATTGTTGGTCTATTACAAGCTATGTTTCTAGAGGAGGCTGTTCTAATGTTCCCTGTTCTAATGTTGGGCCTGTAGAGACTGTAAGTTTTTTAATTGATTATAGTTCAGCTTATTGCCCCTCGCCTCATCCAAACCATATGCTGTATATACTTCATTATAGGTCAACCTCATTCATACCCCAGGTCTCTCCTTCACAACTTGCCCCAGCAAACACCTGACGTCATACCAACGTTGGATCAACGTTGGAATTTGGTCGCGACGTCGGTGACCATTATCCAACATCTATCCAACGTCGGACCCCCGACATCCATACAACGTCAGGTTACAACGTTGTTACGACGTTGGATCAACGTTGGGATTTGGTCGTGATTTTGGTGACCATTATCCAACGTCTATCCAACGTCGGACTCCCGACATCCATACAACGTCAGACTACAATGTACTTGTGGACGTTGGATCAACGTTGGAATTTGGTCGCGACGTCGGTGACCATTATCCAACGTCTATCCAACGTCGTACACCCGACATCCATACAACGTCATGTTACAACGTTGTTGCGACGTTGGATCAACGTTGGGATTTGGTCGTGATTTTGGTGACCATTATCCAACGTCTATCCAACGTCGGACTCCCGACATCCATACAACGTCAGACTTCAATGTACTTATGGATGTTGGATCAACGTTGGAATTTGGTCGCGACGTCGGTGACCATTATCCAACGTCTATCCAACGTCGGACCCCCGACATCCATATAACGTCAGGTTACAACGTTGTTACGACGTTGGATCAAACGTTGGGATTTGGTCGTGATTTTGGTGACCATTATCCAACGTCTATCCAACGTCGGACTCCCGACATCCATACAACGTCAGACTAGAACGTACTTTGATGGACGTTGGATCAAAGTTGGAATTTGGTCGCGACGTTGTTGACCATTGTACAACGTCTATCCAACGTCGGGCACCTGGCATTCATACAACGGCAGGCTATGTAGTACAACGTACGTTGTTGTTCGCGACATCGGTGACCATTATTTAACGTCGGATCCCCGACATCCACACAACGTCAGGCTAAAGCGTTGTCATAACGTTCTATCAACGTTGGAATTTGGTCGTGACACTTCGGTAACCATTATTGAACGTCTAGCCAACGTCGGACACCCGATATTGGTACGTCAGGCTACACGGTTGGAATAATAATTATATAAGTATTAACAGCAGGGCCGTAGCTGATCAAGTATATTCAGAATCGCAGTGCGGCTTTCGCTCCAAGAGGTCTACAACCGACATGGTCTTCTCACTAATGCAGTTACAAGAAAAATGTCGAGAGCAACAGCTACATCGCCTTAATCATAAACCTCACCAAAGCGTTCGACCTGCTGAGCCACGAAGGGCTATTTCAGATCCTACCACTGATTGGTTGTCCATCCAAGCTACTCAGCATCGTAGTCATTTCATCATGGCATGCAGAGTACTGTGCAGTATGATGGCGAAACCTCTACAGAATTCGAGGTCAAAAGCGGTGTCAAGCAAGGCTGTGTACTCGCACTGACACTTTTCGGCATCTTCTTCGCCATGCTATTCAGGCATGCAATTCAAGAGAGCTACAGAAGGAGACTAGCTTCACTCCAGATCTGACGGCACGCTCTTCAACATCACTCGCCTGAAGGCAACATCCAAGACAAGAGAAGTCCTCATCAGATGCATGCTCTTTGGCGATGATGCTGCACTTGCCGCCCACTCAGAGGAACAACTCCAATTACTGACGAACCTCTTCTCTAGAGCATGCGACCTCTTCAGCCTAACCAGCAGAAAGTGTGACTTGTCTAGGGGGTCCGGGGGCATGTTCCCCCGTGATTTGTTTAGATTGTGCACGCGATTTCCTGACATTTGAAGCCACATTAGGATGGATGTTAGCTGCATATTAATGCCTAGCTGTTTGGGGTTATGAAAATATATGCACGACTTGTTGAAATTCTTGAAAGTGAGACACTGATCATGAACATCAACTCTTTAATTCAGTGTTCGAGTAGATTATTTATATGATGCTGGAGGGGGCTCGGGTGTTCCCCTCTTCCCCCGAGAAAAAACGAACTGTGGCATTATAAATGCCGATGGTGATATTTTACCCCAATTGTACACCCCTATAGTTACCTAGTTTCGTAGTTTGGAGTAAAAATAATTATGTATGTATGGCAATATGCCACATCCAAGCTGGACATCCTATATTGTTCTTCATACCCATACCTTCCCTTCCCCACTTTATTGCAGTTTTGGGTTTTTGAGTTTTCATTTTCTGGCACATTGATGACCTTATAGTAGCTACGCACCTGAAAAGACTATTTAACGCTGTACTGTAGGTCTAGGAATAAGGTACACACGAGCCGATGCGATTATAATACCTATACTGTAGTAGAGCTCTATAATTTGGTTCACTCTAACCTATTCCCGATTAATTGGTTCAGTTTCACCTCATTTTACTATATGCGCATATTCGAATCACTTGCTTTGATCCATAATCTGTTGAAATATAAATAATGGATTAAA
This sequence comes from Archivesica marissinica, assembly GCA_014843695.1. Lineage (NCBI taxonomy): Eukaryota > Metazoa > Mollusca > Bivalvia > Venerida > Vesicomyidae > Archivesica > Archivesica marissinica. The sequence continues at coordinate 33,490,736 of CM026389.1, read as the reverse complement.
TTATTTAATATTTTAATATTCAAAAAATAAAATTTTGTTTTTGAGAAGCATAAATGGGAACAATATTACCATTTGTGATATTCGAAACTACAAACTCAGAATGTAATCCATACATCATCGGAGCGGGCAATGCTGTTTGAAAGTTGTTTAAAACAAACTGAAAATTGAAGGTATATATAGATCTACTCTATTTTTTAATCATTACCTAACTTTAACGTTATACATACTGATCAAGGCAACACGTTCCCGCTGGTGTATACTGGTCCAGTACCCTTAGCCGAAGAGTATCCCGGAACAATCTATTTTCGGTCACTTGAAAATTCTACATATTTCATGTTTTTACGTAAAAATGTGCCTGCACGAGCATCATTTGTTTACAGAAGCTATCCAGACGTCAAAATATGTAAACAGTATTCGTAATGGAATCGAAACGGGTAAATGCCCATTAAAGGTACCCTTATCAGTCAGAAATACGTACTTTTACTAAATCCACTGTTTTCACATTCATTTCACAAAATCTACTAATTTGAAATGACCGGTCACGCTCATCTGCTGCAACGGATATTTTCCAATGCAACATGCGTCGTCAATCGCTTAAAAACAGCTATACTGCATACAGTGAACTCGCCTATTTTGAACCAATTTTTAAATTTTAGTTGTCATTGTTTTCTGTGAATAAGATTTTGAAATCATTTTTACTTGTAAACCGAGATATAAACAAAAATATCAAAAGAGTATAAACAATTGATCAAATAAACAAATTGATAAGAATTGCGCTGTTGTTTTGACTGCTATAAATAGCATATTCCGGGTCACGCGCACCTATTCGGAACCACCGAAATGGACTGCAAAATACATCAAATAACGGCATCTTCATCTTAATAATTAACGGGTTATATTTAAACAATTGTCATTGCATCTGTTTCGGGCATTTGGGAGATGTGCTGTTGTAAAACAGCCATATGAGCTTGTATGTCTTTAGTATATACAAAGTAATCGCACGGGATAACCATGCCACCACCCTTTTCCTTCATGTCAGGCCATGGAAGAAAGCTAGGAATTGGTTTTGATTCTATCCTTCCACCACAGTCAAGAATATATCTAAATGCAGGGGCGATTCCCCTGGGAACATGCCCGCATGGCAAATCAGTAATCATCCAATAATTTCCTTTAGTTTCAGTCCTCTTAGAATCGGTTGAAGTCTCTAAATGGTCATCACTAACACTGTCTGGAAGCCAAACAAGACAGGCGTGCACATCATGGATGTTTGTATATTCTCTATCTATCAACAATGTTAACTGCACTGGTGGTTTTATTTTAAAGTCATGATAGCCCTTTATGACACTATTCTTTATTGACAGGACCGTCTGAGAAGTGCAATCATCCTACAAATAAAGATTATGAAAACCTATAATAAATGGTAATAACATGCTATATCAGTTTTATATTAACACATACTGGATCTGTTATTGTTAATAATATATCGCAACACATATACATGTATAATATTTACACAAAACTGATGCCATCGTTTATAATCCAATTATAATACATGTGACATAGTTGGTGCGAAATGATGCATGTACTGTTTAGTGTGGATGATTTTCTTTGTTTTGTTTTACACAACATAGTAGGAGTCTTAAGATTTGAAATTTAGCATGACTGTAATTTATATGGCAGGCTTCATTTCAGAGTACATATAATTATATATATATATACATGTATATACAATGTCCTTATTCCTGGTGCACACATTTTGGACACAAAAACTGTACATCTTCTTCAGTCAATGCTTTTTTATTCCATGAATAATCTTCTGGAATACAGTTTACATGAAGCCATGAATTACACGTGTCACAGGCTATCCAGTTAATAAGGTTTGGATTATCACTTCTGCACAAACTACACTTAACTACTGTAGATGCTTCAGCTTTTGTAGGCGTTATGTTTTGTATTTCTTCAACATTTGTAGAGACTGTCGACACACTTAGTAATTTGCCATGCATCCTAGCAAAAGATGTGTTGCAACGCTTCCTTTTCGCACATGTTTGTTTTGAAACCTTTAACTTCACAACAATCTGTTTCTTGTATTTTTCTTTGGCTTTTCGTTCCCTTCTGTGCGAATGCTTTTACTTTCTCGATCGATTTCAATCCAGCAATTCTCAAGGATTCTTCTGAGGTCAGATGGTCAGATAGTTTGTCACTTAGTCTAACTTGTGTCTTCTTCTTCTGTTTAATTACAGGCATTTTAACAGCATTGTTTATATGTGGTGAAATACGCTCCGTGTAACTGTATGTCTGACCAACTATTTCTACAGCTTCCACGAGCACATCTAGCCCAGATGTTGTTGAACATGAAGCAGAATCTACAGCTGTTATGACCTCTGTTTCTTCAGTTGGTTATGTTCTCATTTTCTGAACAGGTTTCATAGGTCTGTGTTGGTTTCAAATGTGTATCTGAAATAGCTTCACGATTTATGGGATATATACCTGCTGATCTGAATGCATGTTGAACAGTGAGAGGTTTATAAAAGTCCATGAAAGCAATATGAAGATGTTGCGCAAAAAAATTGACTGGGTCATCAGGATGGTCCCTATGATGTGCTCTCAAGTGTTTATACCATGATTTTTTCAAAGGTCCATAAACACCAACATCGAAGGGCTGCATAATCTGCGTAGCATTCCTTACAAGTCTATACATCTCAATTCCGAATTGTTTGGCTTCACTGAAACATTCAATACTGACATGGCTTCCAACACTATCAATAATAAGTACGATAGGCCTCTCCTTTTCACCATATTTATCTAAATGTTGTATACATTTCTTAAAGGTAACGGCATCCATCCATCCTTTATCAGTATATTCCGCATCTGAACCTTTAGCTGTCCCTGCAAGGTCATATGATGCCGGTTTGGGGTTTGTGAACACGAAATAAGGCGGAATTACATTGTCGTCAGCACTAGCACAGTACATAACTGTAACACGTTCTTTGCTTTTTCCTCCAGAGACATGTGGAACAGGACCGGCATGCACTCGTTTGGATGGGCCAATAACCTTTCCAGACTTGCTTGCCATGCAAAACCCAGTCTCATCAGCGTTGTAAATACGCTCGGGTTTATCTAGTAATTCTATATCCGATATAAACAATCTATATTCATTAAACCATTCATCCATTACTGATGGTGTAACTTTAGCCCGAGATGCCTCCAATGGCGTTTCAATTCTCTTCTCTACAATATGTTTATTACGGTCCATAAACCCACTGTACCATGAATAACCTGGTCTGTTGTCTTTAAATGGATTAGGACGCTTATCTTTCTTTAAAATGTTCTCCACAAAATCAAGAAATTCTGTTGTTCTCAATCCCATACCTCTAGCAGCCATTTCAGACAAATATGTAGCCATTTTATCTTCCTCAGCTTTCGTGAAAACGGTCTTTGGGCCATTCTTGCCCCAGATGTCCACAACACCGCTAGCACGTCTTTGAAGGTATGAGTAAGAAATGTTCATCTCTTTTGCAGCTTTACGTAATGAAATGTGTTCAGTTTCTACCTTGTATAAAGCTCGCTTTGCTCTTCCAGGAGATCTTGTTGGCTTTGGTTTCTTCAAAGGTGACAGGTACTTCTGTCGTAGCTTACTGGCGGACCTTTGAGCTGGACTTTTTGGTGAATCTTCGTCTTTCTGGATTGAACACACACATAAATAGATAAAAGTGTTGCATCAGTGAAGTGGCATTACAGTAACTACTTCCTAGTTCCAACCACACCTAGTTTCGGAATATTGCAAGACAGCACCCTGCATGTAATATCATATTTATATAATGTAAACCCTTAATTATCATGTTTCTGGTATGTAAATTCAGTCGTATAAAATCAAACTGATCCTAGTGAGTCTTACATTAAGTTCATGTCAATGAATTTTCCTTTAAACCCTTTTATAATAAAGAAATTAATCCCATATCCATGTATGACCATTACTCCATCAACATAAATTGATCAAACATTTATGATTCGGAATACATACAAATTACTATACATATGTAATATTTAATATTATTTATACTTTATAATCTGGAGCAACAAGTGTTTACGTAATGAAAGTCTATATATTTGCCCGCATTTTCATGCCCATTCCGTTTCATTCGGGTAGATAACCGATGTGCAAGCGTGTGATGATAACGACCAGTCTATTTTTAGTCACTCAGATTTCATAAAAATTACGACGAACGGGAGACACATATTGCATCAAAATCATTTCATAGGCATTCTGGACATGGACAATTGGAAGTATATTTTGCAAAAATGTTTAAAAGAAGCTATACCGTTAACCCTTTCAACACCACAGACCTCTAAATTGGCTTACAAAAAAGTGTAGATCCAGATGAGCCGGCTCGTAACGAGCCGTCTCATCAGGATCTGCACTTTTTTCAAGTAATATAACTATTTTTAGATTTTTTTTACCCATTTTGATAAATGAACTGAACCAAATGTAATTTTGTTTTTAATTTATTGGTCTAAAAATATCATGGACCAGTCCATGTCAGTTACTTGGTGTTGAAAGGGTTAATGAAACTGCATGCAAATCACTTTCTTGTGTAAAAATCGTGTTACACGGATTTTTTGACTGGTTCAGAATAGGCGAGTTCACTGTACACAAATTTACTGTCACATAGAGAAACGGTGGTGTAGCGGTAGATCGGCGAACTGCTAAATCCGGAGATTGCTGGTTCGAACCCCGTCAGGGGCGTGGTTGGACTATACAATTTTTACAATCCCAAAAATTACGCCGGGTGGTACTGGTTGATATAGCCCAGGATGCAGCCATCAAGTGCAAATTAAATAAGCTTTCAGCTTTCGTTGCAATCGATGTAAAATAAATATATATAAGTTTAAACTTGTAAATGGGTTGCCATAACAAGTAAATAGTACCAGCCTTTCATAACAAGCCGGACTGGACTTTCCCATGCTCAATTTACCACAACAAACTGTACCTGGACCAACAGAATACTTGAAATATAGAATATTTATATGTATATAGATCTATAGTTTTTAAAACAATAAATTATATTCTTGCCATTTGGACTATAACAATATTATATTTATAAATAAGAAAAGGGATCTTCCATAAAAGTCAAAGTTCTACCGAACTGATTTGGTTCGGCGACACTCGACAACATTCGGTTCGGTTCGGCAATATTTCCGTCTATCTTCGGTGGTCCGATCTGGCTTTTAGGCCCAACCATTTATTCCCTTGCTACCATGAATAAATGACGCAACTTGGAGACTCACATTCATGATACACACAATTAATTTCTACTCATGAAAGTGACTCATGTTTGTTGTGGAGTGTCTATTAAATGTCGCTCATTGTCCATCTTGACAGCTGTTGGTCACTATATAGTATATAGCCTAGGTTCTGATAATTTATTTTTAGTAATAAACAATAGCTGATATGTCGAAAGACTCTTACTGGAGACGTTGGCGCAGAAATCATGCCGCTGCAAGGGCATTTGCCTTGGCGAGCAGCAGTGATGATGAGGAAATACAGAATTTAGAACATCAAACTCATGCCGAACTTCCAATCTATATAATATATTTTCAGAAGGAAATGTTGCCATATTGTCAGAGGATAATTTTGCCATGCAGAATGATTGAGCATGAAACAGGAAAACAAGTTGTTCCGGCCAACTCATGTAAGAAATAACTTCTGGTCATGGTTTCCCCTAGAAATTTGGGAAGGCATGTTGTTTTCTATTGTTATGCATGAAATGTGGTTATATTTTCAAATAATTTCTTGTAATTCAAGAAGATAGTATGCTTTTTTTAAGTATTCTAGCAAGAAGGCATGTTATTGCTGACATGCCTTATTGGCCTGCGGGAATCCCTGACTGGTGTATACATACTATTTTCCTCTACTCGTACATTTGACTATTGCGATAGCACTATTGCCAGATAACTAGTATGATGCTATTGCCAGCATACTACTTTATATTTAAAAGTGTTAGTAAATTTTTGAATATGCATGCAAACAAAATATTACTAGCCTTTAAACAAATCATTGCTACTTCATTGTTTGCCCTCTTGAGTGGCCTTTGACAACAAGTCGTTTTTCTTACAATTAAGTTAGTATCGAAATTATCGATAGTATACAGGTTTTCATCATATCCTTGTTTTCAATATTAAACTGCAGAGATACCAACTTAATTAGTATGACATTGTGTCTCGGTACCATAAAACCCATTCGAACTTCCATGTCTTTGTCACAATTTGTGGTATTTGCCTTGCACTGCTGCATAAAAATGGAAGGTCAACCCTTTTGGTAGGGGCCATCCAATACTGACTATGCTTGTTTTTCAACAGGTGAATACCCACCACCACCCACGAATTTGAAGCTGCCATCAACAGTCACATCGGGATCCAAATCACAGTCCAATTCAACACCCTCAACAGGATTCAAATCACAGTCACAACACGCACCAGGATCTAAATCACATTCAAATTCACCACACACACCAGGATCTAAATCACAATCAACACATTCATCAGGATCTAAATCTCAGTCATCACACTGATCGTCGGTCTAGGTCAAAATCGCAAACACCAAGGGTTAGAGACTCATTCCGTCATAGGTCCGATATACGTTCCAGACCAACATTCAGTCGGAGGTCGAGGTCAAAATCACAAACAAGACACTCATTTATTCAAAGGTCACGGGATTCATTCAGTCTACGGTCACCGTCGCACCCGCAATCAAGAAGCACTATCCATCAAAGATCTACATGATCATTATCAAGCAACTCATTCAGTCTAAGGTCACCGTCGCACTTGAATTATTCATTCAATCAAAGATCGCAGCCTCGGTCATTATATATTATCACCCATACATTCAGTTTCACCAAATACACACGCAGCTATTTCACATATTTATCACTCGACTCCAAAGACTTTGTGTGGGAGAAAAGACATGCCGGTATACCCAATTCCAAATGGAAGTACGTTCAATAAATTAATAGGCTTTTACAAACAACATATCTATAGATCCAGCAGTTATGCCGTGTGCTGAATCAGGATCTATATATTGTATGCTATTCAGCTATTAAAGTGTTTTAGCATTACCATCCGAATAGCAAACAACATATAGAGCCCTTTAATTGCTATATATTGTCCGTGATCAACAGGTTAAGGTTTAACCATTAAGTATATACCCAGTGGGCAATTGACGTCTAAGGGACGTTGTTTAGACGTCTTTTTCTGACGTTGGATAGACGTTGAAAAGTAGTTGAATTTGCAATTTTTTTTAGACGTCATGTGTTCATTTAAAATTGTCCCCAATTATAATTATTGTTACATTAGTAGCGACATTTTCAAAATCACTGGACCAAAGGGCATATATTGTTTTGCTCATTGCTGTCAATGCAATTTGAAACTTAATGCATTGTCAGATAAATGTATTTATTATCGGGTACATGGTTTCACAGTTTACCTGTATAAACGTGCTCTATTGTGCATAGAGCATTACATTGTGTAACATGGTTTCTGAGTGGGAAATATCGCATGATATTTCATTCGAAGGCTCAACAAGGCGACGATAAGACATACTATTTCCCAGCCACCCACCCCCTGTGTATATTATGGAATCTAACATTATACTTGTATTTTCAGTTATAATGATTTCTTGTCATTATTGAGACAGATGTGGAAGTGAGATATACGATGTTGGATGTGTTATGTGCGTGTATTCATGGTTCTGGACAATGTCATACGAGAGCACCATATCTCTCGTATAGTTCTTCTACAAATGTTAAAGACTTATTCAGCCACACTTTGTGGCGCCATTTTTTCCGCGGAACCATGAGAGAAAGGATGAATTGAATTGCATGTATATGTCATGAAATAAAATGAGGTTGCCATTGTTGATGCCACACCTACACCACATCTTCTGTTTAGTTGTTTCTTGAAACAAACATATATGTACTTTGTGGTTTACGCTTGGGTGTAACCCTGAGCATAGATGATAAATTATTTATGTTTGGATGCAATGGAATTAAGGAAAACATAATGTCTATCCAATTAGCAAAAATAACCAATATACAACGTTTGAATGTAGTTGGTATTCTGACATCCGACCAATATCCAACGTTGGAAAGTAGTTGGTATTCTGACGTCTATCCAATTTGCAAAACCAACCAATATCCAACGTTGGAAAGTAGTTGGTATTCTGACGTCTATCCAATTTGCAAAACCAACCAATATCCAACGTTGGAAAGTAGTTGGTATTCTGACGTCTATCCAATTTGCAAAACCAACCAATATCCAACGTTGGAAAGTAGTTGGTATTCTGACGTCTATCCAATTTGCAAAACCAACCAATATCCAACGTTGGAAAGTAGTTGGTATTCTGACGTCTATCCAATTTGCAAAACCAACCAATATCCAACGTTGGAAAGTAGTTGGTATTCTGACGTCTATCCAATTTGCAAAACCAACCAATATCCAACGTTGGAAAGTAGTTGGTATTCTGACGTCTATCCAATTTGCAAAACCAACCAATATCCAACGTTGGAAAGTAGTTGGTATTCTGACGTCTATCCAATTAGCAAAAATAACCAATATACAACGTTTGAATGTAGTTGGTATTCTGACGTCTATCCAATTAGCAAAAATGACCATTATACAACGTTTGAATGTAGTTGGTATTCTGACGTCTATCCAATTAGCAAAAATAACCAATATACAACATTTGAATGTAGTTGGTATTCTGACGTCTATCCAATTAGCAAAAATAACCATTATACAACGTTTGAATGTAGTTGGTATTCTGACGTCTATCCAATTAGCAAAAATAACCATTATACAACGTTTGAATGTAGTTGGTATTCTGACATCCAACCAATATCCAACGTTGGAAAGTAGTTGGTATTCTGACGTCTATCCAATTTGCAAAAACAACCAATATCCAACGTTGGAAAGTAGTTGGATTCTGACGTTGGTATTCTGACGTCTATCCAATTTGCAAAACCAACCAATATCCAACGTTGGAAAGTAGTTGATCTCTGGTTGGATAAACGTTGGTATTCTGACGTCTATCCAGTTTGCAAAAACAACCAATATCTAACGTAAATCCAACGTTGGGGTCTGACGTCTATGCAACGTCAAATGTTTGCTGGGAAACACTATTCTAATGTAAGTCCAAACGCATCACTAATTCTGTTTATATTTAAAAGGTAAGTTTTTAGAATTGCAACAGCATATACATTAACCAGCATATACATTAACCAGGTTAGTTTACTTATTGTGATTACTTTTGAATAAGACAGACAGACAGCAGACAGACAGACAGACAGACAGACAGACAGACAGACAGACAGACAGACAGACAGACAGACAGACAGACAGACAGACAGACAGACAGACAGACAGACAGACAGACAGACAGACAGACAGACAGACAGACAGCTATCGGAGGAGGAACAGCAGGTTATCTCTCCGAGCTATCACCGGTGGGGGAACAGCAGGTTGTCTCTCCGAGCTATCACCGGTGGGGGAACAGCAGGTTATCTCTCCGAGCTATCACCGGTGGGGGAACAGCAGGTTATCTCTCCGAGCTATCACCGGTGGGGGAACAGCAGGTTATCTCTCCGAGCTATCACCGGTGGGGGAACAGCAGGTTATCTCTCCGAGCTATCACCGGTGGAGGAACAGCTTGTTGTCCCTCTGAGCTATCACCGGGTGGAGGAACAACAGGTTGTCTCTCCGAGCTATCACCGGTGGAGGAACAGCAGGTTGTCTCTCCGAGCTATCACCGGTGGGGGAACAACAGGTTGTTCCTCCGAGCTATCACCGGTGGGGGAACAACATGTTGTCCCTCCGAGCTATCACCATTGGGGGAACAACATGTTGTCCCTCCGAGCTATCACCATTGGGGGAACAACATGTTGTCCCTCCGAGCTATCACCGGAGGAGGAAGAACAACAGTTGTTCCTCCGAGCTATCACCATTGGGGGAAAAACAGGTTGTCCCTCCGAGCTATCACCGGTGGGGGAACAGCAGGTTGTCCCTCCGAGCTATCACCGGCGGGGAACAGCAGGTTTTCCCTCCGAGCTATCACCGGTAGTGGAACAGCTTGTTGTCCCTCCGAGCTATCACCGCTGGGGAACGAAAGGTTGTCCATCCGAGCTTTCACCGGTGGGGGAACAGCAAGTTGTCCCTCCGAGCATCACCGGTGGAGGAAAAGCAGGTTGTCCCTCCGAGCTATCACAGGTGGGGGAACACAGGTTGTCCCTCCGAGCTATCACCGGTGAGGGAACAACAGGTTGTCCCTCCGAGCTATCACCGGTGGGGGAACAGCAGGTTGTCCCTCCGAGCTATCACCGGTGGGGAACAACAGGTTTTCCCCGAGCTATCACCGGTGGGGATCACAGGTTGTCCCTCCGAGCTATCACCGGTGAGGGAACAGCAGGTTGTTCCTCCGAGCTATCACCGGTGGGGATCAGCAGGTTGTCCCTCCGAGCTATCACCGATGGGGGAACAACAGGTTGTCTCCCCGAGCTATCACCGGTGGGGGAACAACAGGTTGTCCCTCCGAGCTATCACCGGTGGAGGAACAGCAGGTTATCTCTCCGAGCTATCACCGCTGGAGGAACAACATGTTGCCTCTCCGAGCTATCACCGGTGGGGGAACAACAGGTTGTCCCTCCGAGCTATCACCGGTGGAGGAACAGCAGGTTATCTCTCCGAGCTATTACCGGTGGAGGAACAGCAGGTTGTCCCTCTGAGCTATCACCGGTGGGGGAACAACAGGTTGTCCCTCCGAGCTATCACCGGTGGGGGAACAACAGGTTGTCCCTCCGAGCTATCACCGGTGGAGGAACAGCAGGTTATCTCTCCGAGCTATTACCGGTGGAGGAACAGCTTGTTGTCCCTCCGAGCTATCACCGGTGGGGGAACAGCAGGTTGTCTTTCCGAGCTATCACCGGTGGGGGAATAAGAGGTTGTCCCTCCGAGCTATCACCGGTGGAGAAACAACAGGTTGTCCCTCCGAGCTATCACCGGTGGGGGAACAGCAGGTTGTCCCTCCGAGCTATCACCGGTGGGGGAACAGCAGGTTGTCCCTCAGAGCTATCACCGGTGGGGGAACAACAGGTTGTCCCTCCGAGCTATCACTGGTGGGGCAACACCAGGTTATCTCTCCGAGCTATCACCGGTGGAGGAACAGCTTGTTGTCCCTCCGAGCTATCACCGGTGGGGGAACAGCAGGTTGTCCCTCCGAGCAGTATTTCAGGAAGAAAAGGGATGCTTTATTAAGACTTAAACTTTACAGGCATATGATTGCTCCCTGGTAGAACACATGACCTTGCAGTGATCAGACGGATAGCTTCTTCACATGAATGAATTCGACACACCCTGTTTGATTCGAAGCAACAGTAGAGAGGGGCAAGTGAATGCGGTCGACTTTGCCGCAGTGGCTCGTATTCTTACCGCGTTCACTCAAAATCGGTTTAATATTTACGTACACACGTTGACATTTATTTCCAAGTCAATGCTATAATGATGTGTTTTACATTTGGACACAACAATACCAATTATAAAACTGACAAGATATACAACCTGTGCGGTGGGAATTGTCAACATCACACCATGATATAGACGTTGTTTGTGCTCATTAGTGTAAAATAGGATATTCGTCGAATGATCGCCGACATTTGTAATGGAATTACATATTTCGGTGATCACGACATGTGTAATGGAAATACATATTTCGGTGATCACGACATTTGTAATGGAAATACATATTTCGGTGATCACGACATTTGTAATGGAAATACATATTTCGGTGATCACGACATGTGTAATGGAAATACATATTTCGGTGATCACGACATGTGTAATGGAAATACATATTTCGGTGATCACGACATGTTTAATGGAATTACATATTTCGGTGATCACGACATTTGTAATGGAAATACATATTTCGGTGATCACGACATGTAATGGAATCACATATTTCGGTGATCACGACAGAATGGAAATACATATTTCGGTGATCACGACAGAATGGAAATACATATTTCGGTGATCACGACATGGAAATGGAAAACATATTTCGGTGATCACGACATGAATAATGGAAATACATATTTCGGTGATCACGATATTTGTAATGGAAATACATATTTCGGTGATCACGACATTTGTAATGTAAATACATATTTCGGTGATCACGGCACTATTAAACACAGATCAAACAAATTAATTAGAATATAGCACTTTATAATTAACTGTTCATGATAGTTAGAAAATACTTTACATACAAACGTACATCTAGCGGGGCTAGAACTCAGGGCTGTTCGTGCCTGAAGCGACAAACGTACATCTAACGGGGCTAGAACTCGGGCTGTTCGCGCCTGAAGCGACAAACGTACATCTAGCGGGGCTAGAACTCAGGGCCGTTCGCGCCTGAAGCGACAAACGTACATCTAGTGGGGCTAAAACTCAGGGCCTTTCGCGCCTGAAGCGACAAACCTACATCTAGCGGGGCTAGAACTCAGGGCCTGAAGCGACAAACGTACATCTAGCGGGGCTAGAACTCAGGGCTGTTCGCGCTTGAGGCGAACGCTCTACCACTGCGCTATCACGACTTCCTATCAAGCATTCATGACCGTAATATATTACGGATTTACTTTTATCAGATGAGTATGTGTTCTAAGTCTATACTCAACTAATACGACACAATTTCAGATGAGACATCTTTGCTTATGCACTAAGTCTATTCCCCGGAGGTTAATCTCGGTTTGCCATCTTTGTAATTCCAGTATATGGTCACACGTAATTGCTAATCTAGTTTTTATTTCCACATGAAATGCTATACTGAGATCACCACTTGACAGGGATCTTGTTTAAATTAACAGTATGGTATATTAGGTGTAATAAACACCATAATTATACCCAGTGTCTGTACTAGTAATTTGGTGGACATATAGTCTGATGAGTCAGATACAATATTATACAGGGACACTAGTTTAAAGAACAGAACAGAACAGAACATAAGTGTATTCATGACGTATACAATAAATACATTAGGTAATAAACCACCTTCCCCCAGGCTATAAAAGTATTCTTTAATTGTTTGATAATCCCATTTCATAATGTTCATCATCTCATATTTCCATTACCCATGTATGTTATTTTGAAATGATTATAGTGCACATGTTATTGCAAAATGTCATGTTTGTAATCTGTGTCCCGTAAATAAAGATTCTGTTCTGTTCATAGTCATAATATATACATATAATTACATATAAATAAACAAGTGATCAATAAAGCTATCGTATAGCTACTGTAATCTAATTTAATATAGAGGATGAACATTCTAGTTAGTTGTGTTGTGTAATTAAGAAGACAAAGCGTTCAATATTGAGTTCCTATGGTTTAAAGCATTCTTAATAAAGCGAGCCAAGTTTAATAAAACCTTTCTATAAGTACTGTTCGTTAAAGAACAAAATGTATACATACTTGGTCTCCTGTAGTAGTACTTTTTAATAAGTACTTTTCTCAAATATGAGTAACACGGACAAATGAAATAAAGTGATACTCATCTTCAATATCTCTAACATTACAACATTGACAATAACGCTCATTTCTCTGTTTTCTATTGTTAGAGAATCTACCAGTATGGATTCTAAGT
>CM026389.1:33304877-33476049 GCA_014843695.1 Archivesica marissinica | reverse complement strand
AGTGTTCTGTTGATGACACTGCGAGGACAATGGACAAATAAGGATGCAGTTAGTGTTCTGTTGATGACACTGCGAGGACAATGGACAAATAAGGATGCAGTTAGTGTTCTGTTGATGACACTGCGAGGACAATGGACAAATAAGGAAACAAATCAAATGACAAACCATGTCATTGGCTTTTAACATTGTTCACGAATGACCATTATACACTTAAAACCGATTTGATTTCTAATATATTCTTTCATGTGAAAAAGCTGTCCAGCTGGCTTGTAGAAAGTTGGTGGTTCTACCTGTGTGCCTGAAATGCTGCTTGGTGGGGTATCCGGACTCTTCATCTCTTTTTGGTTGATCTATTCATTGTTTCATACTAGCAGGTAGTTTGTTGTATTGCAGGTTATGGCATTAGTAAACTGGCAGGTTCGGTTAAACTGCGAGACTATCAGATGATTTCACGGCACTGGCTTATACCTATACTCTCATTTAAACCAGGTACGTTCAACATAGAAAAAGCTAGAGAATATTTAATCCCTGTCGTAGGGACAGTTTATGGCGTGCGTGTGTCTGTCTGTCTGTCTGTCTGTGTGTGTTAACGAGATAACTCAAACATTTATGATGGTTTCTGATGAAACGTGGATATCTGGGTAGAGGGTTGATCCAAGAGGAAATGATTCCAGTTTTGGAGAAATGGCATGTGATCATAAAAAGGTCGACCCAGAGCAGGTGTATGCATCTCTTCTTGTCCTGCTATCTAATTGTCCAGTTTTGGAGAAATGGCATGTGATCATAAAAAGGTCGGCCCAGAGCAGGTGTATGCATCTCTTCTTGTCCTGCTATCTAATTGTCCAGTTTTGGAGAAATGGCATGTGATCATAAAAAGGTCGGCCCAGAGCAGGCGTATGCATCTCTTCTTGTCCTGCTATCTAATTGATAATTTTGATTATATCACTTTCTTTTAGCTTTATGACAAAACATTTCAATTTTAGAAGACCTTGAATTAATCGCCATGTGAGAGAAGAGGCAATGTGGATTTAAGTGTTTTTGTGTTGGTCTTGTCTTGCAGGTGTTGAGAAAGTGCGTTATTGTTGTCTAGAGACACTGCTAGAGATATCTCCCTTCTTCCCCGACATGCTACAAAACGTACAGAAGTGGTTTTCCGCAGAGAAGGACTCAATCTCTCAGGAACTGGCAACGAGGCTAGAAGATTTAAGACTTCAGTACAAACAGAAATTTGCTCTCGTTTGTAAACCATTCTGCAAGAGCTAAATCCTGTGTGAAGTATATCTAATCTTAGTCATGCAGCAGAATGGGCGGAGTTAAGTCCTGTGTAAACTAGATCTAATCATTGTCCTGCAGCAGAATGGGCGTAGTTAAGTCCTGTGTAAAGTAGATCTGATCTTAGTCCTGCAGCAGAATGGGCGGAGTTAAGTCCTGTGTGAAGTAGATCTGATCTTAGTCCTGCAGCAGAATGGGCGGAGTTAAGTCCTGTGTAAAGTAGATCTGATCTTAGTCCTGCAGCAGAATGGGCGGAGTTAAGTCCTGTGTAAAGTAGATCTGATCTTAGTCCTGCAGCAGAATGGGCGGAGTTAAATCATGTGTAAAGTAGATCTGATCTTAGTCCTGCAACAGAATGGGCAGAGTTAAGTCCTGTGTAAAGTAGATCTAATCATTGTCCTGCAGCAGAATGGGCGGAGTTAAGTCCTGTGTAAAGTAGATCTAATCATTGTCCTGCAGCAGAATGGGCGGAGTTAAGTCCTGCGCCAGCAGGGATAAAACACTACACAGGCTAATAACTGATAAACGGTTTAATTTTAGTAATCTTGACTATGTCATGCGTGATGTTATGCAAGGGGGGCAACCCAGTAACGAACCCAATCGTACGCCGTACCGTACAAGTACAGGGTGGCGCTGTGTAAAGTAGATCTAATCATTGTCCTGCAGCTGAATGGGCGGAGTTAAGTCCTGTGTAAAGTAGATATATCATTGTTCTGCAGCAGAATGGGCGGAGTTAAGTCCTGTGTAAAGTAGATTTAATCTTTGTCCTGCAGCTGAATGGGCGGAGTTAAGTCCTGTGTAAAGTAGATATATCATTGTTCTGCAGCAGAATGGGCGGAGTTAAGTCCTGTGTAAAGTAGATCTATCATTGTCCTGCAGCAGAATGGGCGTTTTGTCTGAACCTTTGATTAGCGAACATACAATGTTTTATTTGGTGTTTCTATTCGCATAGAAGATATCTTATTCATATAGTTTCTGATTACTGTTTAAATACACCGTGGACATGGCACTTGCTAACCCAATTATCATTATGAAAGGCAGCATACGTGTGTTTTTGAAGCAGACAAAATAACAATTACTATAATGCAGAATATATTGCTTGTATGTAGTAGTGGAATATTTGTAAACATATTCACAAATGTCCTCGGACCGGGACGGTGGTAGCCAGATCTGATAGGTGCGTTTTCTCCGGGTACTCCGATTTCCTCCCACATGAATGACCACATTTAGGCTTTCAAAGAGTGATTAATATAAGTTAATAAAGCTTGTTTCGCAATCGTTGTAAAATAAATAAATTTAAACGTTTTTATGAAAGCTCTATGTCCATTAATAGCGATGTTATAAGCAAATACATTTGTAGTGGTGACCATTTTGAATTATGGCCCTTACAAATATTGCTCACGTGTGACATCTTGCTACCCAGCTGATTCAGGAGGTTCCAATCTAGAAGAAACAACATCTCTTTGTTGGATCAGTTTAACTTGCAGGGTGGGATTGTGTCCGTCTCTTTGTTGGATCAGTTTAACTTGCAGGGTGGGATTGTGTCCATCTCTTTGTTAGATCAGTTTAACTTGCAGGGTGGGATTGTGTCCGTCTCTTTGTTGGATCAGTTTAACTTGCAGGATGGGATTGTGTCCGTCTCTTTGTTAGATCAGTTTAACTTGCAGGATGGGGTTGTATCTGTCTCTTTATTAGATCAGTTTAACTTGAAGGATGGGGTTGTATCTGTCTCTTTGTTAGATCAGTTTAACTTGAAGGGTGGGGTTGTATCTGTCTCTTTGTTAGATCAGTTTAACCTGCAGGGTGGGATTGTGTCCATCTCTTTGTTAGATCAGTTTAACTTGCAGGGTGGGATTGTGTCCATCTCTTTGTTAGATCAGTTTAACTTGCAGGGTGGGATTGTGTCCATCTCTTTGTTAGATCAGTTTAACTTGAAGGGTGGGGTTGTATCTGTCTCTTTGTTAGATCAGTTTAACCTGCAGGGTGGGGTTGCGTCCATCTCTTTGTTAGATCAGTTTAACTTGAAGGGTGGGGTTGTGTCCGTCTCTTTGTTAGATCAGTTTTGAGTCTGTTATGTTAATCTAGATTATATATTGTAACATGTACAGTACTGTATAGGTTATATACTGTAGCAGTTATACATCAGTATATCTATAGGCTGCTGTTTCCTGTGCTTGATCATGTGATGTGAACGACCAATGAGAGTTCAGCAGACACCTCCTCTTCCATAAGCGTTGTTGTGTTCAAGTTTATATAGA
This sequence comes from Archivesica marissinica, assembly GCA_014843695.1. Classification (NCBI taxonomy): domain Eukaryota; kingdom Metazoa; phylum Mollusca; class Bivalvia; order Venerida; family Vesicomyidae; genus Archivesica; species Archivesica marissinica. The sequence goes on along the minus strand of CM026389.1, from coordinate 33,472,519 downwards.
TCTGCCCGTTCGAAGGCAGTATCAGTGAGGGACCAAAGGTTGCTCACACTTTGAGACTTGACCCCGACATGTATCATTCAAGTCTTAATGATTTGTTTAGCCCATTATCATCCTGGATACATTAAAAAAAGCTTTTGCAAACAACAAAAATAGTGACTATGCTGCATGCTGATCAGGATCTATGTTGTTTGCTACATAGCCAAATGTCTTAGCAATATCATCAGAATAGCAAATAGCATAGAGCCTGATCAAATTGTATGTTCCGTGGCAGCGGATCTGGCTCTATGTTCGTTGCAAATACTGTTTGAACAGTATCCAGAATCAAATGGGTTAAGTATGAATCGGGGTATTGTGCCAATATTTGGTGTAGTTTCATTACAAAGTTTAATAGTTGCACTGTTGGTTAATGAAACCAGTTAGTTTTTGTTAATCTTTCATTTCTCTCCAACTTCTATATGGAAGAAGACCCCTCCAAACCGTATTTCATGCACCCGAGTAGAACCACCACCGACCTTCCGCAAGCCAGCTGGATGGTTTCCTCACATGAAAACTGTTTAGACACCCCAGTGAAATTCGAACATAGAGCGGCAAGGGGCAAGTGGTTTGTAGTAGACATCCGTAACCACTAGGGGGCCCCTTTTCCAAAAGCAGGTACACTATAGAACATATTGTGAAGCGTACTTAACTATTTGCATGCTGGGTAAAATTATGGCTATAAATAGTTCAAATAATTGTAGCAGACGACAATTCATTAATCTCTTATGCTTATTTGTAACTGAAAACATGTGGAATGTGTCGTTATGAAATTGCATAACATATTTCACTGTTATTTTCACCGCTAGCGTGCCAAATTAAGGCGGACATTTTGTTTTTGGTGTACATGAAACGTAGCTCATTGTAACCAGTTTGTGTCTCAACGACAATTTTGCTTCACGTGATTGCATCATCCGCGATTGCACATCATCCACGATTGCATCATCCGCGATTGCATCATCCGCGATTGCATCATCCACAATTGCATCATCCTCCGTAGTGGCATTAAATGCTCAACAATTACTGCTAGACTGGCGGGATTAAATCATTTACTTCATTCCTTGTTCACAGTTCTTTCAGCATGCCATAAAGGTCTAATTTGTCAACTAATTTACCAATTAGTGATTGTAATTTTGTATTTACAATTATATATTTTAATTGTTTTGTATTTTGTTGTTCTAACCATGTTTTAATAAATTATTATTAAGTTCTGGTGTTGTTTCTTGTTATATAATAAACCTATAATCACAATCTTGGAATGACATGTATATTGTTTACACAATACATCTTACATGTACAGTCAAACCTGTGTTGAGCAGCCATCCAAGGGAATCACAGAAAGTGGCTGCTTAGCACAGGTGGCTGCTTAATAGAGGTCAAATGTATAGTAAAACAACATATTGGGAATCTTGAAACTGGCTGCTTAGCACAGGTGGCTGCTTAATAGAGGTTGGCTGTTTAATACAGGTTGGCTGCTTAATACAGGTTGGCTGTTTAATAGAGGTGACCACTAACACAGGTTTCACTGTATATTGTTTACATCCTACATACATGTATATTGTTTACACAATATTGTCCCAGTAACGGTGTATTATTGTCAAAGTAACTGTGTACCATTATCCAAGTAACGCTGTATCATTGTCCCAGTAAAGGTGTATTATTATCCCAGTAACGGTGTATCATTGTCACAGTAACGGTGTATTATTGTCCCAGTAATGGTGTATTATTGTCCCAGTAACGTTGTATCATTGTCCAAGTAACGTTGTATCATTGTTCAAGTAACGTATCATTGTCCAAGTAATGGTGTATCAGTGTCCAAGTAATGTTATATCATTGTCCAAGTAACGGTGTATCATTGTCCAAGTAATGTTATATCATTGTCCAAGTAACGTTGTATCATTGTCCAAGTAACGCTGTATCATTGTACAAGTAACGTTGTATCATTGTACAAGTAACGTTGTATCATTGTACAAGTAACGGTGTATCATTGTCCAAGTAACGTTGTATCATTGTACAAGTAACGCTGTATCATTGTCCAAGTAACGCTGTATCATTGTCCAAGAAACGTTGTATCATTGTCCAAGTAACGGTGTATCATTGTCCAAGTAATGTTATATCATTGTCCAAGTAACGTTGTATCATTGTCCAAGTAACGCTATATCATTGTCCAAGTAACGGTGTATCATTGTCCAAGTAATGGTGTATCAGTGTCCCAGTAACGGTGTATCATTATCCAAGTATCTGTATCATTGTCCAAGTAACATTATATCATTGTCCAAGTAATGTTATATCATTGTCCAAGTAACGTTGTATCATTGTCCAAGTAACGCTGTATCATTGTCCAAGTAACGCTGTATCATTGTCCAAGTAATGTTATATCATTGTCCAAGTAACATTATATCATTGTCCAAGTAACGCTGTATCATTGTCCAAGTAAAGGTGTATCATTGTCCAAGTAACGGTGTATCATTGTCCAAGTAACGGTGTATCATTGTCCAAGTAACTGTATATCATTGTCCAAGTAACGGTGTATCATTGTCCAAGTAACGTTATATCATTGTCCAAGTAACGTTGTATCATTGTCCAAGTAATGGTGTATCATTGTCCAAGTAACGGTGTATCATTGTCCAAGTAACGGTGTATCATCCTTTTCCTCTTGAAGCTATGGATATACACAGACGGATCTGTAGTCCAGTGGTAACAATGCTGGACTGGTAATCCAAGGATCGCAGGTTCGATCCCCGTCTGACCCTAATAAAATTAACAGTCTTTCAGATGGGACGTTAAACCGAGGTCTCGTGTCGGTGCTTTACACCGTGCACGTAAAAGACCAGAGGAGATTCTGGAATGGGTATCTGTCTGTATACTGCACTATCCTCCAAAATCAAAAATGACGAATCTCTTCAAGAGGCGTCGCTCATATGGGCAACCGGTAGTGACGATAAATAAACGTAGAACACACAAACAATCATTACCAATTCGACAGTCGGATCAGGTGAACAATTTAGGAGTTTCCAAGCACTCTTGGTTTCAGAAATATAAAGTATATGATTATATTGAAAATCATGGCACATACAATACAAAGTATGAACGTATGCATGGTTTTGTCCGCTGATTTTACCAATCGGACATGTAGCTGAGTTATCGTTGGTTTACGCAACAACATTCGAGCACCAAATGTGCGGTTTGGCTGGTGGTATGGTCCCCCATAATTGTATTCATTATGTTATTCAAATTGTGGCTTCTGGTGCATTTAAGGACCCAATTCAGGGCTCATTCTGTCATAAAGTTCGCGATTGCATCCTTAAATTTTGTTATTTAATAAATTCCAACAAAATAGTGTTAAAAGTTACAAGTTTGGCTATAATGGGCATGTGCATCTTACTGGACAATATTTGGTATGAAAATTGTAATTATTTTCATAGGGAGAAGTTGGATCCCCAGGGGGCAAAGTCAGGGTCCCTAGTGCGACTATTTCGCCCCAGTTGCCCTCTAGAATGATCCATGCCGATTGTATTAGTCATTCATTCATTACAAAGGAAAGGAATATGCACCTCTTCCTTCCAAATAAACCAGATAACCTAGAAATAACACTGGAATTAGTTTCGTAGGAAGCTTAAAATTAACTAGTTCAACACATTTGTGAAACTATGATTATATTAATTATCTTACACACAATCTGTAAACTTGCACAATACAAATTTTACAAAGCATGAACGTATAAATGATTTTGTCCCCTAGTTTTACACATACAGTCTACATACGTTATGTCGAATTCCGTCGGACTTAACAAAATACTTTGACATATCCGAAGTTTGACATAACGAAATTCGATATAAACAGTCAGCTAAATGTAAAATGATAGTGTCTGAAACGGCACTTTGGTCCGACTTCCGAGTTAACCGGATAATTCGACATAACCGACTTTGACATAGCGGATGTAGACTGTATTTTTAAACCTGTCCATAAAGATCAGTGACGGGAATAGAACAAAAGGTCGTTATGGAGATATTAGAAGTCATTGTTAATGACTTTACAGAGGGTCAAATTGTAGTAGTTATTCGGAGGTGGTTACATTCAGAAGACGATAGCATAGTCTTTGTTCACTCCACAAACTATTCTATTTTCAAGAGCCTTTATTAAGTGGTCATAGCTTCTAGGCTACTTAAAGAATCAATGTTTGTAAATAGAAACTAGAGTTTGACAAGGTATGGCTACTTAATGAATCGATGTTTGGAAATAGAAACTAGAGTTTGACAAGGTATGACTACTTAATGAATCTTGATGTTTGGAAATAGAAACTAGAGTTTGTGTTTTACGTTTATTTATCATCGCTATCGGTTGCACATATGAGCGACGCCTCCTGAAGAGATTAGTCATCTTAGATTTTTGGAGGATAGTGCAATGATACAGGAAATAGAAATTAGAGTTTGACACGGTATGGCTACTTAATGTATCGATGTTTGGAAATAGAAACTAGAGTTTGACAAGGTATGGCTACTTAATGAATCGGTGTTTGTAAATAGAAACTAGAGTTTGACAAGGTATAGCTACTTAATGAATCGATGTTTGGAAATAGAAACTAGAGTTTGACAAGGTATGGCTACTTAATGAATCTCGATGTTTGGAAATAGAAACTAGAGTTGTAATAGGTATGGTGGCTACTTAATGAATTTCGATGTAATCATGTTTGGAAATCCATTTCAGACTTCATTCTAATGATTTGTAGTTTACAATAAGCATATTAATGTTTAATATTTTTTAATAACACCCATAAATATAAGACAAACCCCAGATAAACAAGTTATACTTGTTTGTGATGACATGCAGGTGTTTGATTGCCTTGGTCGCAACAATCATCATCATCGAGGATAAACATATGTACATCATATCAATTTGTATGTTCACAATTTTAATGGTACTACATTTTTATTTTCAAACAATTGTGAAGAGTTGAAATATTTTAGACCCTTTCAGATTGTTGGCCACCAACAACCTGTTTTTGCCATTTGATATGCAAATTGAATTAGGAAAGTTCATGTTCAAGTCATTAACTGCCAAAATTTTACCAGATGATGTCAATTGCAAAATTGAATTAGTACCACGACTGCAAATGAAGTATAAGTCATTCATGTAGTGTGTAACACCTGTTGGTGTGACTATACGTTCATCTTTTACAGTCACCATTTCCCCGCTTTCAAGACTGTAGATAAAAACAGCATCTTTCCTAGCATCTGTTATAAGTAATTGTTTTGTTTCTTCATCAAAGCAACATTTAAAATCCTTCGAAGAGGCATACTGAGTACCTTGAAAGTCCACGCCCAATGTAGCCACAGATCCCGAGGTGGAAAGCTTGTGTACTGGTTCACTGTGGCCAAAGGTGCCAACAACGCATTTGTTGTTGCCAACTACAGAAATTGAGTCACAGTTTACAGTGACAGGAACAGTTTGTATTTCAATAAATGTGTTATTCTCATTCAACTGATAAATAAGTAGTTCCTTCTGTTCTCCAGTAGAAATGATGATCGTGTTATTTTCTACAACAGCCACATCTAGAGGATTTCTTTTCAAAGTAATTTCTCCAACTTTCTCCAATTCTCCATTCATCACAACACACTTCTTGTTGTTGTAGTCAACAGCAACTACTCTTCCGTCTGGCAGAAAGTCTATTCCATGATAAAATGGCTCAAGCTGTTCATCAGTTGCCTGTTTAAGATCTACTTCGGCAATAAGTTGAAGCTGTTTTGATGTACAACTAGGTATGATTTCAGGTTCTTTCTTGACAGATAACAAAATAAGTTCTGGTGCGCTTTTCAAGAAATCGTCCATTGTTTTAGAAACAACGAGTGACAGGTCCAAAGACTCAAGGTTCTTAAATTTCAAATCAGCTTGGCTCTTTTGTACTGCTAAAAGATCCTTCAGCTTTCTGGCAACAATAAATGTCTGTTCCTGGGTGCCATTCTCGTTTGCAAGATCTAAGATGTGCATCAAACGACGTACTTCACACGCCACTTCTTCACAACCCGCTGCCTGCTGCATTATCTCTGTCGATTTGGAATCTTGAAGCGATTTCATTTCAACATTTAGTTTGTTCTCAAGTATATCAAAATGTTTAATAACTTGTTCCCTTATTTGTTTCAATTCGTCGACTAAATCTGTTATCTGGGACGTCATTTTCTTGCTCTCTCTCACTAAATGTGTGGTGGACGATTTCATTTTTATTTCTAGTTCTGTAAACTCCTTTTGCAGCCTGGTATTATCGAACTTGTCTGCTATTTCTGACAGTTCTACGAGACCCTTGCATTCTTTATGTGTTATTATGGCACATGTACTGCAACATAGAGTGTCTTCATCTTTGCAGAAAAACTCTTAACGTTTTATTGTGTTGTTCACATTTCTGGAACGCTTGGAAAGTGGTTAGAAATTCAACGTTTTCTTTGCTCGCGATATTCACAGCGTTATGATTTTTCATGAAAGCGAAACGATCATGAACAGTTTTACATTCCTCACACAACCGTTCATTGCATACCGAACACAATATTGCTGCGGTATTCGTCAGGTTTTGTTTCAAGCAAGGCTGACACAACTTCTCATTTTGCTCAGGATGTTTCTTTGCATCGGACATACTCTCTAATACTAAGGCAAGGGCATAATTTGACCGCAGGGATGTGGCCCAAGTTTCAAGTGGATTGTCTTTCTCAACAGGTGTCACAAATCGGCATAGTGGACATTCAATCCCATCAGAAAGTAGTCCCTTTTCCTTGTTTTTCAGAATGTATTCATTTATGCAAGTCTCACAAAATGTATGCAAACAAACAAGTGCTTTAGGTTCTTGGTAAGTCTCAAAGCATATTGGACAATTCAAACTATCATCTGTGACATTAGAGGCCATGTCGCATGCTTCTTCCGTTTGACCAGGCCACTCTCTTAGAAACTGAAAACGAAAGTAGACACAATTGTTAAAATAAATATAATTCGGAAGAATTTCGAACATTTATCATGTTCACGATATGTGTGGTGAATAGAAAGTGTCTGAAGATAAAACAACAAACGAGTGATTGCATGTAGAAACTGGTGCGAGCGGTTTGAAAGATATATAACTGCAAAGATTCTATACCTAAATGCCTCTCATTTTTGTTTTTCAATGAAATTGTCTGAAATCGAAAGTAGAAAGCGATAAAATACAAATAACTATGCGTGGAAATCACTAACTCATTTAGGTCAAAGATCACCAAATTTGACCGTGGTTTTCCTTTCTATAATGCCATATTCCTAGCCTGGGATCCAGTCTGTCGATTTTTCACCTTATTACTTCTGGTAAAATGACATTATCAGAAACTCAATACGGCTCAATTAGTTTAAACATAATTTATTGCCAAATATATACAGCAAAAGGTTTGGGCCACAAGTGCTATACACATTATAAAACGGCCGTCCCCAATACAATTCATTTACAGAAAGAGATTATGGCTACAAAAAGTACAATTAAGAAAAAGATATGTTATTTTAAAGAAAAATGCCAGCAGAAGTATTCACGTGAATGTGCTCGTGTGATGCTCGCCCCGGTCCGCGACCTCGAAACTCCCCACGCATAATAAGAAATAGAAATACTATTATTACGCTAATTTGAAAACCTCACAGTATCATGTATAAACTTTTGAACTGAATTAAAAATACTTAGGTTCTGTTCATCTGAGAGTTCTTCTTTACCTTTAAGTAGAGTTCTTACACTAAGTGGATGATATTGACGTGTATATCTGAAAAGTGCTATCATTTGATTTAAAAATAGAGGGCATTTGAAAAAATAATGTTCGGCATCTTCGACGCCACGTTCACACTCACAAATCGGGTCATCTTTTAAGTGATTATTACATAAGTCCGCATTCAAATTACTGCAGCCATTTCTTATGCGTGTTTGGAGAACGGTTATAGATCTTGAACCTTTGTAGTAATATGAAGGTACTTCATTTTGCTTAAATAATGCACATTTCAGTCGATACTTAAAACTAGATAACGTAGGTGATGTTCGGATATTCTCTGTTAATGTATTCCATAAATCAACACTTGATGGTACAAAGGAATTCGAGAAGAGAGCTGTTCTTCTTGCCATTACTATGAAATTATCGGCATTTCTTAAATTGTAATTGTTTTCTTCACCAACTACCCTTGGAAAAATTGTTGAAAAATGCTCCAGCAGTAGACTGTTTTTTAGTTTGTACATTATGACTAATTTCTGAAGTTTTCTTCTATCATTTAAGGAGATCCAGCCTATTTCTTCTATCAAGTTATTTATAGAAACTGATCGAGTTAAACCAGTGACAACACGAGCTGCTTCAAATTGTAATTTTTCTGGTCTATTCTGATCAAGTTCAGTACAACTATCCCATACTACTGCAGCATATTCTAACAGTGGCCTCATATAAGATATATAAATTTGATTTAATATTTTACTGTTGATTGTAAATTTTAACGCTCGCATTAAATTTAGTACCTTTGATGCCGATTTAAAAATATTGTCTATATGCCCTTGCCATTTACCATTGTTGCTTAAAGTTACACCTAAATGTGTGTGGTGTTCAGCAAAGGGTAACTGAATCCCATCAAAAAATAATACTGGATAGTTTTGTTCCCTAGTGGTGCTAAAGAATAGAGCTTCTGTCTTATTGGGATTAAAATTTACCAACCAACGTTTAGACCAATCGGATATTAACCTCAAATCATGATTCAGTATTCCCTCTAGATCTTGAATAGTTGATGTCGTTTGGGCCAATGATGTGTCGTCGTCAAATAACCTAGTTATACTTAATAAATTGTCCGCTATATCATTAACATAAACGAGAACAAATAAAGGTCCGAGGATCGATCCTTGTGGTACACCAGAGCTAATAGTTTCACTGTTTGATATGCTGGACCCTACTACTACATTTTGAGTCCTATTTGATAAATAATTTTCTATCCAGCTTAATAACATTCCAGTTATACCATTTTGTTTCAATTTAAATAATAAACCTTTATGCCAAACCCTGTCAAAAGCTTTAGAAATATCACAGAAGATCATGCACATAAATTGTTTTGAGTCTAAGGTCTGGCATATTTCATGATAAATTTCTATCAGTTGATAAACACTAGAATGATTAGGTCTGAAGCCGCACTGGTTATAGTATATAAGGTTATTAAAAATCAAATGTGTTTATAAATAACTCTTTCCATAACCTTACCTAAACAACTCAAAAGTGAAACTGGTCTATAGTTACTAGGAGTTTCGGCCGGACCCTTTTTAAATAGAGGAATAACATTAGCGTTTTTCCATAATGAGGGAAATACTCCTTCTTGAAATGATCTATTAAAAATGACAGATAATGGTTTGACAATATAATCCGCTGTTCCCTTTAACATTTTGTAACTGATACCATCAGGACCATTTGCTTTGTTAATATCAAGGTTTTTTAAAACATCACACATTTCAATTTCTGTTATATGTATGAGTTCCAGTGTTGCATTTGTTTTAAGTTCACGTACAGGAAGAGTTGCATTGGAATCGTCAACGTTGGATATAGCAGAATAATATGTATTTAGGCAATTTGCTTTTTCTATGTCAGTGACTGATTATTTTGTTAGAGGCGGAATTTTATGACTGACTTTGTTAATTTTTGTTAATAATATTTTATTGCATTTTTTCATACAATACATTACATATATACATACAATACTAAGAACAAATCAGAGATTAAAATGTAATTATATGATTGCAGTATACGATACATTTGTTTTGTCAAGGGGAAAAAAAGCAAATGGGTTGGGCTACAAGTTATAACAACATTATTTGCAGCCCTCCCCGTGACTGACTTTATTTTGTTTTACAAAATCCTTTACAAGCTTCCAATATTTTCGTTTATTTGTTTGTTGTGCGTCTACTAACGAGTCTTCAATATTATTATAAAATCTTGTTTTAGCATGCTTTACATAATTGTTAACTTTGTTTCTCACTTTTTTAAACTCATACCAACCATCTATACTTTTGGTCATTAACGCTGTTTTTCTTATTTTGTCTCTTGCTTTTATTAGTTTTCTCAATTCAGAATCAAACCAGGGTTTGTCATTGGGCCTTATTAAGATATTTTTATTTGGAATACATGTTTTCGCAAGTTTAAGAAAAGTGTTATTAAATTCTAGACAGCATTCGTTTAGATCACCATTATTTAAAAAAGTCCAGTCAGTATTTGCAATCATATCATTTAACTGAGCAAAATTCGCTTTTTTATATATCCAAACATGTCGTTCATAGCAATTACTTAGATTATAACTAAAGGCAAAATTGCATATGTTGCCCGATGGTCGCTTATTTCTTCAGGAATTAATATTACACCCGAATTTATAATGTTGAGATCTTGCGATAAGACAATCGGGTCTATGGAAGTAGATGTATTTTCAGTCACTCTTGTAGGTTCGTTAATTACATTATTTAAATTATTTAACTCAAGTATATCTCGTAATTTGCGGTTAGTATTATTCAATTATACGGCTCAATTAATGGTCTCGATGTTAAAAAATATGTATATGATCAGGCAAAATATATCAACGCTTGTTCTACATCTACATAGTACTTTCAACACTCAGACGCGAGTATTACAGGGAGGCGCTTGTCAGGGACAGTGGTTAAAAATCTCAATTAGTGAGATAGATAGTGTTAAAAGAACTACATACTAAGGTTAAAAACAGATATCATGTTACATTAGTGGTACCGTGGCCAACTGCTCAGCAAAAATGGTTAAGCTGGGGCTGGACTGTACATTCCCAGGCTACCATATTCCTTATGTTCCAGGGGGTAGTAGAAGTACATACGTGCTGTTCCTGCACCAATCTATTCACAATATGTGATGCCAAAATAACATTTCAACTTCAATTTGTTACTGTTTAACAATATGTCACGATTCTGATTGGCAGGCGCAGTTTAGAACAGTCAATTAATCTAAAATGTTATGTGCAAGTTAAAAGATAGAGCGCACGTCGTCACCTAGGCAGAGCTCACAGCAGGACTATGGGTCAAGGACTTCTTTGACGGAAGCCACGCTATCGTATCAGCAGAAGTCGCGTGACTCTACTCGAGTATAAACACAGTAACTTACCTACTTGGCGAGTCAGCAATGCTCGGTGCTGGCGACGGCGGATAGCTGGTTTAATTTTTAGCCGGCTCCTTCAAGGGGACGTTAACTTCTTGATGGCGCGAGGACCCCAGCGAAGAAACCATTATTGCTGCTATGAGCTTACAAATCGTGGAGGATGTATGTGGCCCTAAAAGGAAACCCCTTCTAAAGATAGGATACAGGAATTGTCACCCTGAGAAGAACGAAGATGCCTTTCCAGTTGTCCACATAAGCAACTTAGATGACAACGTAATCTACTTAGAGAAACCAGTCGCCCAAATGCCTCGGCATAAGAAACCTATATCGTTCGTTCATTCATACTTGCGGGGCTAGAAAACATATATTTTACATAAACTCGCGCATAAGTGCGAGTTCATTTTGCCTGCATCATCCTTAAAGTGTCTTTGTTCATTTTGTTTCTTCAGTTGGAAAATTAATACTATAATTCATAAGCAAATTAATCTTAATGTTAATGTTAGTAAGCCACCATTGACAGAGTTATTGGCGATGTTGCTAAAAAATATCCATAAAGGGAGGTAATTTATGGTAATTTCGCTTGTGGTCATATCCAAATGTTACTTTTTAACGTAATAATATGTTAATAATAATCACAATATATAATCATCCGCTCCTTACAATATCTCGGTATGCAGCAGATTCTAAGTAAACACACATGGGGCTTTAAGCATTTGATAGTGTTGTGCATCTGTAAGTAGGCATCAAAACCATATTGTACAAAGTTTTTTTATTCTTAATTCTTCTGTCTTCAGAAATATAGCGAAAGTTGTAGAAAAATATTTTTGGGAATATGTAGTAGTAAAAGCGCCTATTTTTATTATTATTAAATAAAAAATTTTTTTTATATAAACTTTATTTATTTTAATTTTATTGATCACTCTCGTTGGCTCGGATGAAAGCGTATATGTGGTCATTCATGTGGGAGGTACCCGGAGAAAACCCACCTGTCCGATCTGGCGACCATCGTACCATCTCACATACTTCCCTGTCCGAGGATCGAACCCGGGTCGCATTGGTGAGAAGCGAGCGCGCTAACCACTGCGTTAATCGGACAGCCAATCGGACAATTTTTATTGAGGTTTGATTGTTGAAATTGTCACTTCAGCTGCTGAATGTGAATTGATGAAGGCTTTAGAACTACTGTTCGCTGGTCAGAACTGGGCGTGGTTTAAGGAGCAGTTTATAAATAGACACGGTTTGGAGACTGCTACCAATAAGTACACGGCAGACAAGAGCACAAAGCCAGTCCCCCCGGATTATGTTTGCACAGTCCTACGTCTTACAAGTAAGTTGCTATTACACCAAACATGTGTTTGTTATATTTTGCTTTGCGGTGCATTGCTGTGTGAGTGGTGGTGACATTGTCTCTGACCACTGTGTTATTAGTGTATAAACATTTAATTTATCTCAATTGCGAGACAAGTTCTTACAACTTATATTAATCACTCTCGAGACCTCATGCTTGGTCGAATCCATTGCCACGAGGGAAGAGGCAACATGGAATTTAAATGCCTTGCCTAAGGACACAATCGTAACGGCTCCAGCGGGGCTCGAACTCCGCACCTGAAGCGAACGCACTACCATTGAGCTATCACGACTTGCACTGTGCTATTCAAATCCATTTGTAGTTGGACTCTTTCAAGCGAAGTTAAACTGATCACTCTCGAGACCTCATTCTTGATGGAATCCATCGCCACGAGTGAGAGAGAAGGGTAAGGGTACAATCGTAGCGGCTCCAGCGGGGCTCGAACTCCGAAACTTTCGCACCTGAAGCGCACATGCATCCAATGAGCTATCACAACTTGCACTGTGTTATTCAAATCCATTTGGAGTTGGACTCTTTCAAGCGAAGAAGTTATGCAGTTAGTGTTCTGTTGATAACACTGCGAGGACAATGGACACATAAGGATGCAGTTAGTGTTCTGTTGATGACACTGCGAGGACAATGGACAAATACGGATACAGTTAGTGTTCTGTTGATGACACTGCGAGGACAATGGACAAATAAGGATGCAGTTAGTGTTCTGTTGATGACACTGCGAGGACAATGGACACATAAGGATGCAGTTAGTGTTCTGTTGATGACACTGCGAGGACAATGGACACATAAGGATGCAGTTAGTGTTCTGTTGATGACACTGCGAGGACAATGGACAAATAAGGATACAGTTAGTGTTCTGTTGATGACACTGCGAGGACAATGGACACATAAGGATGCAGTTAGTGTTCTGTTGATGACACTGCGAGGACAATGGACACATAAGGATGCAGTTAGTGTTCTGTTAATGACACTGCGAGGACAATGGACACATAAGGATGCAGTTAGTGTTCTGTTGATGACACTGCGAGGACAATGGACAAATAAGGATGTAGTTAGTGTTCTGTTGATGACACTGCGAGGACAATGGACACATAAGGATGCAGTTAGTGTTCTGTTGATGGCACTACGAGGACAATGGACAAATAAGGATGCAGTTAGTGTTCTGTTGATGACACTGCGAGGACAATGGACAAATAAGGATGCAGTTAGTGTTCTGTTGATGACACTACGAGGACAATGGACAAATAAGGATGCAGTTAGTGTTCTGTTGATGACACTGCGAGGACAATGGACAAATAAGGATGCAGTTAGTGTTCTGTTGATGACACTGCGAGGACAATGGACACATAAGGATGCAGTTAGCGTTCTGTTGATGACACTGCGAGGACAATGGACAAATAAGGATGCAGTTAAGTCCTGTGTGAAGTAGATCTAATCTTAGTCCGGCAGCAGAATGAGCGGAGTTAAGTCCTGTGTGAAGTATATCTAATCATTGTCCTGCAGCAGAATGGGCGGAGTTAAGTCCTGTGTAAAGTAGATCTAATCTTAGTCCGGCAGCAGAATGTGTGGAGTTAAGTCCTGTGTGAAGTAGATCTAATCATTGTCCTGCAGCAGAATGGGCGGAGTTAAATCCTATGTGAAGTAGATCTAATCTTAGTCCGACAGCAGAATGGGCACAGTTAAGTCCTGTGTAAAGTAGATCTAATGATTGTCCTGCAGCAGAATGGGCGTTTTGGCTGAACCTTGGTTTAGCGAACATACAATGTTTTATTTGGTGTTTCTATTTGCATAGAAGATATGTTGTTCATCTAGTTTCTGTTTACTGTTTTTAATAAAAATACACCGTGGACATGGCACTTGCTAACCCAATTATCATTATGAAAGGCAGCATATGTGTGTTTTTGAAGCAGACAAAATAACAATTACTATAATGCATAATATATTGCTTGTATGTAGTAGTGGAATATTTGTAAACATATTCACAAATGTCTTTAGAGCATTCTAATACATTGATTATATATGAAGGCCCTCGGACCGGGACGGTGGTCGCCAGATCTGATAGGTGCGTTTTCTCCGGGTACTCCGATTTCCTCCCATATGAATGACCACATTTACGCTTTCAGAGAGTGATTAATATAAGTTGTTAAAGCTTGTTTCGCAATCGTTGTAAAATAAATAAATTTAAATGTTTTTATGAAAGCTCTATGTCCATTAATAGCGATGTTATAAGCAAATACATTTTTTAGTGGTGACCATTTTGAATTATGGCCCTTACAAATATTGCTCACGTGTGACATCTTGCTACCCAGCTGATATATGTTCAGGAGGTTCCAATCTAGAAGAAACAACATCTCTTTGTTGGATCAGTTTAACTTGCAGGGTGGGATTGTGTCCGTCTCTTTGTTGGATCAGTTTAACTTGCAGGGTGGGATTGTATCTGTCTCTTTGTTGGATCAGTTTAACCTGCAGGGTGGGATTGTGTCTGTCTCTTTGTTAGATCAGATTAACTTGCAGGATGGTATTGTATCTGTCTCTTTGTTAGATCAGTTTAACTTGCAGGATGGGATTGTGTCCGTCTCTTTGTTAGATCAGTTTAACTTGAATGGTGGGGTTGTGTCCGTCTCTTTTGAGTCTGTCTGTTATGTTAATCTAGATTATATATTGTAACATGTACAGTACTGTATAGGTTATATACTGTAGCAGTTATACATCAGTATATCTATAGGCTGCTGTTTCCTGTGCTTGATCATGTGATGTGAACGACCAATGAGAGTTCAGCAGACACCCCCTCTTCCATAAGCGTTGTTGTGTTCAAGTTTATATAGATCTGCCCGTTCGAAGGCAGTATCAGTGAGGGACCAAAGGTTGCTCACAGTTTGAGACTTGACCCCGACATGTATCATTCAAGTCTTAATGATTTATTTAACCCATTATCATCCTGGATACATTAAAAAAAGCTTTTGCAAACAAGAAAAATAGTGACTATGCTGCATGCTGATCAGGATCTATGTTGTTTGCTACATAGCCAAATGTCTTAGCAATATCATCTGAATAGCAAACAGCATAGAGCCTGATCAAATGGTATGTTCCGTGGCAGCGGATCTGGCTCTATGTTCGTTGCGAATACTGTTTGAACAGTATCCAGAATAAAATGGGTTAAGTAGGAATCGGGGTATTGTGCCAAAATTTGGTGTAGTTTGATTACAAAGTTTAATAGTTGCACTGTTGGTTAATGAAACCAGTTAGTTTTTATTAATCTTTCATTTCTCTCCAACTTCTATGTGGAAGAAGACCCCTCCAAACAGTATTTCATGCACCCGAGTAGAACCACCACCGACCTTCCGCAAGCCAGCTGGATGGTTTCCTCACATGAAAAACTTTTTAGACACCACAGTGAAATTCGAACATAGAGCGGCAAGTGGTTTGTAGTAGACATCCGTAACCACTAGGGGGCCCCTTTTCCAAAAGCAGGTACACTATAGAACATATTGTGAAGCGTACTTAACTATTTGCATGCTGGGTAAAATTATGGCTATAAATAGTTCAAATAATTGTAGCAGACGACAATTCATTAATCTCTTATGCTTATTTGTAACTGAAAACATGTGGAATGTGTCGTTATGAAATTGCATAACATATTTCACTGTTATTTTCACCGCTAGCGTGCCAAATTAAGGCGGACATTTTGTTTTTGGTGTACATGACACGTAGCTCTTTGTAACCAGTTTGTGTCTCAACGACAATTTTGCTTCACACGATTGCATCATCCGCGATTGCATCATCCTCCGTAATGGCTGTAGACTGGCGGGATTAAATCATTTACTTCATTCCTTGTTCACAGTTCTTTCAGCATGCCATAAAGTGCTAATTTGTCAATTAATTTACCAATTAGTGATTGTCATTTTGTATTTACAATTATATATTTTAATTGTTTTGTATTTTGTTGTTCTAACCATGTTTTAATAAATTATTATTAATTTCTGGTGTTGTTTCTTGTTATATAATAAACCTATTATCACAATCTTGGAATGACATGTATATTGTTTACACAATACATCCTACATGTACAGTCAAACCTGTGTTAAGCAGCCATCCAAGGGAATCACAGAAAGTGGCTGCTTAGCACAGGTGGCTGCTTAATAGAGGTCAAATGTATAGTAAAACAACATATTGGGAATCTTGAAACTGGCTGCTTAATACAGGTTGGCTGTTTAATAGAGGTTTGCTGCTTAATACAGGTTGGCTGCTTAATACAGGTTGGCTGCTTAATACAGGTTGGCTGCTTAATACAGGTTGGCTGTTTAATAGAGGTTTGCTGCTTAATACAGGTTGGCTGCTTAATGCAGGTTGGCTGTTTAATAGAGGTGACCACTAACACAGGTTTCACTGTATATTGTTTACACCCTACATACATGTATATTGTTTACACAATATTGTCCCAGTAACGGTGTATTATTGTCCAAGTAACTGTATACCATTATCCAAGTAACGCTGTATCATTGTCCCAGTAACATTGTATCATTGTCCAAGTAACTGTATATCATTGTCCAAGTAATGGTGTATCATTGTCCAAGTAACGTTGTATCATTGTCCAAGTACAGGTGTATCATTGTCCAAGTAACGGTGTATCATTGTCCAAGTAACGTTGTATCATTGTCCAAGTACAGGTGTATCATTGTCCAAGTAACGTTGTATCATTGTCCAAGTAACGTTGTATCATTGTCCAAGTAACGTTGTATCATTGTCCAAGTAACGGTGTATCATTGTCCAAGTAACGTTGTATCATTGTTCAAGTACAGGTGTATCATTGTCCAAGTAACGGTGTATCATTGTCCAAGTAACGTTGTATCATTGTCCAAGTAACGGTGTATCATCCTTTTCCTCTTGAACCTATGGATAGCTATGTATATACACAGACGGATCTGTAGTCCAGTGGTAACACGCTGGAGTCCAGTGGTAACACGCTGGACTGGTAATCCAAGGATCGCAGGTTCGATCCCCGTCTAACCCTAATAAAATTAACAGTCTTTCAGATGGGACATTAAACCGAGATCTCCTGTCGGTGCTTTACACCGTGCACGTAAAAGAACCAGAGGAGACTGGAATGAGTTTCTCTCTGTATACTGCACTATCCTCCAAAATCAAAAATGACGAATCTCTTCAGGAGGCGTCGCTCATATGGGCAACCGGTAGTGACGATAAATAAACGTAGAACACACAAACAATCATTACCAATTCGACAGTCGGGTCAGGTGAACAATTTAGGAGTTTCCAAGCACTCTTGGTTTAATAAGATATAAGAACAGAAATATAAAGTATATGATTATATTGAAAATCATGGCACATACAATACAAACTACAAAGTATGAACGTATGCATGGTTTTGTCCGCTGATTTTACCAATCGGACATGTAGCTGAGTTATAATTGGTGTACGCAACAACATTCGAGCACCAAATGTGCGGTTTGGCTGGTGGTATGGTCCCCCATAATTGTATTCATTATGTTATTCAAATTGTGGCTTCTGGTGCATTTAAGGACCCAATTCAGGGCTCATTCTATGTCATAAATTTCGCGATTGGTGTGTTGTAGTGTTATTTAATAAATTCCAACAAAATAGTGTTAAAAGTTTGGCTATAATAGGCCTGTACATCTTACTGGACAATATTTCGTATGAAAATTGTAATTATTTTCATAGGGAGAAGTGGGGTCCCCAGGGGGCGAAATCAGGGTCCCTAGTGCGACTATTTCGCCCCAGTTGCCCTCTAGAATGATCCATGCCGATTGTATTAGTCATTCATACATTACAAAGGAAAGGAATATGCACCTCTTCCTTCAAAATAAACCAGATAACCTAGAAATAACACTGGAATTAGTTTCGTAGGAAGCTTAAAATTAACTAGTTCAACACATTTGTGAAACTATGATTATATTAATTATCTTACACACAATCTGTAAACTTGCACAATACAAATTTTACAAAGCATGAACGTATACATGATTTTGTCCCCTAGTTTTACACATACAGTCTACATACGTTATGTCGAATTCCGTCGGACTTAACAAAATACTTTGACATATCCGAAGTTTGACATAACGAAATTCGATATAAACAGAGTCAGCTAAATGTAAAATGATAGTGTCTGAAACGGCACTTTGGTCCGACTTCGAGTTAACCGGATAATTCGACATAACCGACTTTGACATAGCGGATGTAGACTGTATTTTAAAACCTGTCCATAAAGATCAGTGACGGGAATAGAACAAAAGGTCGTTATGGAGATATTAGAAGTCATTGTTAATGACTTTACAGAGGGTCAAATTGTAGTAGTTATTCGGAGGTGGTTACATTCAGAAGACGATAGCATAGTCTTTGTTCACTCCACAAACTATTCTATTTTCAAGAGCCTTTATTAAGTGGTCATAGCTTCTAGGCTACTTAAAGAATCAATGTTTGTAAATAGAAACTAGAGTTGTAATAGGTATGGTGGCTACTTAATGAATTTCGATGTTTGGAAATAGAAACTAGAGTTGTAATAGGTATGGTGGCTACTTACTGAATCTCGATGTTTGGAAATAGAAACTGAGTTGTAATAGGTATGGTGGCTACTTAATGAATCTCGATGTTTGGAAATCCATTTCAGACTTCATTCTAATGATTTGTAGTTTACAAATAAGCATATTAATGTTTAATATTTTTTAATAACACCCATACATATAAGACAAACCCTAGATAAACAAGTTATACTTGTTTGTGATGACATGCAGGAGTTTGATTGCCTTGGTCTCAACAATCATCATCATCGAGGATAAACATATGTACATCATATCAATTTGTATGTTCACAATTTTAATCGTACTACATTTTTATTTTCAAACAATTCTGAAGAGTTGAAATATGTTAGACCCTTCCAGATTGTTGGCCACCAACAACTTGTTTTTGACTTTTGATATGCAAATTGAATTAGGTAACTCCATGTTCAAGTCATTAACTGCCAAAATTTTACCAGATGATGTCAATTGCAAAATTGAATTAGTAGCACTACTGCAAATGAAGTATAAGTCATTCATGTAGTGTGTAACACCTGTTGGTTTGACTATACGTTCATCTTTTACAGTCACCATTTCCCCGCTTTCAAGACTGTAGATAAAAACAGCATCTTTCTCAGCATCTGTTATAAGTAATTGTTTTGTTTCTTCATCAAAGCAACATTTAAAAGCATCATCAGAGGCATACTGAGTACCTTGAAAGTCCACGCCCAATGTAGCCACAGATCCCGAGGTGGAAAGCTTGTGTACTGGTTCACTGTGGCCATAGGTGCCAACAACGCATTTGTTGTTGCCAACTGCAGAAATTGAGTCACAGTTTACAGTGACAGGAACAGTTTGTATTTTAATAAATGTGTTATTCTCATTCAACTGATAAATAAGTAGTTCCTTCTCCTCTCCAGTAGAAATGATGATCGTGTTATATTCTACAACAGCCACATCTAGAGGATGTCTTTTCAAACTAATTTCTCCAATTTTCTCCAATTCTCCATTCATCACAACACACTTCTTGTTTTGGTGGTCAACAGTAACTACTCTTCCGTCTGGCAGAAAATCTATTCCACGATACCATTGCTCAAGCTTTTCATCAGTAGCCTGTTTAATATCTACTTCGGCAATAAGTTGAAGCTGTTTTGATGTACAACTAGGTATGATTTCGGGTTCTTTCTTGACAGATAACAAAATAAGTTCTGGTACGCTTTTCAAGAAATCGTCCATTGTTTTAGAAACAACGAGTGACAGGTCCAAAGACTCAAGGTTCTTAAATTTCAAATCAGCTTGGCTCTTTTGTACTGCTAAAAGATCCTTCAGCTTTCTGGCAACAATAAATGTCTGTTCCTCAGTGCCATTCTCGTTTGCAAGATCTAAGATGTGCATCAAACGACGTACTTCACACGCCACTTCTTCACAACCCGCTGCCTTCTGCATTATCTCTGTCGATTTGGAATCTTGAAGCGATTTCATTTCAACATTTAGTTTGTTCTCAAGTATATCAAAATGTTTAATAACTTTCTCCCTTATTTGTTTCAATTCGTCGACTAAATCTGTTATCTGGGACGTCATTTTCTTGCTCTCTCTCACTAAATATGTGGTGGACGATTTCATTTTCATTTCTAGTTCTGTAAACTCCTTTTGCAGCCTGGTATTATCAAACTTGTCTGCTATTTCCGATAGTTCTACGAGACCCTTGCATTCTCTATGTGTTATTATGGCACATGTACTGCAACATAGAGTGTCTTCATCTTTGCAGAAAAACTCTAACGTTTTATTGTGATCATGAACAGTTTTACATTCCTCACACAACCGTTCATTGCATACTGAACACAATATTGCTGCGTTATTCGTCAGGTTTTGTTTCAAGCAAGGCTGACACAACTTCTCATTTTGCTCAGGATGTTTCTTTGCATCGGACATACTCTCTAATTCTAAGGCAAGGGCATAATTTGACCGCAGTGATTTGGCCCAAGTTTCAAGTGGATTGTCTTTCTCAACAGGTGTCACAAATCGGCATAGTGGACATTCAATCCCATCAGAAAGTAGTCCCTTTTCCTTGTTTTTCAGAATGTATTCATTGATGCAAGTCTCACAAAATGTATGCAAACAAACAAGTGCTTTAGGTTCTTGGTAAGTCTCAAAGCATATTGGACAATTCAAACCATCATCTGTGACATTAGAGGCCATGCCGCATGCTTCTTCCGTTTGACCAGGCCACTGGCTTAGAAACTGAAAACGAAAGTTGACAAAATTGTTAAAATAAACATAATTCGGAATAATTTCGAACATTTATCATGTTCATGATATGTGTGGTGAATAGAAAGTGTCTGAATATAACAAAACAAACGATTGCTTGCATGTAGAAACTGGTGTGAGCGGTTTGACAAGATAGATAAATGCAAAGATTCTATACCTAAATGCCTCCCATTTTTGTTTTTCAATGAAAT
Organism: Archivesica marissinica; assembly: GCA_014843695.1. Taxonomy (NCBI): domain Eukaryota; kingdom Metazoa; phylum Mollusca; class Bivalvia; order Venerida; family Vesicomyidae; genus Archivesica; species Archivesica marissinica. The sequence continues at coordinate 33,451,014 of CM026389.1, read as the reverse complement.
TGTCTGAAATCGAAAGTAGAAAGCGATAGAATACAAATAACTATGCGTGGAAATCACTACTCATTTAGGTCAAAGATCACCAAATTTGACCGTGGTTTTCCTTTCTATAATGCCATATTCCTAGCCTGGGATCCAGTCTGTCGATTTCTCACCTTATTACTTCTGGTAAAATGACATTATCAGAAACTCAATACGGCTCAATTAATGGTCTCGATTAAAAAAAATATGTATATGACTGATCAGGCAAAATATATCAACGCTTGTTCTACATCTACATAGTACTCTCAACACTCAGACACGAGTATGACAGGGAGGCGCTTGTCAGGGACAGTGGTTAAAAATCTCAATTAGTGAGATAGAGAGTGTTAAAAGAACTACATACTAAGGTTACAAACAGACATCATGTTACATTTGTGGTACCGTGGCCAACCGCTCAGCAAATATGGTTAAGCTGGGGCTGGATTGTACATAGTAGGGTAGGCCATTCCCAGGCTACCATATTCCTTATGTTCCAGGGGTAGTAGAAGTACATACGTGCTGTTCCTGCACCAATCTATTCACAATATGTGATGCCAAAATAACTTTCAACTTCAATTTGTTACTGTCTAACAATATGTCACGATTCTGATTGGCAGGCGCAGTTGGTTTAAACATAATCTATTGCCAAAATGTACATAGCAATTTGGTTTGAGCCACAAGTGCTTTCCACATTATGAAACGGCTCTCCCCAATACATGGTATTTACCGAACATTCATTTTATGGCTACAATTAGTTTACAACGCATTTAAATGAATAAATGCAAATTACATACATAAAGATACATAAAAATGCAATATCATCATTGTGCCTGTGGTGCTCGTGTCTAGTGAACGACCAGAACCTCTCTGTAAACATAGACATTCTATATAGTATTTCAATAAATTCAAAGAGTACTCTTGTTATGTTGTTTGATTAATACTAATGGCCGGTTTGAAATCTTTTAGTATTCTTTGTAAATTTCTGTACTGAGTTGAAAATAATTAAGTTATCACTTTCAATCAGATTTTCTTTACATTAGCAGTGTTTTCGCATTTAAAGGATGGTATCGTCGTGTTTCTCTGAATAGGGTTATTCTTTGATTTTGAAACAAAGGACAATGAAAAAAGTAGTGTTCAGCGTTTTCAATCCCAGTTTGACAATCGCAATTCGCATTTTCCCTTAAATGGTTATTATATAAGTCTGCGTTCAAGTTGCTGCAGCCATTTCTTATACGAGCATGGTAAACAGTTAAGCTACGCGAACCTTTATGATAAAACATGGGTACATCTTTTTGTTTGAACAGTGAAGACTTGAGTCTATTCTTAAAATAAGATAAGGTTGGAGCGTATTTTAAGTGTTCGGGTAGTGCATTCCATATATCAACACTAGATGGTACAAAAGAGTTTGAAAATAAAGCTGTACGTCTGGCCATTACACTAAAATTATCAGCATTTCTTAAATTATAACGATTTTCTTCGCCGACTGTTCTCGGGAAGATTGTACTAAACTGTTCAGGGTAATAGACCATTTTTGTATTTATACATTATAACGAGTTTTTGCATTTTTCTTCTGTCTTTTAAAGGTATCCATCCTATTTCTTCTCTTAATTTATTTAAAGAAACTGATCGTGTTAGACCTGTTACAACTCGAGCTGCCTCGTACTGTAATTTTTCAAATTCAGTGCAACTATCCCATACTACCGCAGCATATTCTAATTGAGGTCTTAGGTATGATCTGGTTTAAGTTGTCCTTATTGATTTTAAATTTTAAAGCTTTCATTAGATTTAGCACCTTTGAAGCCGATTTGAAAATAATGTCTACGTGCTCGTGCCATTTTCCATTATTGCTTAATGTTAGTCCTAAGTGCTTATGGCTTTCACTAAAAGGTAACCGAGTTCCTTCGAAATATAATACAGGATTGCTTTGATTTCTATTGGTGCTAAAGAAAAGTACTTCTGTTGTGTTAGGATTGAAGGTGACTAACCATCTTTTTGACCATTCTGATATCATGTAAAGATCGTGATTTAGTATACCTTCCAAGTCTGCAATTGTTGATGTCGTTTGAGCTAAAGATGTATCATCAGCGAATAACCTAGTTATGCTTAATACGTGGTCTGCTATGTCATTAACATATACTAGAAAAAATAACGGTCCAAGTATTGACCCTTGAGGAACTCCAGAATGAATGAGCTCACTAAGAGATGTAGTAGAACCCAATACAACCTTTTGTGTTCTGTTTGTTAAATAATTTTCCACCCATTTCAGAAGGTTGCCATTTATACCATTGTGCCTAAGTTTAAACAATAGACCTTTATGCCAAAGGCTTTCGAAATATCGCAGAATATCATACACATACTTTGTTTTGAATCTAGTGTCTGGCATATTTGATTGTACATTTCTATCAGTTGATAAACACTAGAGTGATTTGGTCTAAAGCCACACTAGTTAGGTAATATAAGTTTGTTGAAATGTAAGTGGTTATGGATATGTTTATAAATAATTCTTTCCATAACTTTCCCTTGACAGTTTAACAGTGATATCGGCCTATAATTGTTTGGTTCTTCAGTCCTCCCTTTCTTGAATAGTGAGATAACATTAGCATTTTCCCATACTGATGGGAATATGCCTTCTTGAAATGACCTATTAAGCATAATAGCTAATGGTTTGACAATAGACGAAGCCGTTTCTTTCAACATTTTGTGACTTATACCATCTGGGCCGTTTGCTTTGTTTACATCAATATTTTTTAAAATGTCCAAAATATCTAATTCTGAGATATGAAATTCTTCATGTTTTATATTCGTTTTACTTTCATAAATCGGAAGTGTGGCATTTGAGTCATCGACATTTGATATGGATGAAAAATATGAGTTCAAGCAGTTCGCTTTTTCTTTTTCAGTTACTGCATAGTTTACGTCTCCATTAGGGAGAGTCGTAATAAGTGGTGGGACTATGTCACTACCTTTGTTTTCTTTAAATAAATTATTTACTAATTTCCAGTATTTACGTTTGTTTGTTTTCTCCGCGTCTACTAAGGTTTCTTCAATGTTGTTATAGAAATTTGTTTTGGCTTGTTTAATATAATTATTAACTTTGTTCTTATACTCGTTCCAATCGGATGTGTTGTTTGAATGCATAGCTTTTTTCCTTATCTTATCTCTCTGTTTGATTAGTTTTCTAATATCCGAGTCAAACCAAGGTTTATCATTAGGTCAGATTAAAACATATTTGTTAGGTATGCACTCTTTTGCATAACTTAGAAACGTATTGTTAAACTTTAAGCAACATTCATTTACATCGCCATTGTTTAAAATATTCCAGTTTGTATTAGTAATCAGATCGTTTAACTGTTAAAAGTTAGCTCTTTTATAAGACCAAATGCGTCGTTCATAGCATTTGGTTAAGTTATAACTAAATGGTAAACTTGCATAAGTTGCTCTATGGTCACTGATTTCTTCTGGAACTGGCAAAACTCCAGAGTTTAGTACATTGAAATCATCTGGTACAATGATTGGATCTATAGACGTCGCTGTATGTTGCGTAACTCTTGTAGGTTCAATAATTATATTTCTTAAGCCGTTTGACTGAATTAAATTCATTAATTTATTATTGTTAGGGTTTAATTGGTCCTCGTTTATGTCCCCTAGTATAACGATGCGCTTACATTGTTCATTAGCTCTTTCCAAGGCAATATTTAGATTATCCCAGAACTGTACACTAGAGTTGGGCCTTCTATAGATTACACATATAATGAAATCATCCCCTTTATTTTTCACTTTAATCCATAAAGAGTCCAGTAATAAGATCTCGAACTCATTTAGTCTATCAGCAAGTAATTTAGGAGAAGCATAAAGTAAGATACCACCAGAGTGAGACGAGATATCGTTACGAAAAAACTGACCATAATTATCTATGCCTAATTTATCGTTTGGGACAGTATCATCTAAATGAGTTTCTGTGAGGCTTATAATATCAAAGTCACTGTAATTTTCTTTTATGAATTCTAACTTATTTCGAATACTGCGTATGTTTAGGTGCATTATACCAATGCTATTATCGTCCGGACCAGGATTTAACTCCACGTTTCCGCTTCTAATAAGTAACAACATTTTGAACGTTCTCTGACTACATAGTGTCTGTAAACATATTTTTAGTTTGTCGGATATACGCTTATTGTGTTTCACAGTCTGTGTTTCCCAATAAACTATAGACTTAACCATTAGGTAATATATATATATATATTCAAACTCCTTAGTTTGGGAAACAATGACTGATACACACATTTATAAAGTTCGACAGAGGGTTCGACAATCGTACACGAGCAACGAGCATCACACTAAACACACCCACAGTTACAGTGCAAGCATAGTATTAATAGCATATGTACGAAGTACATCATCTAAATGAATACGCGTATCTAAGTTGGTATGGTTGGAAGTTCGAACAAAAATCCTAACTAATGTATACTTTTGTGGATTGTTATGTGATTTCTGATTATGAGTGAAGCTTATTGTATATGACAAGTTTAGTAGATTGAATAAACACTGAATATAAATAAAGTAGCGTCATTGCTCTCTGTTATTCGTGTATGTTTAAAGATGTAATAATGCGACAATTTAACATGTAGGCTATTTATAACGGATGCGGGCTAATTTATAGACCTGATCCGATAAGAACAAAGTTTGTCTTATGGTTGACCTAATGACCTGATTTTTACTTTGTAATACTGGTCTGTTCCTGACAAAATTGTAATAACATTTCACATGTTGTTTTATGTAGTGGTCAACTAGCTGAAAACTTTAATCAATTCAAGGGCAGTAATCACTTCAAGGGCAGTAACTGTGATGTGTCTGGCCTATTCCGGACGAGGTTATACTTGTGCACATAATGTAATGGTTAACTCATCAAACCTTTAATCAATTCATTCGTAGTAATATCGGTGTTTCTGACCTGTTCCGGAAAAGGTTACAATGGCATGTGCGTATACAGGTAAACTCATCCAACGCTATAGATTCAAGGGGAGTAACTCTGGTGTTGCAGACATGTTCCAGATAACACACTCACAAGTGCGCATTATGATGGTACAAACATATTTTGAACCTTAAGTCATCAACAAAATGATTGTAAAAATTAAACGGAAGCACGCACACACGTCTACACGGACGCACTAGTGCATACGTTAACTACGGACGGACAGCGCCGAGTCTATCTAAGTCTATGTACACATATAATAAACATAATAGATTCAAGGGGAGTAACTCTGGTGTTGCAGACATGTTCCAGATAACACACTCACAAGTGCGCAGTATGATGGTACAAACATATTTTGAACCTTAAGTCATCAACAAAATTATTGTAAAAATTTAACGGAAGCACGCACACACGTCTATACGGACGCACTAGTGCACACGCTAACTACGGACGGACAGCGCCGAGTCTATCTAAGTCTATGTACACATATAATAAACACATGGTGAATAATATAAACCATCATCATCATTATCGTCATCATCATCAGTAGTATTTGTTTTTACCATACATGTATCAATATAAACTCTACAGACGTATGTAATTGGTAATCACTATTTTAGTATTAATATATACAATCATGCATTATTTGCACATCCTTGGCTAAATTCATAAAGTAAAAAAATAAATATTTTGCAACAAAAATAAGTACTGCATAATATTTTTTTCTCCCTATGTGCTAAGATTCTCACGCCTTGCAGTATAGTCTTTTACAGTATATGTACATAATTTCTTCTATTCCAATTTCATTCTTATTTCCCTTTTCTATTTCTAAGCCCTTAGCTACCAATTTTCAGATATTTATAAGCGTTTCGATGCGTTTCCAATTTGAATTAAACATATTTAAGTTATTGTCATTTTCTTCGATATTATGCCAAGTTTTTAAAATTGCCATATATAATTGGTACATGTACCAATATCTAGTACGCAGTGTAAAGAATTACATTAGGCTTTTAGCTTTCAGTTCAATGTATATTTCTGTATATTTCTCAATGTATATTATATGTATCCTGATAAATAAATATGTTTAAACTAAAGGCAACAGGGACTCGACTGTATACATGTCGGTAGACTGTTTCAAAGCCTGATTGTTGGGGGGGGGGGGGCAGGGTGAGTTGGCACGATATTGTGTTTTTGACTGTAGGTTTAGATAGTTTCTTGTGGGTATTAGGTGATCGTGATCTACAGCAACTAGTTCATTTCTTATTCTGTAAAACATGATCAATGAGGCTTTGTCTCTGTTCTGAAGTTTTCCAATTGAGGGTGGATAACATTGTGATACACTACTAGACTAGTGTAGTTTTAATCATTGAATATATAACGGGCTGCAGATCCTTGGACCATTTCTAGTTTGTAGGTAAGCGTTTCTGCCAGGGATTCCAGACGGTGGAGCAGTATTCAACCTGTGGGCGGACATAAGTGGTATAGGCAGTTTCCTTGACATGTTTGTTATTAGTTTTGACATTCCTTTTGATGAAACAGGGGACGGGGTATATTTTGAGGTAATACTAATGATGTGTTGGGCCCAGTTGATGGTCTTACTAATGTTGACTTAGAGCTATTGTAGTGTTCAGTTGACCTTAATTGTGTGCATTGTAAAATGTATGGGAAAATGACGGGGTTTCTTTTCCTGTGGATTCCTAATATTTCACATATTTCAGTGATGAATTCCATTGACCAATCCTTTCCCCAAGATTCCAAGAGGTGTAGGTCATGTTGTAGTGCTTCTGCTGAGGACTGGGATTTGATGGTGAGGTAGACGATGGTGTCGTCGGCAAAGAGGAGGGGCCCGACTTATGATGCTGTTTGGTAGGTCATTTATATAAGATAGAAAGAGACAGGGCCTCAGAACAGACCCTTGGGAAACACCTGAGAGCACTGATAACCCGTCAGAGTATTTACCTTCAACGAGAATATATTGTGTTTTTGAGAAAAATTGTATCCATAATGTACAGATCACGCACTAGGAACCGGACATGGATTCTGAGAATAGGAGCTTGGAATTATGTTCTGTCTGGTCACTATTTCCAAGCAAGACAACAACAATGATACACATTCAAGATCAATGGAAGCATACTATAACAGGGTGTATTAAGAGTGCATCCATTATTATATGTACATGTAGGCTGTTTTGTTTGGTCCAACAGAATACGACATAACGGACGTAGATTGTAGTTTGAAATCAAAATTCACTCAATTTAGGCATTAAGTACACAGTCCAAAACACAATATTTTAGCAAATATTACTCGGTTCGAACCTTAAACATCTTTCAGACGTGGTGGACAGACCTTAATTGATGTAAAATAGCTTGTCTCTACAGACGTGGTGGGCAGACCTTAATTGATGTAAAATAGCGTGCTTCTAACCACACTCAGTTCGAATCACACTGCGGTAGCATTCCAGCCTGCGAGCGGAATGTAAGCGATTCTACACGGATGCTCGTCCGTGTCTGAGATAACGCTCGGAGGAACAAGCAGGGTCTTCCTCCATCAAAAGCAGCTGTAGAGGCGTCACGTGCCCAAGTTGCCTGTGCGACTTAGCGGACCCAAAATATATAAGATTGTTCGCATCTCCATTTCATGTGACCTCACCTACCAATCATTCTTGTAGATAGTTGCTGCGAATGAAAGAATTACAGACCGAGCTGTAGTCCAGTGGTTAATACGTTGGACTGGTAATCCAGGGATCTCAGGTTCGACCCCCCGTCTGACCATAATAAAATTAACAGTCTTTCAGATGGGACGTTAAACCGAGGTCTCATGTCGGTGCTTTACACCGTGCACGTAAAAGAACCAGAGGAGATTCTGGAATGGGTCTCTGTCTGTATCATTGCACTATCCTCCAAAAATCTAAAGTGACTTATCTCTTCAGGAGGCGTCGCTCATATGGGCAAATTTTAAATTGTGAACGCGATGCCCTGGCATATGGAGCCAATATTGGGTGGGTATTTATAGGTCGGTAGGTGTAACACAAAGGCGCTTGTTTCAGTCAATAGTCCCCCCCATATGTATAACATATTGTTATTACGTTATAGAACTGTAAGAGGGAGTTTTAGGTTACGACTCTTGGAATGACATTGGATAGAAATTTAATTATTAGTTCAACCTCTCTCATGTGACCACACCTACAAACCAGGAATGTAGATAGGACCACACCTACAAACCAGGAATGTAGATAGGACCACACATAGGAACCAGGCATGTAGATAGGACCACACCTAGGAACCAGGCATGTAGATAGGACCACACATAGGAACCAGGAATGTAGATAGGACCACACCTACACACCATGAATGTAGATAGGACCACACATGCCAACCATGTATGTAGATAGGACCATACATAGGAACCAGGCATGTAGATAGGACCACACACAGGAACCAGGCATGTAGATAGGACCACACCTACACACCATGAATGTAGATAGGACCACACATACGAACCAGGCATGTGGATAGGACCACACCTACAAACAAGGAATGTAGATAGGACCACACATAGGAACCAGTCATGTAGATAGGACCACACATAGGAACCAGTCATGTAGATAGGACCACACATGCCAACCATGCATGTAGATAGGACCACACATACAAACCAGGAATGTAGATAGGACCACACCTACAAACCAGGAATGTAGATAGGACCACACATAGGAACCAGGAATGTAGATAGGACCACACATAGGAACCAGGCATGTAGATAGGACCACACATGCCAACCATGCATGTAGATAGGACCACACATACAAACCAGGAATGTAGATAGGACCACACCTACAAACCAGGAATGTAGATAGGACCACACATAGGAACCAGGAATGTAGATAGGACCACACATAGGAACCAGGCATGTAGATAGGACCACACATAGGAGCCAGGCATGTAGATAGGACCACACATGCCAACCATGCATGTAGATAGGACCACACATGGCAACCATGCATGAAGATAGGACCACACATGCCAACCATGCATGTAGAAAAGACAACACATAGCAACTATGCATTAGATAAGACAACACATAGCAACCATGCATGTAGATTTGACCACACCTATCAATCATACATGTAGATATGACCACACCTAGCAACTATGCATGTATATAAGACAACATATAGCAACCATGCATGTAGATTTGACCACACCTAGCAACAAGTCATGTAGATATGACCACACCTAGCAACAAGTCATGTAGATATGACCACATCTAGCAACATATGTAGACAGGACAACATCTAGCAACCATACATGCACATAGGACCACACCTACCAATCATACATGTAGATAGGGCCAAATCTAGCAATCATACATGTCGATAGGACCACATCTAGCTACCATGCATGTAGATAGGGCCACATTTAGCAATCATACATGTATATAGGACCACATCTAGCTACCATGCATGTATATAGGACCACATCTAGCAATCATACATGTAGATAGGGCCACATCTAGCAATCATACATGTAGATAGGGCCAAATCTAGCAATCATACATGTAGATAGGGCCAACTCTAGCTACCATGCATGTCGATAGGGCCACATCTAGCAATCATACATGTCGATAGGACCACATCTAGCTACCATGCATGTCGATAGGGCCACATCTAGCAATCATACATGTCGATAGGACCACATCTAGCTACCATGCATGTAGATAGGGCCACATCTAGCAATCATACATGTCGATAGGACTACATCTAGCAATCATACATGTAGATAGGACTACATCTACAAACCATACATGTAGATAGGACTACATCTAGCAATCATACATGTAGATAGGGCCACATCTAGCAGTCATACATGTAGATAGGGCTACATCTAGCAATCATACATGTAGATAGGGCCACATCTAGCAATCATACATGTAGATAGGACTACATCTACAAACCATACATGTAGATAGGACTACATCTAGCAATCATACATGTAGATAGGGCCACATCTAGCAATCATACATGTCGATAGGACCACATCTAGCTACCATGCATGTAGATAGGGCCACATCTAGCAATCATACATGTAGATAGGGCCACATCTAGCAATCATACATGTAGATAGGGCCACATCTAGCAATCATACATGTAGATAGGACTACATCTAGCAATCATACATGTAGATAGGGCCACATCTAGCAATCATACATGTCGATAGGACCACATCTAGCTACCATGCATGTAGATAGGGCCACATCTAGCAATCATACATGTAGATAGGGCCACATCTACAAACCATACATGTAGATAGGGCCACATCTAGCAATCATACATGTAGATAGGGCCACATCTAGCAATCATACATGTAGATAGGACTACATCTAGCATTCATACATGTAGATAGGGCTACATCTAGCAATCATACATGTAGATAGGGCCACATCTAGCAATCATACATGTAGATAGGACTACATCTACAAACCATACATGTAGATAGGACTACATCTAGCAATCATACATGTAGATAGGGCCACATCTAGCAATCATACATGTAGATAGGACTACATCTAGCAATCATACATGTAGATAGGGCCACATCTAGCAATCATACATGTCGATAGGACCACATCTAGCTACCATGCATGTAGATAGGGCCACATCTAGCAATCATACATGTAGATAGGGCCACATCTACAAACCATACATGTAGATAGGGCCACATCTAGCAATCATACATGTAGATAGGGCCACATCTAGCAATCATACATGTAGATAGGACTACATCTACAAACCATACATGTAGATAGGGCCACATCTAGCAATCATACATGTAGATAGGACTACATCTAGCAATCATACATGTAGATAGGGCCACATCTAGCAATCATACATGTAGATAGGACTACATCTAGCAATCATACATGTAGATAGGGCTACATCTAGCAATCATACATGTAGATAGGACTACATCTAGCAATCATACATGTAGATAGGGCCACATCTAGCAATCATACATGTAGATAGGGCCACATCTAGCAATCATACATGTAGATAGGACTACATCTAGCAATCATACATGTAGATAGGACTACATCTAGCAATCATACATGCACATAGGACAACACCTTCCAATCATACATGTACATAGGACAACATCTAGCAACCATACATGCACATAGGACCACACCTACCAATCATACATGTAGATAGGGCCAAATCTAGCAATCATACATGTCGATAGGACCACATCTAGCTACCATGCATGTAGATAGGGCCACATTTAGCAATCATACATGTATATAGGACCACATCTAGCTACCATGCATGTATATAGGACCACATCTAGCAATCATACATGTAGATAGGGCCACATCTAGCAATCATACATGTAGATAGGGCCAAATCTAGCAATCATACATGTAGATAGGGCCAACTCTAGCTACCATGCATGTCGATAGGGCCACATCTAGCAATCATACATGTCGATAGGACCACATCTAGCTACCATGCATGTCGATAGGGCCACATCTAGCAATCATACATGTCGATAGGACCACATCTAGCTACCATGCATGTAGATAGGGCCACATCTAGCAATCATACATGTCGATAGGACTACATCTAGCAATCATACATGTAGATAGGACTACATCTACAAACCATACATGTAGATAGGACTACATCTAGCAATCATACATGTAGATAGGGCCACATCTAGCAATCATACATGTAGATAGGGCTACATCTAGCAATCATACATGTAGATAGGGCCACATCTAGCAATCATACATGTAGATAGGACTACATCTACAAACCATACATGTAGATAGGACTACATCTAGCAATCATACATGTAGATAGGGCCACATCTAGCAATCATACATGTCGATAGGACCACATCTAGCTACCATGCATGTAGATAGGGCCACATCTAGCAATCATACATGTAGATAGGTCCACATCTAGCAATCATACATGTAGATAGGGCCAAATCTAGCAATCATACATGTAGATAGGACTACATCTAGCAATCATACATGTAGATAGGGCCACATCTAGCAATCATACATGTCGATAGGACCACATCTAGCTACCATGCATGTAGATAGGGCCACATCTAGCAATCATACATGTAGATAGGGCCACATCTACAAACCATACATGTAGATAGGGCCACATCTAGCAATCATACATGTAGATAGGGCCACATCTAGCAATCATACATGTAGATAGGACTACATCTAGCAATCATACATGTAGATAGGGCTACATCTAGCAATCATACATGTAGATAGGGCCACATCTAGCAATCATACATGTAGATAGGACTACATCTACAAACCATACATGTAGATAGGACTACATCTAGCAATCATACATGTAGATAGGGCCACATCTAGCAATCATACATGTAGATAGGACTACATCTAGCAATCATACATGTAGATAGGGCCACATCTAGCAATCATACATGTCGATAGGACCACATCTAGCTACCATGCATGTAGATAGGGCCACATCTAGCAATCATACATGTAGATAGGGCCACATCTACAAACCATACATGTAGATAGGGCCACATCTAGCAATCATACATGTAGATAGGGCCACATCTAGCAATCATACATGTAGATAGGACTACATCTACAAACCATACATGTAGATAGGGCCACATCTAGCAATCATACATGTAGATAGGACTACATCTAGCAATCATACATGTAGATAGGGCCACATCTAGCAATCATACATGTAGATAGGACTACATCTAGCAATCATACATGTAGATAGGGCTACATCTAGCAATCATACATGTAGATAGGACTACATCTAGCAATCATACATGTAGATAGGGCCACATCTAGCAATCATACATGTAGATAGGGCCACATCTAGCAATCATACATGTAGATAGGACTACATCTAGCAATCATACATGTAGATAGGGCCACATCTAGCAATCATACATGTAGATAGGACTACATCTAGCAATCATACATGCACATAGGACAACACCTTCCAATCATACATGTACATAGGACCACATCTAGCAATCATACATGTAGATAGGGCCACATCTAGCAATCATACATGTAGATAGGGCCACATCTAGCAATCATACATGTAGATAGGGCCACATCTAGCAATCATACATGTAGATAGGACTACATCTAGCAATCATACATGTAGATAGGGCCACATCTAGCAATCATACATGTAGATAGGGCCACATCTAGCAATCATACATGTAGATAGGACTACATCTACAAACCATACATGTAGATAGGACTACATCTAGCAATCATACATGTAGATAGGGCCACATCTAGCAATCATACATGTAGATAGGGCCACATCTAGCAATCATACATGTAGATAGGACTACATCTAGCAATCATACATGTAGATAGGGCCACATCTAGCAATCATACATGTAGATAGGGCCACATCTAGCAATCATGCATGTAGATAGGGCCACATCTAGCAATCATACATGTATATAGGGCCAAATCTAGCAATCATACATGTAGATAGGGCCACATCTAGCTACCATGCATGTACATAGGCCCACACCTAGCAACAAGGCATGTAGATAGGACCACACATACACACCAGTCATGTAGATAAGACCACACCTAGCAACCACGTGTGTAGATATGACTACTCCTAGCAACCAGACATGTATATAGGACCACCCTTACCAACCATACATGTAGATAGGAACACACCCAGAAACCAGACATGTACATGTATATAGGACTAGCTACCAGACATGCAGGACCACACCTAGCAACCAGGCATGTAGATAGTTGCTGCGAGGATTAATATATGTTCAATATTTGTGAAATATCTCTACAATAATAATATTATGAACACATAATGCCTTTATGATCTTAAATGCTAATACATTTAACTAGCTGGTGGCTCACCAACTGGCCATATCAGAATGAGCCTTTGACTAGGTTCGAATCTTCGACCTCCCGCTCCGTAGGCGGACGTCTTAACCACTAGACCACGGAGACGGTATATATCTTATAATTGTGAATGTATACAGTGCCAAAATTGTCATTACCTCTCTAAGAATTATTCTAACAAAAATCGTATCTCGCTACCAAACGTAAAGTGAACACATATAAAAGGAATAACAGATCTGACACAATTCATATATGTATGAAAATATAAATCTCGAACAATAGATTCAACACCGTTTTTACAAGTACTAAGCACTTCAATTTCATATAATAACGTGCACACAGTGTCACTTAAATTATTTACGTAACAGTGAAATATTGTTTAGAATATGTATTAATAATAATATTAATAAATTAATAATAATAAAAAAATAATGCGTGCCCTTTATTGTAAATATTTCATTTGGTAATCTTTGTTTCCCAGGTTGTCAGGATATATTTGTGTCTTCTTTGTACACCTTTCTGAAACACACACACCCATGTACAGTTAGTAACATTAAAGCGACACTACATCAATGTAAATGAAAAATTCTGCAGAATGTAATTTCCTATTATATGGTATAATCCCCCCCCCCCCAATATTTGCCCCAAAAGAACGGAGTATTTCAACTAGACTAATAAACAAACGTCGTATACGCGGTTTGTTTACATAACACAATAATGTAAATAGGGTCAACATCCATGCGTAATACAACGCGTGTATCCTGAATAACACGATGCATGGTGCAAATGTATCCTTATATGAAATCCTTCTTTCAATTGTGTAGACCACAAACACACTGTTTATTAATTCAATATTAGTGTTGGAAAGTATACGGAGGAATGTGTAGTAGCAATGCAGTTATACGTGAAAAATGCATTTCATTTGCTTTTTGCGATGTAATGTCGCTTTAACGTATGTATTTTCTATTTTCAATATCAACGAATATCAATCTCACCACCTAAATTCGATACTAGTAGGCGCTACGAACGATAAAGGCGTGTGTCTTACGTTTATGCATTGTCGCTACCGGTTGTCCATATGAGCGACGCCTCCTCAAGAGATTAGTCATTTTAGATTTTGGAGGATAGTGCAATGATACAGACAGAGACCCATTCCATAGTCTCCTCTGGTTCTTTCACGTGCACGATGTAAAGCACCGACACGGGACCTCCGTTTAAAGTCACACTCGAAATACTATGATATGAGTCAATTTAGTATGGTATAGGAGGGATCTAAATTAAACATGCGACCCGTGAATTACAAGTCCAGTGTATTACCCTCTGGACCACTGATCCATATCAGTATTTTCCTGCCATTGATCAGATGTCACAAAAGTAAAGATAGGCCTTGGCATATTTTCCTGCCATTGACCAGATGTCACAAAAGTAAAGACAGGCCTTGGCATATTTTCATGCCATTGACCAGATGTCACAAAAGTAAAGATAGGCCTTGGCATATTTTCATACCTTTGACCAGATGTTCTAAAATTAAAGATAATAGATATTCGTGGGTAGGCAAACACGCATAGAGCTCACGAGAGCCCTATCGGTCGAAGGTACACATCAACTTTAAAATGGGTCTTTCAACCTGACGCATAGAGCTCCCCACTTCCGATAATTAAGATGTTGAGATGACCTGTACGTGCACTTGTAGATACAAATGCACGTACGCGTTGTAGGTATTAACACCTAAAACTTATTCACACCTACATGATATGGACCGGACACGAAATGTAGGCACTTGACTTGTGACCTCAAAGTGCGACCTTGACTTTGAACCTACATGGCTGGAACATGAGGTGAACATTTGACCCAAGTTTCGTGAAAGTCCTTCAAGAGGTTTAGGAGATATGGACCGGGCACAACGGGATGGGCGGACGGAATGACGGATGGACATCGACCAATCCTATAGTCCCCATTACCGGGTCTTCGACCAGTAGGGGCCTAACAAGCCTTTAATAAAGTGAAAATGGGACATAATTCAGTAAGTACAACACAGATATTTATGGTTCTTGCGCTCTGCACTCCGCCTCATTGCCCTCTATCACTGCTTCAACTTTCTTTTTATTACCTTCAATACTTTTCGAGTTATGCTCCGGACAAGCACATAATAAGGTGAAAAGGGGATATAATTCAGTAGGTACATCACAGAGATTTATTGTTCTCGCGCTCTATACACCGCCTCATTTCCCTCTATCACCGTTTCAAGTTTCATTAGATTTCATTCAATACTTTACGAGTTATGCTACAGCAAGCATTTAATAAAGTGAAAAGGGAGATAATTCATCAATGACAACACAGAGAGTTATGGTTCTTGCGCTCTGCTCTCCATCACATATTCAAGTTTCATTTGATTTCCTTCTATGCTTTTCGAGTTATGCTCCGGACAAGAAGTACCCGGACGAACGAACGGACGGACGAACAAACGGATGGACGGACAGACAAAGTGGCAACTATATGCATTCCCTTTGGGGAGCATAAAAATAGTCAGTAGTTTAATATGTTTTAGTAGTTGACAACAGAGGAGCTCAATGCGGGACGATCGGGCATATTGACGCATTGAAGCTCTATCGGACAGGAGCTCTATGTGGTTCTTTAACGACGCATAGAGCTCCTCGAGGAGCTATATGGGTTAGGAGTTCTATGCGGCGTAACAGTGCTTACCATATACAATGGTATGTGTACACACTGCATTTGGTGCTTTTGAACAATTCTAAACTTATATATATAATTCTACAACTAGCATTTAAATATTTTGAACGGGACTATTTTACTTACTGAGAACTATCTTTACCCATCGTATTCCTACACAGATGACAAGTACTATCGACAGACAAATCCAAGATAAAATCCCCGTAATTAGTCCTATAATCTCGTACACCGTCCACTGATTACTAAAATAAAACAAGCGAGTATGCCACTGAAAATAAACTACACATGTTTGCAACTACATATACTAAAATAAAACAAACGATTATTCACGTGCATAACTGGTGCAGTCTCACTGTTACTCGTCCATGGTGATTATATACATATAACTGGTGTAGTCTCACTGTTACCCGTCCATGGTGATTATATACATATAACTGGTGTAGTCTCACTGTTACCCGTCCATGGTGATTAGATACATATAACTGGTGTAGTCTCACTGTTACCCGTCCATGGTGATTAGATAAGTATAACTGATGTAGTCTCACTGTTACCCGTCCATGGTGATTAGATACATATAACTGGTGCAGTCTCACTGTTACCCGTCCATGGTGATTAGATACATATAACTGATGTAGTCTCACTGTTACCCGTCCATGGTGATTAGATACATATAACTGGTGTAGTCTCACTGTTACCCGTCCATGGTGATTAGATACATATAACTGGTGTAGTCTCACTGTTACCCGTCCATGGTGATTAGATAAGTATAACTGATGTAGTCTCACTGTTACCCGTCCATGGTGATTAGATACATATAACTGGTGTAGTCTCACTGTTACCCGTCCATGGTGATTAGATACATATAACTGGTGTAGTCTCACTGTTACCCGTCCATGGTGATTAGATACATATAACTGGTGTAGTCTCACTGTTACCCGTCCATGGTGATTAGATACATATAACTGGTGCAGTCTCACTGTTACCCGTCCATGGTGATTAGATACATATAACTGATGCAGTCTCACTGTTACCCGTCCATGGTGATTAGATAAATATAACTGGTGTAGCCTCACACTAGGCTGCAGCAAACATATATATAAATATATATACTGCGATTTAAAAATGAGAATTTTGGCTGTCCGATTAGCGCAGTGGTTAGCGCGCTCGCTTCTCACCAATGCGACCCAGGTTCGACCCTCGGACAGGGAAGTATGTGAGATGGTACGATGGTCGCCAGATCGGACATGTGGGTTTTCTCCGGGTACTCCGGTTTCCTCCCACATGAATGACCACATAATTATACGCTTTCATCCGCGCCAACGAGAGTGATTAATATAATCGTTGTAAATTAAATAAAGTATACAAAAATAGAATGACGAAGCATTCGATACAATATTCGCATTACAGGTAAGTCAGGTTGTTCGCATTAAACAATACGTCACATTACCTGTAAGATATCGTACATTGCCTTATCTATACATAGCATTCCAATGGTTTTTTTTTGTTTGTTTATACAAATTTATTTTAGCTCGATTGCGAAACCGTTTCTTTCAACTTATATTAATCACTCACGAAACCTCATTCATGATGGAATCCATCGCCACGAAGGAGAGAGAGAAGAGGCAGTGTGTAATTTAAATGCCTTACGTAAGGGCACAATCGTAATGGCTCCAGCGGGGCTCGAACTCCGGACCTTTCGCACCTGAAGCGAACGCGCATCCACTGCGCTATCACGACTTCCAACGGTTTTATAACTTTACGTTGAAGGCACAGTAGTATATGATTCTTCATGATACAACGAATTGTCCTTACTGCTAAACATTGATCCACCATATGACGCAAAGTGATTGAAATAATGAATGCTAGAGGATAGACAGTACAAGGAGAGATGCAAAACCTCTGCACTGATTTCTGACTCAAAAACAATTGGCTGGTTTGACTTGACCTTGAAAGGTTGACCTATAAAGAAATCTGACACGCGGGATATAAAATATAGCTTATTGGAAAAGTCATGTGAGGCTTCTTATATAATGTTCCATTGAATATATATATCTTTAATGCTTCGCTCTCGAGCCGTAAACATATAATTCAATGTGAGTGGACACTTCGCTGACCACCCTGATCACAGGCATTGAGCGACAACCCCTCTTTGTATACACACAGTTTCATCAAAATCCACCAGCAACTGTCCACAGGTAGATAGTGGCCTACACAGACGGACGGACGGACGCAGCCAAACCAACAACTCAAGTTCATACCGGCGGAGTTTAACAAGTTGTATTTGATTAAATATATGTTCGTGTGCCATTGAACCAACAATTCAAAATAAAGACAATTTGTTGCATTTGGTTGCTAAGGTGATATAATACCTTCTGCAGCAGGTCTGGTTATTGTTACAGCAATAGTGGTCGGGTCCGCAACATAGATGAGAAGTAGTGTGACTTCGGCAGTTTGTATACAGAGGGTTCTTGCAGCCATGTTCTCTGTTACCTCTGTATATACATATATATATATATATATTAAGGCAGACGATATTTTTTTAATTTTTTTTTTATTTAAGTTTATTCAACGTCGCTACCGATTGCCCATCTTAGCGACGGGCAGTTCACCTAATGTCACCTTTCCTGGGCAGGCTACAGCGGTTAACCAGTACTTGGTGCGCCAACCTCCGTAAGGAACTGTCATCTATCTTTTTCATATAAAGAGACACGATTTGAGCGAGTCTCGAACCCGTGACAGTCAGTGATGATAGTATACAGTGGTATTCAAGTCAGCGACATTAACCACTCGACCACGGTGGCGGAGAAAGCAGACGGTATAATGATGATGTAAGTATATATGATGACACGTGACAGGAAGCGACATTATTATGCAGCACTCAACTTCGAACGATCTGTCCCGGGAGATATATTTTGTCGGATTTCTAGCTTACTTGTCAACCACTGAGTGATTTTACTACTAATCTACACACAGATACCGCTCAAGTTTGACTTCCGGTCCAGACATTACTTCCGGTCCTGACAATTTCAGTTGTAAAGAATAAACAGTTTTACAGTAATGGTATTCTGTGTTTGGTTTCCAAATGAGTTTGTGCTTAAAATGATAAATAAACTACAATTTAATCGCTTCGAAATTACAAGATTTGTCCCTAGTTTGTAAGCCAATCAAAGGGCTATATTTCGTTTACAAACGAAGAAATGTTTCCTTTAAATTATTAGAGCTGAACAAACTGTCAATAAGCGTAGGTGTGGTGTCCTAACATCTACTAATTTCACATGCACCACGGCTACTGCCATGCGGTGAGCATCAAGTTCAAAGTAATGCAGTAATTGCGGGAGGGGATGCAAATTGTAAATTTTATATTGATCACATATAAGGTTATATACAAAATATGTGCTGAGGTTCGCTAACACTCCCTCGCACTTATTTCGCATATAACCTTATATATGAGCAATAACCTATACTTAAAGCGACATTACATCGTAAAAAGCAAATAAATGCATTTGTTCACGTATAAATGCATTGCTACTACAAAGTCATCTGAACACATTCGAACACTAACAATGGATCAATAAACAGTGTTTGTGTGGTCTACAAACTTTCAAAATTGAAAGTAGGATTTCATATAACGGTCATCCATGCTCCTGAATTGACCTTTATTTGTCATCGGAGTCAATGCTAAACGCGAGATAATGTCGTTTAGAGATAACTTAACTAAGATTAATCTACAACTAAATATGCACAGGCACACATGTGATATATAACGGTACATCTGTGCCATAAATCGTGTTATTCGGGATACACGAATTGTATTACGCAAGGATGTCGACCTTATTTACATTATTTTGTTATGTCAACAAACCGCGTATACGACGTTTGTTTATTAGTTGATATACTCAGTTTTTGAGGGAACTATTTGGAAATAAATTATACCATATAATAGGGAATTACATTCTGTAGAAATTTGCGTTTTCACTGATGTAGTGTCGCTTTAAAGTGGCAATGTGTGGGTTTTATTGATACGGAATAAGCGTCTGAATAATAGACATTGGCCAGATACCGTCCCCTGAATACTCTTCAGTGAGGGTAGGTCTTCTTAATATGTTTCCTCTGATTTTATGGTTGTTTCCTTTGCACCACATGATAATTAACTTTTTAAATATCGACAGATATCCTACAGTTTATCCAATGAACACACACTTATACCTATATATTATACCTACAGATACTGTCACGTATGTACTGTAAAACATTGCTATCAATACATTAACATGATTTTTATAAAATCACTTTTATCATACCACATCATCTGGTTAAGGAACAACATGTAAGAACAAAGGATTCCACCTAAAATTATCAATATCAATTTCGGGATAACTGTGACTTTATCTGCCAAGGGAGGTAATAGAAATTCCAGAAATGTCACCCATTTGCTATGGGCTGGTAAACAATAGATGGAATTACATGTATGTTATTCGTAAATAATGATTATCATAGATTGACCTATCCATCTGTCATACAACGGAATAGCATAATTACTGTTAATTTCTTCCATTCTTCTGTGTGTGTTTTACGTTTCTTTATCGTCGTTACCGGTTGCCAATATGAGCGACGCCTCCTGAAGAGATTAGTCATTTTAGATTGTTGGAGGATAGTCCAATGATACAGACAGACCTATTCCAGAGTCTCCTCTGGTTCTATTACGTGCACGGGTACAGCACCGACACGATACCTCGGTTTAAAGTCCCATCTGAAAGACTGTTAATTAAACCTGCCATATACCCCCACCTTCAGCAAATACTACAATGCTACATGTACGTGTTTTACTGTACTCACCATGTAGCACGTTGATCAACCTGCCATATACCCCCTTCAGCAAATACTACAATGCTACAAGTACGTGTTTTACTGTACTCACCATGTAGCACGTTGATCAACCTGCCATATACCCCCTTCAGCAAATACTACAATGCTACATGCACGTGTTTTACTGTACTCACCATGTAGCATGTTGATCAACCTGCCATATACCCCCTTCAGCAAATACTACAATGCTACATGCACGTGTTTTACTGTACTCACGACCATATTGAGGCATCGGTATAGCATGCCGGGTAGGTTCTGGCTCTGGAGTTCACCCTTCCATGTACTGTATATATCATTGCAGCGAAAACGAGAAAGAATGGAAATCTGTTGATTGTCAACATTGTGTGCGATCGAAACTGTAACAAAGATAAATTAAAAAAACGATTTCTAATCGAACTATGTACACACGCTTTCGCGTTCGCTTCAGGTGCGAAAGGTCCGGAGTTCGAGCCCCGCTTGAGCCGTTATGATTGTGCCCTTAGGCAAGGCATTTAAATTCCACGTTGCCTCTTCTCTCTCCCTCGTGGTGATGGACTCCATCAGGAATGAGGTCTCGAGAGCGACCAATATAAGTTGAAAGAACTTGTTTCGCAATCGAGCTAAAATAAATTTGTATAAACTAATGCACATACACAATAATTATAACCAAGGTACACAGTTACGCCATGCAATATACATGTATACTGTTGTACCATGTAACTGAAACAAATCCGAAATATTATGTTGATTCCATTGAAATATTAATGTTATAAAATTACCTGAGATCTCCGCTGATAATTCAGTATTATCCATACAGCGTTCCCACCAAAAACACAAAGCGTAGTATTTAGTCAAATACCTACTTATTTATATTGCATGATTTGTGTTTTTAACGTCAGGTATAGGAAACATGTAATTAGATAGCTTATATATTGGATAGTTTATAATGATTATATTCTAGCAGTCAATGGATTTAAATAAAAATGCACTGCTGATCAGATTGTTAATGTATCAATGAGGAAGCATTAACATTATTGATTTAATAGCTTTTTTTTACTTGTATATTTTCCTCTAGACTAGAAACAAACGTTGAATATGTTATTTTCTGTAGGATTTATATTATTAACTGGTGTCCATGCTATCTTAGCTCAATCGGATTGTTCGCTAGCATATATTTATGAAACGGGTGTGACTGTCTGTTCATATGCGGGAGAATATACAACAAATATCTACTGCTATAGCCCATACACGTGCTGCACGGATGGTACCTACGGCTGTTGCTTTGGGGGGTGAGTCATATCACATGTTATATAATAAAATATGCTCTCATTCAACGCTTAAACAGACGGATATGTAGTCCAGTGGTAACATACTGGACTGGTAATCCAGGGATCGCAGGTTCGACCCCCCGTCTGACCCTAATAACATTAGCAGTCTTTCAGATGGGACGTTAAACCGAGGTCTCGTGTTGGTGTTTTACACCGTGCACGTAAACGAACCAGCGGAGACTCTGGATTGGGTCTCTGTCTGTATCATTGCACTATCCTCCACAATCTAAAACGACTAATCTCTTCAGGAGGCGTCGCTCATATGGACAACCGGTAGCGACGATAAATAAACGTAAAACACAAATTCAACGCTTAACCCGCTAATCACAACCGAAGTGGCTTTTGCAAACAACATAGAGCCAGATCAGACGTCTAATCTGGCTCTATGCTGTTTGCTATTGGGATAATGGAGCTAAAACACTTGTCTTAATAGCAAACAACATAGATCCCGTTACGGCTGATCTGGATCTATGTTGTTTGCACATTCCGTCCAATTTATTCGGTATGTTAAGTGTTAACAATTAAATGGTCCTTTTCTGCGTTTCATCGTGGTATGAAATGTTAGCATTGTACACCTAATTTGCATAGAATCCGAAGTTTGAGTTTTTATGCAAATTAGGTGTAAGAATCTGACATTTCATACCTCGATGAAACGCAGAAAAAGGAACATTTAATTGTTATAATTATAATTCAAATTTTGAATATTACAAAAGAAGTTTCTTTTTGAGTCATCAACATTTTCCATACCGTACACACTCCATTACGCTACATACACGCTCCTATATAGTGTTGGAACGGACTATATGTTTGCGCAGTCGCACAGTAATAATAACCTTGAATACTTAGAGAATAATAATAATAATAACAATAAAGACTTTATTTAACGAGAGTACTCATTTAACAAAAGTTAATCTACCATGAGGCCCTCACAAGAATAGAATAATTTGACGGTTCACCGGATTATGAACGGTGATCACATGGGCTGAATCAGCCAATCAGAATCGCGATATTTCAATTAGTTGTAATTATATTCACATTGTCAAGTTCACCTTGCATTGCACCATTTGTAACACGGTACAACAGTGTGTTATTACTTTGCAAAACTCGGTTGAATACAACTGCAATTCAGCTTCAAGTATTTCAATGTGGCTTCGTGTTCCGTTGTGTCAACTGTTCATCACAGTAAGGACAAGCAGTCGTATCATAGTTCATCAGGTACATTAACGAGCTTAATACTACACATTGTATTGACTATATCCAGTCAACCTGATGAACGTTGCAGATTGGTCTGGTTCTCGGTACACTTAATAAAAAATAGTAAGATTCTGTATGACGGGAACCAGGTCGTACATAATATCCTGTTTCCAATTTTGGTATAACATTATAATGTCGTAGCCAAAGGCTGACAATAACCCAATGCGAACAGTCTAGCGTTGTCCGAGGGCATGCCCCCCCCCCCCACCATCGGAATTGTTTCCTTTTTTTGTAAATGCTTGTCCATGCGTTTTGGTGCATTAATTCTGAATGCATTCACTTAGGTAAAAAAACATATACCACACCCATACACGTATATGTCAGCCATTTTTGTTGATGTTGTTTCAATTTTTTTTGGAGAACTAGAACATATGGGATTCGCAGACTGGGTACTGTATGCCGGACTGATTGATGCACGGAGCAGACTGGGTACTGTATGCCGGACTGATTGATGCACGGAGCAGACTGGGTACTGTATGCCGGACTGATTGATGCACGGAGCAGACTGAGTACTGTATGCCGGACTGATTGATGCACGGAGCAGACTGAGTACTGTATGCCGGACTGATTGATGCACGGAGCAGACTGGGTACTGTATGCCGGACTGATTGATGCACGGAGCAGACTGGGTACTGTATGCCGGACTGATTGATGCACGGAGCAGACTGGGTACTGTATGCCGGACTGATTGATGCACGGAGCAGACTGGGTACTGTATGCCGGACTGATTGATGCACGGAGCAGACTGGGTACTGTATGCCGGACTGATTGATGCACGGAGCAGACTGGGTACTGTATGCCGGACTGATTGATGCACGGAGCAGACTGGGTACTGTATGCCGGACTGATTGATGCACGGAGCAGACTGGGTACTGTATGCCGGACTGATTGATGCACGGAGCAGACTGGGTACTGTATGCCGGACTGATTGATGCACGGAGTAGACTGGGTACTGTATGCCGGACTGATTGATGCACGGAGCAGACTGGGTACTGTATGCCGGACTGATTGATGCACGGAGCAGACTGGGTACTGTATGCCGGACTGATTGATGCACGGAACAGACTGGGTACTGTATGCCGGACTGATTGATGCACGGAACAGACTGGGTACTGTATGCCGGACTGATTGATGCACGGAGCAGACTGGGTACTGTATGCCGGACTGATTGATGCACGGAACAGACTGGGTACTGTATGCCGGACTGATTGATGCACGGAACAGACTGGGTACTGTATGCCGGACTGATTGATGCACGGAACAGACTGGGTACTATATGCCGGACTGATTGATGCACGGAACAGACTGAGTACTGTATGCCGGACTGATTGATGCACGGAACAGACTGGGTACTGTATGTCGGACTGATTGATGCACGGAACAGACTGGGTACTGTATGCCGGACTGATTGATGCACGGAACAGACTGGGTACTGTATGCCGGACTGATTGATGCACGGAACAGACTGGGTACTATATGCCGGACTGATTGATGCACGGAACAGACTGAGTACTGTATGCCGGACTGATTGATGCACGGAACAGACTGGGTACTGTATGCCGGACTGATTGATGCACGGAACAGACTGGGTACTGTATGCCGGACTGATTGATGCACGGAACAGACTGGGTACTGTATGCCGGACTGATTGATGCACGGAACAGACTGGGTACTATATGCCGGACTGATTGATGCACGGAACAGACTGAGTACTGTATGCCGGACTGATTGATGCACGGAACAGACTGGGTACTGTATGCCGGACTGATTGATGCACGGAACAGACTGAGTACTGTATGCCGGACTGATTGATGCACGGAGCAGACTGGGTACTATATGCCGGACTGATTGATGCACGGAACAGACTGAGTACTGTATGTCGGACTGATTGATGCACGGAACAGACTGGGTACTGTATGCCGGACTGATTGATGCACGGAGCAGACTGGGTACTGTATGCCGGACTGATTGATGCACGGAACAGACTGAGTACTGTATGCCGGACTGATTGATGCACGGAGCAGACTGGGTACTGTATGCCGGACTGATTGATGCACGGAACAGACTGGGTACTGTATGCCGGACTGATTGATGCACGGAACAGACTGAGTACTGTATGCCGGACTGATTGATGCACGGAACAGACTGAGTACTGTATGCCGGACTGATTGATGCACGGAACAGACTGGGTACTGTATGCCGGACTGATTGATGCACGGAACAGACTGAGTACTGTATGCCGGACTGATTGATGCACGGAGCAGACTGGGTACTGTATGCCGGACTGATTGATGCACGGAACAGACTGAGTACTGTATGCCGGACTGATTGATGCACGGAGCAGACTGGGTACTGTATGCCGGACTGATTGATGCACGGAGCAGACTGGGTACTGTATGCCGGACTGATTGATGCACGGAGCAGACTGGGTACTGTATGCCGGACTGATTGATGCACGGAGCAGACTGGGTACTATATGCCGGACTGATTGATGCACGGAGCAGACTGGGTACTGTATGCCGGACTGATTGATGCACGGAGCAGACTGGGTACTGTATGCCGGACTGATTGATGCACGGAACAGACTGGGTACTATATGCCGGACTGATTGATGCACGGAACAGACTGAGTACTGTATGCCGGACTGATTGATGCACGGAACAGACTGGGTACTGTATGCCGGACTGATTGATGCACGGAGCAGACTGGGTACTGTATGCCGGACTGATTGATGCACGGAACAGACTGGGTACTGTATGCCGGACTGATTGATGCACGGAACAGACTGGGTACTATATGCCGGACTGATTGATGCACGGAACAGACTGAGTACTGTATGCCGGACTGATTGATGCACGGAACAGACTGGGTACTGTATGCCGGACTGATTGATGCACGGAGCAGACTGGGTACTGTATGCCGGACTGATTGATGCACGGAACAGACTGAGTACTGTATGCCGGACTGATTGATGCACGGAGCAGACTGGGTACTGTATGCCGGACTGATTGATGCACGGAACAGACTGAGTACTGTATGCCGGACTGATTGATGCACGGAGCAGACTGGGTACTATATGCCGGACTGATTGATGCACGGAACAGACTGAGTACTGTATGTCGGACTGATTGATGCACGGAACAGACTGGGTACTGTATGCCGGACTGATTGATGCACGGAGCAGACTGGGTACTGTATGCCGGACTGATTGATGCACGGAACAGACTGAGTACTGTATGCCGGACTGATTGATGCACGGAACAGACTGAGTACTGTATGCCGGACTGATTGATGCACGGAACAGACTGAGTACTGTATGCCGGACTGATTGATGCACGGAACAGACTGAGTACTGTATGCCGGACTGATTGATGCACGGAACAGACTGGGTACTGTATGCCGGACTGATTGATGCACGGAACAGACTGAGTACTGTATGCCGGACTGATTGATGCACGGAGCAGACTGGGTACTGTATGCCGGACTGATTGATGCACGGAACAGACTGGGTACTGTATGCCGGACTGATTGATGCACGGAACAGACTGAGTACTGTATGCCGGACTGATTGATGCACGGAACAGACTGAGTACTGTATGCCGGACTGATTGATGCACGGAACAGACTGGGTACTGTATGCCGGACTGATTGATGCACGGAACAGACTGAGTACTGTATGCCTGACTGATTGATGCACGGAACAGACTGGGTACTGTATGCCGGACTGATTGATGCACGGAACAGACTGGGTACTGTATGCCGGACTGATTGATGCACGGAGCAGACTGGGTACTGTATGCCGGACTGATTGATGCACGGAGCAGACTGGGTACTGTATGCCGGACTGATTGATGCACGGAGCAGACTGGGTACTGTATGCCGGACTGATTGATGCACGGAGCAGACTGGGTACTGTATGCCGGACTGATTGATGCACGGAGCAGACTGGGTACTGTATGCCGGACTGATTGATGCACGGAGCAGACTGGGTACTGTATGCCGGACTGATTGATGCACGGAGCAGACTGGGTACTGTATGCCGGACTGATTGATGCACGGAGCAGACTGGGTACTGTATGCCGGACTGATTGATGCACGGAGCAGACTGGGTACTGTATGCCGGACTGATTGATGCACGGAGCAGACTGGGTACTGTATGCCGGACTGATTGATGCACGGAACAGACTGGGTACTGTATGCCGGACTGATTGATGCACGGAACAGACTGGGTACTATATGCCGGACTGATTGATGCACGGAACAGACTGAGTACTGTATGCCGGACTGATTGATGCACGGAACAGACTGGGTACTGTATGCCGGACTGATTGATGCACGGAACAGACTGGGTACTGTATGCCGGACTGATTGATGCACGGAACAGACTGGGTACTGTATGCCGGACTGATTGATGCACGGAACAGACTGGGTACTATATGCCGGACTGATTGATGCACGGAACAGACTGAGTACTGTATGCCGGACTGATTGATGCACGGAACAGACTGGGTACTGTATGCCGGACTGATTGATGCACGGAGCAGACTGGGTACTGTATGCCGGACTGATTGATGCACGGAACAGACTGGGTACTGTATGCCGGACTGATTGATGCACGGAGCAGACTGGGTACTGTATGCCGGACTGATTGATGCACGGAACAGACTGAGTACTGTATGCCGGACTGATTGATGCACGGAGCAGACTGGGTACTATATGCCGGACTGATTGATGCACGGAACAGACTGAGTACTGTATGTCGGACTGATTGATGCACGGAACAGACTGGGTACTGTATGCCGGACTGATTGATGCACGGAGCAGACTGGGTACTGTATGCCGGACTGATTGATGCACGGAACAGACTGAGTACTGTATGCCGGACTGATTGATGCACGGAACAGACTGAGTACTGTATGCCGGACTGATTGATGCACGGAACAGACTGAGTACTGTATGCCGGACTGATTGATGCACGGAGCAGACTGGGTACTGTATGCCGGACTGATTGATGCACGGAGCAGACTGGGTACTGTATGCCGGACTGATTGATGCACGGAACAGACTGGGTACTGTATGCCGGACTGATTGATGCACGGAACAGACTGGGTACTGTATGCCGGACTGATTGATGCACGGAACAGACTGGGTACTGTATGCCGGACTGATTGATGCACGGAGCAGACTGGGTACTGTATGCCGGACTGATTGATGCACGGAGCAGACTGGGTACTGTATGCCGGACTGATTGATGCACGGAGCAGACTGGGTACTGTATGCCGGACTGATTGATGCACGGAGCAGACTGGGTACTGTATGCCGGACTGATTGATGCACGGAGCAGACCGGGTACTGTATGCGGGACTGATTGATGCACGGAGCAGACTGGGTACTGTATGCCGGACTGATTGATGCACGGAGCAGACTGGGTACTGTATGCCGGACTGATTGATGCACGGAGCAGACTGGATACTGTATGCCGGACTGATTGATGCACGGAGCAGACTGGGTACTGTATGCCGGACTGATTGATGCACGGAGCAGACTGAGTACTGTATGCCGGACTGATTGATGCACGGAGCAGACTGGGTACTGTATGCCGGACTGATTGATGCACGGAACAGACTGAGTACTGTATGCCGGACTGATTGATGCACGGAACAGACTGAGTACTGTATGCCGGACTGATTGATGCTCGGAACAGACTGAGTACTGTATGCCGGACTGATTGATGCTCGGAGCAGACTGGGTACTATATGCCGGACTGATTGATGCACGGAGCAGACTGGGTACTGTATGCCGGACTGATTGATGCACGGAGCAGACTGGGTACTGTATGCCGGACTGATTGATGCACGGAGCAGACTGAGTACTGTATGCCGGACTGATTGATGCACGGAGCAGACTGGGTACTGTATGCCGGACTGATTGATGCACGGAGCAGACTGGGTACTGTATGCCGGACTGATTGATGCACGGAGCAGAACTATGTACGTTTTATTTCGTTCTAATCCCCAGTCTACTGCTGTTAAATTATATGTAAAATATTCATTTCAAAATAAAATTAATACTGATTGATCTGATTGATGCACTGGTTTTGGAGCGTACAGTATAGTACCATAATTCTGTACAATATCCGATTCACCAGGAACTAAATAAAATGAATATCTATGCAGATATGTTAACACTATTGGAGATTTTCTACAGTTTTTCTACTTTATTCTTCTTCGTTCATTACCTTATTCTAACAGAAGCGAGTGCCCCCATTTGTCTCAGTGTGGATACGCGCCTGTATGATAACATGATAGTGCTAGTACAGTAGGAACCAAACAAATTCCCGGTTCCCGACAGTAACATATTATATATCATACCACATGTTGTGTGATGTTGATATTGTAGATTACAAGAGATCCACCAGTATCTATGACATCACCCTGAACGTTTAGATTACTAGACTTGTACCAGTCTATGTGGCATCACTTTGAGCGTCTTGATTACAAGACCGACACCAGTCTATGTGGTATCACTTTGAGCGTCTAGATTATCAGACTGACACCAGTATATATGGTATCTCACATTAAATGACTACATTGCTAGACTGACACCAGTCTATGTGGGATCTCACATTAAATGACTACATCACTCGTTCATGTGGTATAACTGTGCTATATCTTATCAGACTGGCACTCGTCTTTAATTGTGTTATCAATGTTGTTATCATTTTATTAACATTGGGATAACCATTATAACTTGTGTAATATATGTAATTTGTAACATTGTTTGTGTTATACATGTAAATTAATGGAATAAATACTGTTTAACCCATTCAACACCAAGTAACTGACATGGACTGGTCCATGATATTTTTAGACCAATAAATTAATAACAAAATTACATTTGGATCAGTTCATTTATCAAAATGGGTAATTCTTTTTCTAAAAATAGTTATATTACTTGAAAAAAGTGCAGATCCTGATGAGACGGCTCGTCACGAGCCGGCTCATCTGGATCTACACTTTTTTGTAAGCCAATTTAGAGGTATGTGGTGTTGAAAGGGTTAAACCAACTAGGGTAATATTATTTCTATAACATCTGATCGTTGCTCGTGATATATAGCCACGTAGATCTAAATAAAGTATATCGCTAATGGAAGCTAGGTCACAAAGAAACACTGTCTATATAGAGGAAATGCCTTGAAACAATAGTCTGTGCCACATCACGTGAGTACTATGCCTGACTCTACCTGTCTATTCATTATTTGAAGGTCAACATCAGATTTGTATACCAATGCCGAGCTAGCCGGAATAATCCTCAATGCAACGGCCCTGTTCCTTTTTGGTATTCTAGCAATCCTTATATGCGGTGCTACGTACTGCAACGATACAGAAGGTATGTAGAGACTCCTTGTTGGAATTGCATTCCCTTATTGGTATTCCATTTTACTATAATTATATGGGGCTATGTACTGTAAATATATGGAATATTAGAAACTTATGTAGCTATACGCTGTTTATATTACACACTTATGTAGCTTTGCACTGTTTATATTACAAACTCGTGTGGCTATACACTGTTTATATTACAAACTTATGTAGCTATACGCTGTTTATATTACACACTTATGTAGCTATACGCTGTTTATATTACAAAATCCTGTAGCTATACACTGTTTATATTATAAACTTATGTAGCTATACGCTGTTTATATTACACACTTATGTAGCTATACGCTGTTTATATTACAAAATCCTGTAGCCATACACTGTTTATATTATAAACTTATGTAGCGATACACTGTTTATATTACAAACTTATGTAGCGATACACTGTTTATATTACACAATCCTGTAGCGATACACTGTTTATATTACACAATCCTGTAGCTATACACTGTTTATATTACACAATCCTGTAGCTATACACTGTTTATATTACACAATCCTGTAGCTATACACTGTTTATATTACACACTTATGTAGCTTTGCACTGTTTATATTACAAACTCGTGTGGCTATACACTGTTTATATTATAAACTTATGTGACTCTACGCTGTTTATATTACAAAATCCTGTAGCTATACACTGTTTATATTACAAACTTATGTAGCTATACACTGTTTATATTACACAATCCTGTAGCTATACACTGTTTATATTACAAACTCGTGTGGCTATACACTGTTTATATTACAAACTTATGTAGCGATACACTGTTTATATTACAAACTTATGTAGCGATACACTGTTTATATTACACAATCCTGTAGCTATACACTGTTTATATTATAAACTTATGTGACTATACGCTGTTTATATTACACAATCCTGTAGCTATACACTGTTTATATTATAAACTTATGTGACTATATGCTGTTTATATTATAAACTTATGTGGCTATACGCTGTTTATATTATCAACTTATGTGGCTATACGCTGTTTATATTATAAACTTATGTGGCTATACGCTGTTTATATTATAAACTTATGTGACTATATGCTGTTTATATTATCAACTTATGTGACTCTACGCTGTTTATATTATAAACTCATGTTGCTATACACTGTTTATATTACAAACTCATTTGCTATACACTGTTTGTATTGTCTTTCAGATGCTAGTCACATTTTCATGAACAATCGGAGAGGATGAAGGGATCTCAGACAATGGAATGATGCACGTGCTGTTTCAATCTTATCTTTAAACACAGATTAATGCACCCACAATTCTGATAACGACTATACTAAAGCTCAAACGTGTGTTTAGTTATGTTTGCCTACATGTATTCAGATACAAACTGAGTCACGAATGAACTATTTTAATATTTATTATTATTCTAATTAGCGTAGAGTTTAATTAATAACTGTTAAGTAGTATGATGTAAATGTCTTTTATTAATTTGCTTTGATATTTATTTGTACAACGCCATTGAATATGTTGTTATGTAAAAATAGCCGTTTTATCAAATAAAAAAGTTTCAAGTTTCAAGAAATGAAGTGGATGATACAAACTGAGATTTTCCAGTTTCTCAATAATAATTTATATAATACGTTGAAAGTCTGTCCTCTTAAAATGCCCCTTAATAACTGCTAAAATATATGCTTCTACGCGTGTATTCATATCAGCTGTAATGTTTTAACCCTTTCCTTTATAGAGATTTAGGTTAATATACAATTATATCTCCATACAAACGACAGCCATTTAGCTATCATGCAGTGGATAAGTAGTCGCCATATCTATCCCACCTTCATAGATATTACTCGGACTACATAGAGATTTAGGTTAATATACAATTATATCTCCATACAGACGACAGCCATTTAACCCTTTCCTTCATAGAGATTTAGGTCAATATACAATTATATCTCCATTCAAACGACAGCCATTTAACCCTTTCCTTCATAGAGATTTAGGTCAATATACAATTATATCTCCATTCAAACGACAGCCATTTAACCCTTTCCTTCATAGAGATTTAGGTTAATATACAATTATATCTCCATACAAACGACAGCCATTTAGCTATCATGCAGTGGATAGGTAGTCACCATATCTATATCCCACCTCCATAGATATTACTGGGACTACACAGAGATTTAGGTTAATATACTATTATATCTCCATACAAACGACAGCTATTTAGCTATCATGCAGTGGATAAGTAGTGGCTATATCTATCCCACTTCCATATATATTACTGGGACTACATAGAGATTTAGGTTAATATAGTATTATATCTCCATACAAACGACACCCATTTAACCCTTTCCTTCATAGAGATTTAGGTTAATATACAATTATATCTCCATTCAAACGACAGCCATTTAACCCTTTCCTTCATAGAGATTTAGGTCAATATACAATTATATCTCCATTCAAACGACAGCCATTTAACCCTTTCCTTCATAGAGATTTAGGTTAATATACAATTATATCTCCATACAAACGACAGCCATTTAGCTATCATGCAGTGGATAGGTAGTCACCATATCTATATCCCACCTCCATAGATATTACTGGGACTACACAGAGATTTAGGTTAATATACTATTATATCTCCATACAAACGACAGCTATTTAGCTATCATGCAGTGGATAAGTAGTGGCTATATCTATCCCACTTCCATATATATTACTGGGACTACATAGAGATTTAGGTTAATATAGTATTATATCTCCATACAAACGACACCCATTTAACCCTTTCCTTCATAGAGATTTAGGTTAATATACAATTATATCTCCATACAAACGACAGCCATTTAACCCTTTCCTTCATAGAGATTTAGGTTAATATACAATTATATCTCCATTCAAACGGCAGCCATTTAACCATTTCCTTCATAGATATTAAGGTTAATATACAATTATATCTCCATACAAATGACAGCCATTTAGCTATCATTCAGTGGATAAGTAGTCGGCCATATCTATCCCACCTCTATAGATATTACTGGGACTACATAGAGATTTAGGTTAATATACTATTATATCTCCATACAAACGACAGCTATTTAGCTATCATGCAGTGGATAAGTATTGGCCATATCTATCCCACTTCCATAGATATTACTGGGACTACATAGAGATTTAGGTTAATATAGTATTATATCTCCATACAAACGACACCCATTTAACCCTTTCCTTCATAGAGATTTAGGTCAATATACAATTATATCTCCATTCAAACGACAGCCATTTAACCCTTTCCTTCATAGAGATTTAGGTCAATATACAATTATATCTCCATTCAAACGACAGCCATTTAACCCTTTCCTTCATAGAGATTTAGGTTAATATACAATTATATCTCCATACAACCGACAGCCATTTAGCTATCATGCAGTGGATAGGTAGTCACCATATCTATATCCCACCTCCATAGATATTACTGGGACTACACAGAGATTTAGGTTAATATACTATTATATCTCCATACAAACGACAGCTATTTAGCTATCATGCAGTGGATAAGTAGTGGCCATATCTATCCCACTTCCATATATATTACTGGGACTACATAGAGATTTAGGTTAATATAGTATTATATCTCCATACAAACGACACCCATTTAACCCTTTCCTTCATAGAGATTTAGGTTAATATACAATTATATCTCCATACAAACGACAGCCATTTAACCCTTTCCTTCATAGAGATTTAGGTTAATATACAATTATATCTCCATTCAAACGGCAGCCATTTAACCCTTTCCTTCATAGATATTAAGGTTAATATACAATTATATCTCCATACAAATGACAGCCATTTAGCTATCATTCAGTGGATAAGTAGTCGGCCATATCTATCCCACCTCTATAGATATTACTGGGACTACATAGAGATTTAGGTTAATATACTATTATATCTCCATACAAACGACAGCTATTTAGCTATCATGCAGTGGATAAGTAGTGGCCATATCTATCCCACTTCCATAGATATTACTGGGACTACATAGAGATTTAGGTTAATATAGTATTATATCTCCATACAAACGACACCCATTTAACCCTTTCCTTCATAGAGATTTAGGTTAATATACAATTATATCTCCATACAAACGACAGCCATTTAACCCTTTCCTTCATAGAGATTTAGGTTAATATACAATTATATCTCCATTCAAACGGCAGCCATTTAACCCTTTCCTTCATAGATATTAAGGTTAATATACTATTATATCTCCATACAAACGACATCCATTTAGCTATCATGCAGTGGATAAGTAGTCGCCATATCTATCCCTCCTCCATAGATATTACTGGGACTACATAGAGATTTAGGTTAATATACTATTATATCTCCATACAAACGACATCCATTTAGCTATCATGCAGTGGATAAGTAGTCGCCATATATATCCCACCTCCATAGATATTACTGGGACTACATAGAGATTTAGGTTAATATACTATTATATCTCCATACAAACGACATCCATTTAGCTATCATGCAGTGGATAAGTAGTCGCCATATCTATCCCACCTCCATAGGTATTACTGGGACTACACACGATTCTGGCCTTAATTATGAACATTGGTTTGGCTACTACATTGTCAATGTATGTCGTATTGGTAATGGCGTCAAGAGGTGCTTCTATGAGGGAAAGGGTTTATGAACATTGGTGTGGCTACTACAGTGTCAATGTATGTCGTATTGGTAATGGCGTCAAGAGGTGCTTCTATGAGGGAAAGGGTTTATGAACATTGTTTTGGCTACTACATTGTCAATGTATGTCGTATTGGTAATGGCGTCAAGAGGTGCTACTATGAGGGAAAGGGTTTATGAACATTGGTTTGGCTAATACATTATCAATGTATGTCGTATTGGTAATGGCGTCAAGAGGTGCTTCTATGATGAAAATGGTTTATGAACATTGGTTTGACGACTACATTGTCAATGTATGTCGTATTGGTAATTGCACCAAGAGGTGCTTCTATGAGGGAAATGGTTAAACAATGGATTACCAAAGTTACCACCTTGATAATTGCTCATGTAAAATATAGTCATGTATTCCACAGATTAAAACTGCTCACCTTAATGTGTTATGGTTTATAATTCTCCATAGTATGGTCTTTATTTTCCTTTAATTGGGTGTCTATGAAAATGGAGCATAATAATTATGTAAATGAGCTGTGCCATATAAGGAAGTATTGTATTGTTTTCAAGTCTTGCAATGTATTATATAAAAATAGCATTCATACTTATACATGTACACGTACATTGTATACTAGAGGACATAGAAAACGCACACTTCGGATACGTGTGTTTTTACATGAACAACAATAACTATATAAATACATAGTATTAAACATTTTGGACTATTTTAGTTGTTCAGTTTGTGTTTTGTAATAAAGATGTGATATATCTTTGATGGAATCCTTCGTATTTCGTTTTCATGTAATAATAATCATATAATGTAAGTGTGGGTTTTCTATGTCCTCTAGTATATAATGTAGGTGTGCGTTTTCTATGTTCTCTAGTATATAATGTAGGTGTGCGTTTTCTATGTTCTCTAGTATATAATGTATGTGTGCGTTTTCTATGTCCTCTAGTATAAAATGTAGGTGTGCGTTTTCTATGTCCTCTAGTATATAATGTAGGTGTGCGTTTTCTATGTTCTCTAGTATATAATGTAGGTGTGCGTTTTCTATGTTCTCTAGTATATAATGTAGGTGTGCGTTTTCTATGTTCTCTAGTATATAATGTAGGTGTGCGTTTTCTATGTCCTCTAGTATATAATGTAGGTGTGCGTTTTCTATGTCCTCTAGTATATAATGTAGGTGTGGGTTTTCTATGTCCTTTAGTATATAATGTAGGTGTGCGTTTTTCTATGTCCTCTAGTATATAATGTAGGTGTGCGTTTTCTATGTCCTCTAGTATATAATGTAGGAGTGCGTTTTCTATGTCCTCTAGTATATAATGTAGGTGTGCGTTTTCTATGTCCTCTAGTATATAATGTAGGTGTGCGTTTCCTATGTTCTCTAGTATATAATGTATGTGTGCGTTTTCTATGTCCTCTAGTATATAATGTAGGAGTGCCTTTTCTATGCCCTCTAGTATATAATGTAGGTGTGGGTTTTCTATGTTCTCTAGTATATAATGTAGGTGTGCGTTTTCTATGTTCTCTAGTATATACTATATATACACACAGCACATGTTTCCCTGATACTGTTACAGACGGATCTGTAGTCCAGTGGTAACACGCTGGACTGGTAATCCAGGGATCGCAGGTTCGATTCCCCGTCTGACCCCAATACAACTAACAGTCTTTCAGATGGGACTTTAAACCGAGGTCTCGTGTCGGTGCTTTACACCGTGCACACAAAAGAACCAGAGGATACTCTATAATGGGTCTCTGTCTGTATCATTGCACTATCCTCCAAAAATCTAAAATGACTAATCTCTTCAGGAGGCGTCGCTCATATGGGCAACCGGTAGCGACGATAAATAAACATAAAACACACACCTGATACTGTTATTTGTTTGTGTGGTTAAACGTCGCACCAACAACTTAGGTCATATGGTGGTTCCACGGCGATTATTGGTGAAGGAAGACCCCGGATGCACCTCTGAGCAGTATATGCACGGACTGACACCCATATAGAACAACCGACCACCCGTAATTAAGCCAGCCGGATGTACATGAAGTGGTGTATGTATAGATGTTCGTGTTAAAACATTTACATGTCTGTAATTCCGAAACAATTAACATAAATAATATAAAATCCACCAATTACTGTTAGACAGTACTACAGTTACTACAGACTGTTGTCCAGTGGTAACACGCTGGACTAGTAATCCAGGAATCGCAGGTTCGATCCCCCGTCTGACCCTAATACAATTAACAGTCTTTCAGATGGGACTTTAAACCGAGTTCTCGTGTCGGTGCTATACATCGTGTACGTAAATATACCAGACGAAACTCTGGAATGGGTCTCTGTCTGTATCATTGCACTATCCTCCAATAATCTCTTCAGGAGGCGTCGCTCATATGGGCAACCGGTAGCGACGATAAATAAACGTAAAACACACAGACGAAACTCTGGAATGGGTCTCTGTCTGTATCATTGCACTATCCTCCAATAATCTCTTCAGGAGGCGTCGCTCATATGGGCAACCGGTAGCGACGATAAATAAACGTAAAACACACAATTACTGTTTACTCTAGGGGCTGGGCCTGAGTTGTATGCATTTTTATGTATAGGGGAAAACCCACTTTTATATGGTAGTATAGGTCCTAGGCTTTAAAAAAATGTGGGTTCTCGCTCGAAAACCCTATAGATTTTTCCCAGCATGCCCCAAAAGTTGCCCACCGGGCGAGAAACCATACCGGTCATATCTCGGCCATTTCTTGAGCGATTTTGACAATCCTTTTTTTAATGGAGGTTTTTTTGGTGTGAAACACGCTTAAAACAATAAAAATCGATATGGAGTCTCTATCAAGTGATTCCAATGTCAATCGAAAATACAGACCATGTTCCTGCACATGTTCTACATTCTCCGCCGGTGAGAAACCATACAGGTCAAATCTCGGCCATTTCTTGAGCGATTTTGACAATCATTTTTTAAATAGAGTTTTGTTTGGCTGTTGAACATGATAAAAGCAAAATTTAGTTGATTTGAGAACTTGTTTACATGGTAGGGGCTCTGAAGTTCTTCCGGAGAAACTAAATCAGGTCTGAAATTTTTAATGACACAAATTTATTAAGATTTAACACCCACATCACAATGAAACCGATCTAATGATATGGATTGGTGCAGGCATCATCTTGCAACTTCATGCGGCATGTACATGTGGCTCGAGCACACTAGCCACAGTGACTGGAATAAGGCACGAGTTCTCTAGCTGATACCCAAAATGTAGTGGAGCTATGATGATGGGTTGGAAGATGTGGATAATCGAGTATGTACCGAATAAGGCTCGCATTATGTGTGGAAGCACGTTGGAGGTACATTTTGATGTGATGAGCCCTTGGTCTGGTGATATATTTGGGCACGAAGCTGTGTGAAAGACGAATATTGGTTACTCTCTCTTAAAACCAACACAAGGACTTTTTCAGCATCAGCCTTGGTCTCGGGTGTAATTGTCATTTCTCTACCGAAATTTCTAAGCAATTGGGTGGGCTGGGCTTTGAGGGCAGCTTTCTTGGTGCCTACTTTGCTCGGTGCATCACATCCAGTCAAGCAATGCAAGGCGGGAAGGACATTGCAAACTTCTTGACCTTGACGTTCGTGCAAAATGTGCAGTGGGATAAATCGCAGTTTTGCCGCATCCACCTCGCATCCAGAGCTCGCTTAGTCCTGCTTCTTTCAGGATAGGTAAGTGGTAGAGTATGGCCACAGCAGAATTCCTTCAACAGTAGGCGCTGCATCGCTTCGGCCAGGATCTTTTGAGCATCAAGCGACTGAGCGTAATGACCCGCATTAAGAATCGAGGTCTGGATTACAGATGGCCCGTAGATATGTGTCTTAAGCCATACATGCTCTGCACCACTTCCTTCGATGCTCCTGCAACAGCACTTAAGCAAGTTTTTCGTAGTGTGGAACGTCCCTAAACACAATATGATGCACTTGAACTCATCTGGTCTCCGAAGCTGTATCATTTTTGCTATACTGTACACCATCGGCATAGAGTGGAATATATGATTGTACTAGTTGAGAACACAGGGACTTGATGTTATTCAACTCTGTGTATACAACTTCCCCGTTGTTGGCGCTTGGGTTTGGATAAGACGACCGTAGGCTTATGCTGGTAGAGGACACACACCGTATCGTGTTCAGATGAATTTGCATCTTCGTGGTCCCAGTTATCCATTGCTGCTGATGTGAAGTTCCCTGGGTCAAAATGGGCTGGCAACTTCATGTCCGCTTCATTTTGACAGTGAACATGGCCATGTCATGCTGGTACCGGCACCTTTCGATTCAAAGAGGCGACAAAGAGTTTACCACCGCGTCCTAGACTGTGTGCAAACTCGGCATTCAATACAGACATTGGTGTTCTTTTTCTGACAGAATGGTGATTGTGGAACATGTGCAGGAACATGGTCTGTATTTTCGATTGACATTGGAATCACTTGATAGAGACTCCATATCGATTTTATATTGTTTTAAACGTGTTTCACACCCAAAAAAACATCTATTAAAAAAAAAGATTGTCAAAATCGCTCAAGAAATGGCCGAGATATGACCGGCATCGTTTCTCGCCCGGTGGGCAACTTTTGGGGCATGCTGGGAAAAATCTATAGGGTGTTCGAGCGAGAACCCACATTTTTTCTAAAGCCTAGGACCTATACTACCATATAAAAATTAATTTTTCCCTATACATAAAAATGCATACAACTCTGTCCCAGCCCCAGGAGTAGTTAGTGACGTTATACTATACTGGTGTCATTGTGTGTGACTTAAATGCATTAATGCGCCGGAATTTCACTGAGCAACAGAATAACGTTTGGGGCCTCCGTGGCCGATGGTTACAGTTGTTGGCATTACCTCACTTGCCCTTCACCACTGTAGGTTCGAATCCCATTGTGGGTGTCGAATTATTTCAAATGATGTAGTTATCCAGTTGAGCTGGAGCCGTTACGAGTGTGCCCTTAGGCAAGGCATTTAAATTCCACATTGCCTCTTCTCTCTCCCTCGTGGCGATGGATTCCATCAGGAATGAGGTCTCGAGAGTGATTAATATAAGATGAAAGAACTTGTTTCGCAATCGAGCTAAAATAAATTTGTATAAACTATCCAGCTGACTCGCGGACGATCGGTGGTTCTATCTGGGCGTCCGTCCGTACCTGAAATATTGTTCAGTGTGACTTTAAGGCCAAAAGCAATAACGAATACGACTATAACGAATAGTGTTTGTAAATACATCAAACAATGAGCTTGCATAAACACGCTTTTATGGCCATAGTTTTCAGCACGGGTCAACATGTGTCTACGTTTAAAATGTTAAACATGTACAGTCAAACCTGAGTTAATGATCACCCCGATCAAAGACGAACATCTGAATAAAGAGCGATCACGTGGATCCATATCGTGACTAAAAATCCAATATGGGGGAAAGAGACCATATGTCTAAAACACCGACTTTCGCATCTCCCGGTGACGGTTTATGTTCATAGGGTTGACAGGGATATGACCATGCTGATACCAGGTTTGATCGTACTGGGAAGGACAATGCTGATACCAGGTTTGATCGTACTGGGAAGGACCATGCTGATGCCAGGTTTGATCGTACAGGGAAGGACAATGATGATACCAGGTTTGATCGTACTGGGAAGGACCATGCTGATGCCAGGTTTGATTGTACAGGGAAGGACCATACTGATACCAGGTTTGATCGTACAGTGATATGACAATGGTGATACCAGGTTTGA
This sequence comes from Archivesica marissinica, assembly GCA_014843695.1. Taxonomy (NCBI): domain Eukaryota; kingdom Metazoa; phylum Mollusca; class Bivalvia; order Venerida; family Vesicomyidae; genus Archivesica; species Archivesica marissinica. The sequence goes on along the minus strand of CM026389.1, from coordinate 33,409,115 downwards.
TCGTACTGGGAAGGACAATAATGATACCAGGTTTGATCGTACTGGGAAGGACCATGCTGATACCAGGTTTGATCGTACTGGGAAGGACCATGCTGATGCCAGGTTTGATTGTACTGGGAAGGACCATGCTGATGCCAGGTTTGATTGTACTGGGATAGGACAATGATGATACGAGGTTTGATCGTACTGGGAAGGACCATACTGATGCCAGGTTTGATTGTACTGGGATAGGACAATGATGATACGAGGTTTGATCGTACTGGGAAGGACCATACTGATGCCAGGTTTGATTGTACTGGGATAGGACAATGATGATACGAGGTTTGATCGTACTGGGAAGGACCATACTGATGCCAGGTTTGATTGTACTGGGATAGGACAATGATGATACGAGGTTTGATCGTACTGGGAAGGACCATACTGATGCCAGGTTTGATTGTACTGGGATAGGACAATGATGATACGAGGTTTGATCGTACTGGGAAGGACCATACTGATGCCAGGTTTGATTGTACTGGGATAGGACAATGATGATACGAGGTTTGATCGTACTGGGAAGGACCATACTGATGCCAGGTTTGATTGTACTGGGATAGGACAATGATGATACCAGGTTTGATCGTACTGGGAAGGACAATGATGATACCCGGTTTGATCGTACTGGGAAGGACAATGATGATACCAGGTTTGATATTACTGGGAAGGACCATACTGATGCCAGGTTTGATCCTACTGGGAAGGATCATACTGATGCCAGGTTTGATCCTACTGGGAAGGATCATACTGATGCCAGGTTTGATCCTACTGGGAAGGACCATACTGATGCCAGGTTTGATCGTACTGGGAAGGACCATGATGATGCCAGGTTTGATCCTACTGGGAAGGACCATGATGATGCCAGGTTTGATCGTACTGGGAAGGACCATACTGATGCCAGGTTTGATCCTACTGGGAAGGATCATACTGATGCCAGGTTTGATCCTACTGGGAAGGACCATACTGATGCCAGGTTTGATCGTACTGGGAAGGACAATGATGATACCAGGTTTGATCGTACTGGGATAGGACAATGATGATACCCGGTTTGATATTACTGGGAAGGACCATACTGATGCCAGGTTTGATCCTACTGGGAAGGATCATACTGATGCCAGGTTTGATCCTACTGGGAAGGACCATACTGATGCCAGGTTTGATCGTACTGGGAAGGACCATGATGATGCCAGGTTTGATCCTACTGGGAAGGACCATGATGATGCCAGGTTTGATCGTACTGGGAAGGACCATACTGATGCCAGGTTTGATCGTACTGGGAAGGACCATGATGATGCCAGGTTTGATCGTACTGGGAAGGACCATGATGATGCCAGGTTTGATCGTACTGGGAAGGACCATGCTGATGCCAGGTTTGATCCTATTGGGAAGGACCATGATGATGCCAGGTTTGATCGTACTGGGAAGGACCATGCTGATGCCAGGTTTGATCCTATTGGGAAGGACCCTGCTGATGCCAGGTTTGATCCTATTGGGAAGGACCATGATGATGCCAGGTTAGATCGTACTGGGAAGGATCATACTGATGCCAGGTTTGATTGTACTGGGAAGGGCCATGATGATGCCAGGTTTGATCCTACTGGGAAGGACCATGATGATGCCAGGTTAGATCGTACTGGGAAGGATCATACTGATGCCAGGTTTGATCCTACTGGGAAGGACCATACTGATGCCAGGTTTGATCCTACTGGGAAGGACCATGATGATGCCAGGTTTGATCGTACTGGGAAGGACCATGGTGATGCCAGGTTTGATCCTATTGGGAAGGACCCTGATGATGCCAGGTTTGATCGTACTGGGAAGGACCATGGTGATGCCAGGTTTGATCGTACTGGGAAGGACCATGGTGATGCCAGGTTTGATCCTACTGGGAAGGACCATACTGATGCCAGGTTTGATCCTACTGGGAAGGACCATGATGATGCCAGGTTTGATCGTACTGGGAAGGACCATGCTAATGCCAGGTTTGATCCTATTGGGAAGGACCCTGCTGATGCCAGGTTTGATCCTACTGGGAAGGACCATGATGATGCCAGGTTAGATCGTACTGGGAAGGACCATGGTGATGCCAGGTTTGATCATATTGGGAAGGACCATACTGATGCCAGGTTTGATCCTATTGGGAAGGACATACTGATGCCAGGTTTGATCCTACTGGGAAGGACCATACTGATGCCAAGTTTGATCGTACTGGGAAGGACCATGCTGATGCCAGGTTTGATCGTATTGGGACAGGATCATACTGATGCCAGGTTTGACATATGCCTATAGCAGGACCATACTTGGGCAATTTGAAATGTCTGTTCGTGGTCATCTCCATTAAGCAGCCAACTTATATTAAGCAGTCAGTTTCCAGATTCCCATTATGTTGTTTTATTGTATATGTGTTTTTATTAAGCAGCCACCTGTGCTAAGCAGCAAACTATTGTTGATCCCCTGTGCTGGCTGCTTAAGACAGGTTTGGTTGTATGCCAATAAAATGACCATACTTGTGCCAGGTTTGATATTATGCCCATATTAGAACCATATCGGTGCCATGTTGAATGCATGTCCATAGTAGGACCATTATGTTGCCATGTTTCATTGTACATACATAGTAGGACCATACTGGCACCAGGTGTTACTATATGGCCACAATAGTATCATACTGGTGCCAGGTGTAACTATATGGCCACAATAGTACCATACTGTTGCCAGGTGTAACTATATGGCCACAATAGTACCATACTGTTGCCAGGTGTAACTATATGGCCACAATAGTATCATACTGTTGCCAGGTGTAACTATATGGCCACAATAGTACCATACTGGTGTCATGTATAACTATATGGCCACACTAGTACCATACTGTTGCCAGGTGTAACTATATGGCCACAATAGTACCATACTGGTGCCATGTATAACTGTATGGCCACAATAGTACCATACTGGTGTCATGTATAACTATATGTCCACAATAGTACCATACTGGTGCCAGGTGTAACTATATGGCCACAATAGTACCATACTGGTGTCATGTATAACTATATGGCCACAATAGTACCATACTGGTGCCAGGTGTAACTATATGGCCACAATAGTACCATACTGTTGCCAGGTGTAACTATATGGCCACAATAGTACCATACTGGTGTCATGTATAACTATATGGCCACAATAGTACCATACTGGTGCCATGTATAACTGTATGGCCACAATAGTACCATACTGGTGTCATGTATAACTATATGGCCACAATAGTACCATACTGGTGCCAGGTGTAACTATATGGCCACAATAGTACCATACTGGTGTCATGTATAACTGTATGGCCACAATAGTACCATACTGGTGTCAGGTGTAACTATATGGCCACAATAGTACCATAATGGTGTCATGTATAACTATATGGCCACAATAGTGCCATACTGGTGTCATGTATAACTATATGGCCACAATTGTACCATACTGGTGTCATGTATAACTATATGGCCACAATAGTACCATACTGGTGCCATGTTTGACTGCATGGCCACAATAGTACCATAATGGTGCCATGTTTGACTGCATGGCCGCAATAGTACCATCCTGGTGCCATGTTTGACTGCATGGCCACAATAGTACCATATTGGTGCCATGTTTGACTGTATGGCCACAATAGTACCATACTGGTGCCATGTTTGACTGCATGGCCGCAATAGTACCATACTGGTGCCATGTTTGACTGCATGGCCACAATAGTACAATACTGGTGCCATGTTTGACTGCATGGCCGCAATAGTACCATACTGGTGCCATGTTTGACTGCATGGCCACAATAGTACCATACTGGTGCCATGTTTGACTGCATGGCCACAATAGTACCATACTGGTGCCATGTTTGACTGCATGGCCACAATAGTACCATACTGGTGCCATGTTTGACTGCATGGCCACAATAGTACCATACTGGTGCCATGTTTGACTGCATGGCCACAATAGTACCATACTGGTGCCATGTTTGACTGCATGGCCACAATAGTACCATACTGGTGCCATGTTTGACTGCATGGCCATAGTAGGACATTGTTGTGCCAGGCTTAACTGCTATTACATAACATGGCTCTAAGCAAGTGTACTCGGGATACATTCGGCGTTTCCATGTTACATAACAGATGCGCAGCACGGTAGGCTCTAAACAAGTGTATTCGGTAATACATTCGGCATGTTCCGGTCATATGCAAAATGCGCCGGACGGTAGTGTAATCGGTAATACATTCGGCATGTTCCGGTCACATGACAGATGCGCCGGACTGTAGTGTATTCGAGAATACATTCGGCATGTTCCGGTCACATGACAGATGCGCCGGACGGTAGTGTATTCGGGAATACATTCGGCATATTCCGGTCACATGCCAGATGCGCCTAACTGTAGTGTATTCGGGAATGTTCCGGTCACATGATGCGCCGGGAATCTATTTCGTAGAAGATTTTAGTGGCATTTCTCGTCTAACCTTAAAATATAGACACATCCTTGAAATAACAACACAAATTCGTAATGAGTTGTCGATATACCACTTAGGAATGTGAATCGCCTGTGCGCGGATAAACCTTGCTCAGACAGGACACGTGCACGCAGGGCGCACTCTAGAGTTGGTGTATTGGTGTACCACACGTACTACTGGCTGTGATCATGATATGCCGATACGACGAAATGAGCTCAACTAAATGCTCACATGTAGAGAGGACAACACACAAGAGCAGCCAGTAACCACACCGAGGCACACCCACACCGAGGCACACACACACTGAGGTACACCCACACTGAGGCACACCCACACCGAGGTACACCTACACCGAGGCACAACCGCACTGAGGCACACCCACACTGAGGCACACCCACACTGAGGCACACCCACACTGAGGCACACCCATACCGAGGAACACCAACACTGAGGCACACCCACACTGAGGCACATCCACATTGAGGCACACCCACACCGAGGAACACCCACACCGAGGCACACCCACACCGACCGAGGCACACCCACACCGACCGAGGCACACCAACACTGAGGCACACCCACACCGAGGCACACCCACACTGAGACACACCCCCACTGAGTCACACCCATACCGAGGAACACCAACACTGAGGCACACCCACACCGAGGCACACCCACACTGAGGAACACCAACACTGAGGAACACCAACACTCAGGCACACCCACACTGAGGCACAACCACATTGAGGCACACCCACACCGAGGAACACCAACACTGAGGTACACCCACACCGAGGCACACCCACACTGAGGCACACCCACACCGAGGAAGTAACCTCGGTTAAAATTTTCAAAGCAAAACAAAAATGAAAAATTAAATAAATAAAATGCAAAAAATATCCCTTTGCTGTATAAAATGTTGACGGCTAGAGAGCTCATTAAATCATAAAACTTAGGCAATCGGTTCTATACCCCAACCATATTAAGGGGTACATGCCCCCGACCCCACTATATTGCCTCGGTTGAAATTTTCCTCTGGCTACGGTACTGAAGAGATATTAATTAATATAATTTTATTACACATGTATGCACTAGAGTGATAATCATAACAAAATAGCATAGTAAGCCTCCGTGGTGAAATAGGTATGGTGTCCTCCTCGGTGTCGAGATGTTGTGGGTTCGAGCCTCGCCAGAACCACGGTGGTGTTGTCTTAAATCCACATTGCCTCTTCTGTCTGTCTCCCTCGTGGCGATGAATTCCATTAGCTGTTAAACTAATGTTGTAAGAACTTGGTTCGCAATCGAGCTGAGTGTGTGTGTGTGTCTTACGTTTATTTATCGTCGCTACCGGTTGCCCATATGAGCGACGCGTCCTGAAGAGATTAGTCATTTTAGATTTTTGGAGGATAGTGCAATGATACAGACAGAGACCCATTCCAGAGTCTCCTCTGGTTCTTTTACGTGCACGGTGTAAAGTACCGACACGAGACCTCGGTTTAACGTCCCATCTGAAAGACTGCTAATTTTATTAGGGTCAGACGGGGGATCGAACCTGCGATCCCTGGATTACCAGTCCAGCGTGTTACCACTAGGCTACAGATCCGTATGTGAATCGAGCTGAAATCAGCTTGTATAAACTAAAATGTCATGGTCACATGGTGAATTAATACTGCGTCCTGTTTGTTACTTCACGCGTGAACACTAGCATAATACTCAACGTTTCAGATTGAGGCTAGGCACCGGATGTATCTTGTTTGACGTAGTTTCAGATTGAGGCTAGGCACCGGATGTATCTTGCTTGACGTAGTTTCAGATTGAGGCTAGGCACCGGATGTATCTTGCTTGACGTAGTTTCAGATTGAGGCTAGGCACCGGATGTATCTTGCTTGACGTAGTTTCAGATTGAGGCTAGGCACCGGATGTATCTTGTTTGACGTAGTTTCAGATTGAGGCTAGGCACCGGATATATCTTGCTTGACGTAGTTTCAGATTGAGGCTAGGCACCGGATGTATCTTGTTTGACGTAGTTTCAGATTGAGGATAGGCACCGGATGTATCTTGTTTGACGTAGTTTCAGATTGAGGCTAGGCACCGGATGTATCTTGTTTGACGTAGTTTCAGATTGAGGCTAGGCACCGGATGTATCTTGTTTGACGTAGTTTATCATGGAAGAAACGTTGAAAGTCGCCTTGCCACATAACGTATTAATAACAGTGGATCAGTGATCCGGTGGGTAACAGTCTCGATTTGCAATCCATGGGCTGCATGTTAGATTCCCCACTATACCATATTAAGACAAACATTCATGTGATACTTTAAGCAGAGGTCTCGCTCCGGTGTTTACACACAGTGTACGTAAAAGAACAAGGTGGTATGGAATGGGGCTCTGACGTCATTCACTGCACTGTTCTTCAATATCTAAACCGACTAGTCTCTTATTGAGGCTGCACTCACATGAGAAACCGATAACGACGATACATAAACGAAACAGCCACACAATAAGAGAGGCATACATAAGCACCTCCCCCAGAAAACTGTTAACACAGATTACACTGTCCAATGTCATAAAGTAATACACGTACAGTCTATATCCGCTATGTCGAATTCCGTCGGACCGAACAAAATACTTCGACATAACCGAAGTTTGATTTAACGAAATTCGATATAAACGGAGCCAGTTATATGTACAATGATATTGTCGGAAACGGGACTTTGATCCGCCTTCGAAATAACCGGAGAATTCGACATAACCGACTTTGACATAACGGTTGTAGACTGTATTACTGAAATTTAGAACACCAGAACTCCTTGTTCACCGTGAGTGTTGCTAATGTATTTGTATATACAATATACTTCTAGTGCACGAGGATAGGGGGTGAGGTTTCAAGACTAGTTTTCTCGATACGCGCTAGTTAAGTATACGCGGCATAAATACGCGCCTCACACAGTCCAATATTTTACATATTCGATGGTTTTCGGCTTATATCCTGCTTAAAACACACACTTATATAACACGATCCTACTAATTAAAATTGTTAATTTCGTACATGTACGCGTAGTATTTAATATATACTCTGGCCTTTTGACAGCAGTCCAATAATAATAATAATGGACTGCAAGTACAAAGGTATGACGTCACGACAGTGTTTTAATGACTCTTAATAAGTCATGGCTAGCGCGAAGTTAGTCTTAAGGTGAATATTTTCTTTGGTTGTATCCATATTAATGGTTGCTGATTTGAATATTGATAACATAGGTGTGCTGTTTAATGAATGGATAACATAGATGTTCTGTTTAATGAATGGATAACATAGGCGTGCTGTTTAATGAATGGATAACATATGTGTGCTGTTTAATGAATGGATAACATAGGTGTTCTGTTTAATGAATGGATAACATTGGTGTTCTGTTTAATGAATGGATAACATAGGTGTTCTGTTTATTGAATGGATAACACAGGTGTTCTGTTTAATGAATGGATAACATAGGTGTGCTGTTTAATGAATGGACAACATAGGTGTTCTGTTTAATGAATGGATAACATATGTGTGCTGTTTAATGAATGGATAACATAGGTGTTCTGTTTAATGAATGGACAACATAGGTGTTCTGTTTAATCCTTATTCATTCTGTGAGATCTGAAAGAATAAAACAAGAGATACTGTACATACATGTTTGCATAAATACAATACACTATAGTACCATACGGTACCATCTCTACAATACACTATAGTACCATACGGTACCATCTCTACAATACACTATAGTACCATACAGTACCATCTCTACAATACACTATAGTACCACACTGTACCATCTCTACAATACACTATAGTACCATACGGTACCATCTCTACAATACACTATAGTACCATACGGTATCATCTCTACAATACACTATAGTACCATACGGTATCATCTCTACAATACACTATAGTACCATACGGTACCATCTCTACAATACACTATAGTACCATACGGTACCATCTCTACAATACACTATAGTACCATACGGTACCATCTCTACAATACACTATAGTACCATACGGTACCATCTCTACAATACACTATAGTACCATACGGTACCATCTCTACAATACACTATAGTACCATACAGTACCATCTCTACAATACACTATAGTACCATACGGTACCATCTCTACAATACACTATAGTACCATACAGTATCATCTCTACAATACACTATAGTACCATACGGTACCATCTCTACAATACACTATAGTACCATACAGTACCATCTCTACAATACACTATAGTACCATACTGTACCATCTCTACAATACACTATAGTACCATACTGTACCATCTCTACAATACACTATAGTACCATACGGTACCATCTCTACAATACACTATAGTACCATACGGTATCATCTCTACAATACACTATAGTACCATACGGTATCATCTCTACAATACACTATAGTACCATACGGTATCATCTCTACAATACACTATAGTACCATACGGTATCATCTCTACAATACACTATAGTACCATACGGTATCATCTCTACAATACACTATAGTACCATACGGTATCATCTCTACAATACACTATAGTACCATACGGTATCATCTCTACAATACACTATAGTACCATACGGTACCATCTCTACAATACACTATAGTACCATACGGTACCATCTCTACAATACACTATAGTACCATACGGTATCATCTCTACAATACACTATAGTACCATACGGTACCATCTCTACAATACACTATAGTACCATACGGTACATCTCTACAATACACTATAGTACCATACGGTACCATCTCTACAATACACTATAGTACCATACGGTACCATCTCTACAATACACTATAGTACCATACGGTACCATCTCTACAATACACTATAGTACCATACGGTACCATCTCTACAATACACTATAGTACCATACGGTACCATCTCTACAATACACTATAGTACCATACGGTACCATCTCTACAATACACTATAGTACCATACAGTACCATCTCTAAAATACACTATAGTACCATACAATACCATCTCTACAATACACTATAGTACCATACGGTATCATCTCTACAATACACTATAGTACCATACGGTATCATCTCTACAATACACTATAGTACCATACGGTATCATCTCTACAATACACTATAGTACCATACGGTATCATCTCTACAATACACTATAGTACCATACGGTATCATCTCTACAATACACTATAGTACCATACGGTACCATCTCTACAATACACTATAGTACCATACGGTACCATCTCTACAATACACTATAGTACCATACGGTACCATCTCTACAATACACTATAGTACCATACGGTATCATCTCTACAATACACTATAGTACCATACGGTATCATCTCTACAATACACTATAGTACCATACGGTACCATCTCTACAATACACTATAGTACCATACGGTATCATCTCTACAATACACTATAGTACCATACGGTACCATCTCTACAATACACTATAGTACCATACGGTACCATCTCTACAAGACACTATAGTACCATACGGTACCATCTCTACAAGACACTATAGTACCATACGGTACCATCTCTACAAGACACTATAGTACCATACGGTACCATCTCTACAATACACTATAGTACCATACGGTACCATCTCTACAATACACTATAGTACCATACGGTACCATCTCTACAATACACTATAGTACCATACGGTACCATCTCTACAATACACTATAGTACCATACTGTACCATCTCTACAATACACTATAGTACCATACGGTATCATCGCTACAATACATTATAGTACCATACTGTACCATCTCTACAATACACTATAGTACTATACGGTACCATCTCTACAATACACTATAGTACCATACAGTACCATCTCTACAATACACTATAGTACCATACGGTACCATCTCTACAATACACTATAGTACCATACGGTACCATCTCTACAATACACTATAGTACCATACGGTATCATCTCTACAATACACTATAGTACCATACGGTATCATCTCTACAATACACTATAGTTCCATACGGTACCATCTCTACAATACACTATAGTACCATACGGTACCATCTCTACAATACACTATAGTACCATACGGTATCATCTCTACAATACACTATAGTACCATACGGTATCATCTCTACAATACACTATAGTACCATACGGTACCATCTCTACAATACACTATAGTACCATACGGTACCATCTCTACAATACACTATAGTACCATACAGTACCATCTCTACAATACACTATAGTACCATACTGTACCATCTCTACAATACACTATAGTACCATACGGTACCATCTCTACAATACACAATAGTACCATACGGTACCATCTCTACAATACACTATAGTACCATACGGTACCATCTCTACAATACACTATTGTACCATACAGTATCATCTCTACAATACACTATAGTACCATACGGTACCATCTCTACACTACACTATAGTACCATACGGTACCATCTCTACAATACACTATAGTACCATACGGTACCATCTCTACAATACACTATTGTACCATACGGTATCATCTCTACAATACACTATAGTACCATACGGTACCATCTCTACACTACACTATAGTACCATACGGTACCATCTCTACAATACACTATAGTACCATACGGTACCATCTCTACAATACACTATAGTACCATACGGTATCATCTCTACAATACACTATAGTACCATACGGTATCATCTCTACAATACACTATAGTACCATACGGTACCATCTCTACAATACACTATAGTACCATACTGTACCATCTCTACAATACACTATAGTACCATACGGTACCATCTCTACAATACACTATAGTACCATACGGTACCATCTCTACAATACACTATAGTACCATACGGTATCATCTCTACAATACACTATAGTACCATACGGTACCATCTCTACAATACACTATAGTTCCATACGGTATCATCTCTACAATACACTATAGTACCATACGGTATCATCTCTACAATACACTATAGTACCATACGGTATCATCTCTACAATACACTATAGTACCATACGGTACCATCTCTACAATACACTATAGTACCATACGGTACCATCTCTACAATACACTATAGTACCATACGGTACCATCTCTACAATACACTATAGTACCATACGGTATCATCTCTACAATACACTATAGTACCATACGGTACCATCTCTACAATACACTATAGTACCATACGGTACCATCTCTACAATACACTATAGTACCATACGGTACCATCTCTACAATACACTATAGTACCATACGGTACCATCTCTACAATACACTATAGTACCATACGGTACCATCTCTACAATACACTATAGTACCATACGGTACCATCTCTACAATACACTATAGTACCATACGGTACCATCTCTACAATACACTATAATACCATACGGTACCATCTCTACAATACACAATATTACCATACAGTACCATCTCTAAAATACACTATAGTACCATACAATACCATCTCTACAATACACTATAGTACCATACGGTATCATCTCTACAATACACTATAGTACCATACGGTATCATCTCTACAATACACTATAGTACCATACGGTACCATCTCTACAATACACTATAGTACCATACGGTACCATCTCTACAATACACTATAGTACCATACGGTATCATCTCTACAATACACTATAGTACCATACGGTATCATCTCTACAATACACTATAGTACCATACGGTACCATCTCTACAATACACTATAGTACCATACGGTATCATCTCTACAATACACTATAGTACCATACGGTACCATCTCTACAAGACACTATAGTACCATACGGTACCATCTCTACAAGACACTATAGTACCATACGGTACCATCTCTACAAGACACTATAGTACCATACGGTACCATCTCTACAAGACACTATAGTACCATACGGTACCATCTCTACAATACACTATAGTACCATACGGTACCATCTCTACAATACACTATAGTACCATACTGTACCATCTCTACAATACACTATAGTACCATACGGTATCATCGCTACAATACACTATAGTACCATACTGTACCATCTCTACAATACACTATAGTACTATACGGTACCATCTCTACAATACACTATAGTACCATACAGTACCATCTCTACAATACACTATAGTACCATACGGTACCATCTCTACAATACACTATAGTACCATACGGTACCATCTCTACAATACACTATAGTACCATACGGTATCATCTCTACAATACACTATAGTACCATACGGTATCATCTCTACAATACACTATAGTACCATACGGTATCATCTCTACAATACACTATAGTACCATACAGTATCATCTCTACAATACACTATAGTTCCATACGGTACCATCTCTACAATACACTATAGTACCATACGGTACCATCTCTACAATACACTATAGTACCATACGGTATCATCTCTACAATACACTATAGTACCATACGGTATCATCTCTACAATACACTATAGTACCATACGGTACCATCTCTACAATACACTATAGTACCATACGGTACCATCTCTACAATACACTATAGTACCATACGGTACCATCTCTACAATACACTATAGTACCATACTGTACCATCTCTACAATACACTATAGTACCATACGGTACCATCTCTACAATACACAATAGTACCATACGGTACCATCTCTACAATACACTATAGTACCATACGGTACCATCTCTACAATACACTATTGTACCATACGGTACCATCTCTACACTACACTATAGTACCATACGGTACCATCTCTACAATACACTATAGTACCATACGGTACCATCTCTACAATACACTATAGTACCATACGGTACCATCTCTACAATACACTATAGTACCATACGGTATCATCTCTACAATACACTATAGTACCATACGGTACCATCTCTACAATACACAATAGTACCATACGGTACCATCTCTACAATACACTATAGTACCATACGGTACCATCTCTACAATACACTATTGTACCATACGGTATCATCTCTACAATACACCATAGTACCATACGGTACCATCTCTACACTACACTATAGTACCATACGGTACCATCTCTACAATACACTATAGTACCATACGGTACCATCTCTACAATACACTATAGTACCATACGGTATCATCTCTACAATACACTATAGTACCATACGGTATCATCTCTACAATACACTATAGTACCATACTGTACCATCTCTACAATACACTATAGTACCATACGGTACCATCTCTACAATACACTATAGTACCATACGGTACCATCTCTACAATACACTATAGTATCATACCACTACAGTACCACTAGAGTACCTTCACAATGACATTAGTGTACCATACACTACCCTCACACTACATATGTATTATCATCTAAGGCGATAAACCACATGGCATTAAAACCAAGTATTCTCAAATATATATAACTTTTGCAAAGTACCATTTTGTTTAAAAACAACTAATAATATAAATTCTGACACTAATTCATGTATAATTTTATGTCATGTGAACGTGCACATTGCTGTTTTTTATGAATGTGAACACTATGTAAAACTAAGTAAATAAACGAAACTTTGTGGTTTTACCAAAATAAATTATACAAAATCGGAAATTTAAAAAGAAACAACACTTATGTAGTACACCAAAGTACTACCACAGTATTTCCATACTTAATAACTTCGTTAGGGGGGAAAACGCCAGAATTGTGTGCACATTTAACCGTCCGTATAACTGATCCGTAACAAAACACGTGTGCTAAATTTGGTCACACCTGATAGCAGAAAAGAGGCACCTGCAGACAATAAATTATCTCTCAGCTATAAAGTATGCATATTCTATTTAGCTGAGACTGGCACATACTGTTGTAATTAAGATATTTCTTACTTAAGGTGCCCTCTGCCTTCCATGAGAACACCTACTACAGCCTTCACGACAAACACTGTTAGTAAAACGCTGCATAGACACGTAACTGGTCCCAGGATAACCAGAAGTAGCTGCACTGGCGATGCTTCCACACTGTAAAGCAAAACAAAGTCAAGGCTACATAGATCACAGTGACATGTTGAGAAAGGTGCGTGCGATATATCAAATACGTTCGTTGATAGTATAGGCTACTTTCACATGACTGAAAACAATAGTGTGTGTGTTTACGTTTATTTATCGTCGCTACCGGTTGCCCATATGAGCGACGCCTCCTGAAGAGATTAGTTATTTTAGATTTTTGGAAGATAGTGCAATGATACAGACAGAGACCCATTGCAGAGCCTCCTCTGGTTCTTTTACGTGCACGGTGTAAAGCACCGACATGAGACCTCGGTTTAACGTCCCATCTGAAAGACTGTTAATTTTATTAGGGTCAGACGGGGGATCGAACTTGCGATCCCTGGATTACCAGTCCAGAGTGTTACCACTGTACTACAGATCCGTCTGTGAAAACAATAGTTTTCATATTTTCATTGTTTTTATGCCGGACTACTTTCTTTCCTTTTTATGTCTCACTAAGATTAATCACTGTTTGTGTGAGAGGTATCAATTTGAAATTATTATACCAACATGATTGGAAGAGTTGACACCAACTGGCTGCTCTATTTAATGTACATTATATTGCATATATATCTAGAGTATAGATATAACACACGCCGATATATTGCATTATTCAATACACACCGAAATACACATCACTGTAGCATTATTACGCATTGGTATGAGGAAAGCCCCAGCCGGTTGTAATGCCAATAGATACATTGTACGAGACACGTGGAGACAAAATATACATGCTAAAGAAAATAAGGCTTACACATCAATTGTCAAAATTCAAAATACTCGCAGGCAGGGACCATCAAAATTCAAAATACTCGCAGACAGGGACCATCAAAATTCAAAATACTCGCAGGCAGGGACCATCAAAAATCAAAATACTCACAGGCGGTGACCGATCAAAATTCAAAATACTCGCAGGCAGGGAACATCAAAATTCAAAATACTCGCAGGCAGGGACCCATCAAAATTCAAAATACTCGCAGGCAGGGAATATCAAAATTCAAAATACTCGCAGGTAAGGACTATCAAAATTCAAAATACTCGCAGGCAGGGACCATCAAAATTCAAAATACTCGCAGGCAGGAGACCATCAAAATTCAAAATACTCGCAGGCAGGGACCATCAAAATTCAAAATACTCGCAGGCAGGGACCATCAAAATTCAAAATACTCGCAGGCAGGGGACCATCAAAATTCAAAATACTCGCAGGCAGGCGACCATCAAAATTCAAAATACTCGCAGGCAGGGGACCAATCAATTATTATAGTCGATACATTACATTTTATGGACTTGTTCACGGCATACGAATGATCACAACTCCCATATGCTCTATTATATAATACAATTTATCAAGCGCTTTAATTACCGATGCCACAAGCACATGACTCCAGTCCACGTATCGACTGCAAAGGAAAGCAATCGTTGGCCGGTTTCTATACTGGATTTTTGACTTCAACACTTTAGTGACTTCCCCCTTGATATATAGTGCATATTTCATATACATGTACTAGCAAATGTACTATTTCCCCCTTGATATATAGTGCATATTCCATATACATGTACTAACAAATGTCCTATTTCCCCCTTGATATATAGTGCATATTCCATATACATGTACTAACAAATGTCCTATTTCCCCCTTGATATATAGTGCATATTTCATATACATGTACTAGCAAATGTACTATT
This sequence comes from Archivesica marissinica, assembly GCA_014843695.1. Taxonomy (NCBI): domain Eukaryota; kingdom Metazoa; phylum Mollusca; class Bivalvia; order Venerida; family Vesicomyidae; genus Archivesica; species Archivesica marissinica. Next base: position 33,392,814 of record CM026389.1, on the reverse strand, counting down.
TCCCCCTTGATATATAGTGCATATTCCATATACATGTACTAACAAATGTCCTATTTCCCCCTTGATATATAGTGCATATTCCATATACATGTACTAACAAATGTCCTATTTCCCCCTTGATATATAGTGCATATTCCATATACATGTACTAGCAAATGTACTATTTCCCCCTTGATATATAGTGCATATTCCATATACATGTACTAACAAATGTCCTATTTCCCCCTTGATATATAGTGCATATTTCATATACATGTACTAGCAAATGTACTATTTCCCCCTTGATATATAGTGCATATTCCATATACATGTACTAACAAATGTCCTATTTCCCCCTTGATATATAGTGCATATTCCATATACATGTACTAACAAATGTCCTATTTCCCCTTTGATATATAGTGCATATTCCATATACATGTACTAGCAAATGTACTATTTCCCCCTTGATATATAGTGCATATTCCATATACATGTACTAACAAATGTCCTATTTCCCCCTTGATATATAGTGCATATTTCATATACATGTACTAGCAAATGTACTATTTCCCCCTTGATATATAGTGCATATTCCATATACATGTACTAGCAAATGTACTATTTCCCCCTTGATATATAGTGCATATTCCATATACATGTACTAGCAAATGTAATATTTCCCCCTTGATATATAGTGCATATTCCATATACATGTAATAGCAAATGTACTATTTCCCACTTGATATATAGTGCATATTCCATATACATGTACTAGCAAATGTCCTATTTCCCCCTTGATATATAGTGCATATTCCATATACATGTAATAGCAAATGTCCTATTTCCCCCTTGATATATAGTGCATATTCCATATACATGTACTAGCAAATGTCCTATTTCCCCCTTGATATATAGTGCATATTCCATATACATGTACTAGCAAATGTCCTATTTCCCCCTTGATATATAGTGCATATTTCATATACATGTACTAGCAAATGTCCTATGTCCCCCTTGATATATAGTGCATATTCCATATACATGTACTAGCAAATGTACTATTTCCCCCTTGATATATAGTGCATATTTAATATACATGTACTAGCAAATGTACTATTTCCCCCTTGATATATAATGCATATTTAATATACATGTAATAGCAAATGTACTATTTCTGTTTAAAGGGATACATCTTGTATGATTGTATCTAACCCCATTTATATAGATCAACAGTAACTTAGTCCCTTGAAAACTTACTCATTACAACATGCATCCCCGTAGGTGCCGCATTCATGAAAACTGGACGAACAATAAACTTTCCCTGACGATGTTGATGCACCGTCAAACACTTTCTGTGCGCAATCCATTCTCCCGGCACATGGCGCAAGAAGTAGTCCGCTTAGAAGCAACACATACAACCAGTGTATACTCTCCATAGTGTATAAGTCTATGAAATAACATTAATTTATCTAAATTATCTTTAAACAGTTATTCATTTGCCTTGTTTTTATTTATATTTAACAAAGCATGTCCTTGTAATAGTGGTGTGCGCAATGCACTGTAATATAACACGCAGGTGATATATCCAAAGAAGTTTTACAATGAACCCACCACATGAATGCTATAATAGTAGGTATATCAAGGCTTTATGCAAAAGAACTCTGTCCAATTTTGTATTCAGAGATCATAGAGCAGTAATAGTTTATTGTATTTATTCAAATATGCAAAGGATCACTTCCTGATAGCTATCCGAATAGTGATATAAAGTGTATGGTTTTACGTTAGCTGATCAGGATAATCATCACTGTAGTTTGCATTTTGGTAGATCGTTCAATAGTTAATTTACGGGCTTTGTTATATTTGTTATAACGTTCGTATAAGCTCGTGGGGTGATAGAAAAGTACTCGAACAAGACGTCTCTCGTACTGCATTACTATGGGACTTAGTATATGGCATTACCACAACATATTCGCAACATATATCGTGGAAGTCGTGATAGCGCAGTGGATAGGCGTTCGCTTCAGGTGCGAAAGGTCCAGAGTTCGAGCCCCACTGGAGCCGTTACGATTGTGCCCTTAGGCAAGGCATTTAAATTCCACGTTGCCTCTTCTCTCTCCCTCGTGGCGATGGATTCCATCAGGAATGAGGTCTCGAGAGTGATTTATATAAGTTGAAATAACTTGTTTCGCAAACAAGCTAAACTAAAGTTGTATATATTCGCAACCAGCTTGCTCTGCGATATAATCATGTCATGGAACAAATATTCGCTTGACACATACGGACATCCCACCCCAACTGCCTAGAATCTTGAACATAATCTTCACTTCGTTGTTCATGAATATCTTAGTTAATATTCCACACTAGAAACACATATGAAATTTGACCAATCAAAACCAGCCAACTATAGACATATCTCTAATCTTGGTTATTTAGGTAAGATCATGGAATAAACGCTGTATCCATAAATACTTGTATACTTTTGTCTTCTTCTTCAATTCTATCCTTGCACCTTTCATCTGATTTTATCAAATGAGATTCAAATACCAACTGGTGCATAGCGACATAATTATGATAGATGCTAAGGAAGGGCGTGCTGTATTATGTGACATATCCAAGGCCTTCGAACGCGTTTGGCTCTCATATACGTTATTCTATCGGCATTCGTAGTCAACTGGGCTACTTGGCTGGTTCTCTTCATAAATGTATCCATCAGACAGAAAGCAAGCTATTATGTTGATACGAATTCTACGCCCGATAGTTTCCTCCTTAAATTCAGGTGTTCCACAAATAGTTGGCCTCAGCTTTCTGCTCGTTCTTATACACACTAACGACATTGTCAACGAAATTCAGGCATATATATTATTATTTGCTGACGATACCAGTCTCTATATATCTGTATAGTTGTTGGGGACAACTAATCTGTACAACAGACGTAATGTAGGTTTGATATTTTCAGAGTAAATCAAGTTCAAAATGTCTCAAAAAGTATTCACTTTTACACACAGTAACTGTTTTTCGTGCTGTCATAGTTAACCTGGGAACAGGCGTCGATATATATTGCCTGGTCAGTCAAATAGAGAAACCATTAAGTGGGCCATATTGAGTTTCTGATAATATCAACGCCTGGGGAAAAGTGGGGGATTGTCCGTGTAATTATTGACTCGCATTAATCCTATTTATAGGCCTATTAGCACGTGACTTACTTAATGACGTACTTGAATCTAAAGTGAGACACTACAATGTTGATAAAACTTTATAATTGGCCGCCATTGTTTACGGGTCAACGGAACGATAAATAGTTTTAAAAAGTACAATGTGCGTCTGATGATATCAAGCAATATCATTTTGCCAGAAGCTGAAAGGTGAAACCTATGCTATGTCACAGTGACACCACCATGTATACTAGTAATATTGATATTAGGAAGAATAGTTGACTTGTTTGTTTCGACCTAACTAAATATGAATGCTATGCACATATGGTAGTACCTGCGAAGTTAGTTCACATACTTGTGTATCAACCCTCATTTGACATTACAGCTACAACGAATATGGAGAAACGTTAACGATTGGAAATTGTGTGTGTGAAGTTCAAAATCTAAAATTATTATTGATTAATATACTAACTTAGGTAAATACTGTGATTATGACTAATATAGTTATTATATGACCCTTCTACTTTTACTACTACTGATACTGAAACAACAACAGCGGAATAGCAACCAACAAAAGTGACATAAATAACAACAACGACATAAGTAACAGCGACATAAATAGCAACAGCGACATAAGTAGGCTTAAAGTAGCAGTGGCGACAAAACTAAAACAGCGACATAAATAACAACAACAACAACAACAACAACAACAACAACAACAACAACAACAACAACAACAACAACAACAACAACAACAACACAAGTAGCGGCGACATAAGTAACAACAGCGATATAAGTAGCGGCGACATAAGTAACAACATCGACATAAGTAGCGGCGACATAAGTAGCAACAGCGACATATGTATCGGCGACATAAGTAGCAACAGCGACATAAATATCGGCGACATAAGCAACAACAGCGACATAAGTAGCAGCAGCAACATCAATAACATATTCACAATGAAACCCGGATTTACATTGTTCGTAGCTCTTTACATCGCTATGCCTCGAACAAATACTATGGCGGAAGTTGCTCTGTTCGTGCAACCTGGGTTAGCAGCGTGCTATGTAGCAATTACACCGTACGAGAGAGTCAATGGAGCAGCGAAACTGTGTTATCACAGTGTATATTCCCGGAGTTATTGTGGAGCGGGAACGGAGTACTATTTGTATTGCAGTGCGGACCATGATTGCTGTTACCAGAATGGATGTCCAGCTTGCTGCACAAGGTACTTGTAATGTCCATATATAACGTTCTGCACAATGTACATGTAATGTCTATATATAGCTTGCTGCACAAGGTACACGTAATGTCTATATATAGCTTGCTGCACAAGGTACACGTAATGGCTATATATAGCTTGCTGCACAAGGTACACGTAATGTCTATATATAGCTTGCTGCACAAGGTACATGTAATGGCTATATATAGCTTGCTGCATAAGGTACATGTAATGGCTATATATAGCTTGCTGCACAAGGTACATGTAATGTATATATATAACGTTCTGCACAATGTAAATTTTAAATGTAGATGGCTGCACAAGGCAATGTCTATATTTAGCTTCGTGCACAAGGTATTGTCTAAATATAATTTGCTGCACACGGTATTGTCTATATATAGCTTGCTGTAGCCTGGGTGCTAGTCTGTCGATTTTTCACTTTTTAACTTCTTGCAAAATGACATGATCAGAAACTCAATACGGCCCAACGAATAGTATCGGTGTTAAAATATATTTATTTGACTGACAAGGCAAATCTATATCGACGCCTGTTCCCAGGCTAAGCTTACTGCACAATTTAAAGACTACATATTGCTTACTGCACAAGGTAATGTCTATATATAGCTTGCTGCATGAGGTAATGTCTATATATAGCTTGCTTTTGTTATATTTCGGGTTTTACGCCTGCATCAGCACCATTTTGGGCTATATCGCCGGCGGGCAGTTTACCTAACAACATCTTTCCTGGGCAGGCTCCAGCGGTAAACCAGTACTTGGGTGCACCAACCTCCGTAAGAAACTGCCAACTTTTTCATATAAATGAGACACGGTCTGAGCGGGGCTCAAACCCGTGACCATCAGTGATGATAGGTTACAGTGTTATACAAGTCAGCGACTTTAACTACTCGACCACGGAGGCGGACGAATATAGCTTGCTGCATGAGGTAATGTCTATATATAGCTTGCTGCATGAGGTAATGTCTATATATAGCTTGCTGAACGTAATGTCTTTATATAGCTTGATGCCCAGTGTAAAAGTGATTTATTAATTATATCACCCCTATTTAAAGAGCCAGCCATTTCTGACTTATGAGAAACCTCTTTTTATGAATAGCATTACTTCCCGAATCCTATGCTTGTATGCCAGGCGCCAGGCTTGTAAGTAATCGGTAACCATTATTTAACTAGCTGGCGGCTCACCAACTGGCCATATCAGATCTAACCTCTGACGAGGTTCGAATATTCGACCTCCCGCTCCATAGGCGCCCCGGACGCTGTAGTATAACTATTAATACTTTATAAATATATTTCCTTTCTTTTAAGTCGGAGCACGTTGAATACAGCCGAGATCGCGTGTATTGTGGTTACTATTGTCATAATGGCGGGAATAATCTTATGTGTTACATATTTTGTCGCTGGGAGAGCCTGCTCCAAAAGTAAGCTATGTTATATATTGTATTGTATATAATTTGTCGCCAGGCGAGCCTATGATATGGTAAGCCGTATTTTCTTGGTAAATGTGTATTTATATTTCGTCATTGAGAGAGTCAACGCCAAAAGTAAGTCGTGTTGTCTTTTGTGTTATCACTTTCGTTACTGGGAGAGCAAACGCCAAAAGTAAGTCGTGTTGTCTTTTGTGTTGTCACTTTCGTTACTGGGAGAGCCAACGCCAAAAGTCAGTCGTATTGTATTGTATGTTGTATAATTTGTCAAAGGGAGAACCCAAACCAAAACGTTTAATATATTATTATTTAATACTACAGTGTATAAATGTTCACAAATAGTAGCCTCAGAAATAAACGATGTATACGATATTTGTTGGCAATAAATTCATTTATTGCATACGTTACAATAAATAGTAACACATTTAATGGTAGAAAAGCAAAATATATGGTCGACGCGGGCAATATATTTCGATTTTCGGCTCTGCCGGGCCAATATCCGAGAACGAATCACGAGCACGTGTCACAGGTAGCAACAACATAGTAACTACATTGTGTAAACATGGCCGCCGAAGCAACACTAAAGTCGTTGTCTGACAGATTGTTGTCTCGTGACGGTAAAATGGCTGAACGAAATAAGCAAATAACAGCAGAAGAAACATACGGCTATGTATTCAATAAAGAAGTTATTAAACGGCTGCGGTGGGCCATTTGTGGATATTGGCGCACCTATCCGATATTGGCCCTCGGGCAAATATCTACATAGGGTGCGCCAATATCCACAAATGGCCCACCTTCGCAGTTTAATAACCTCTAAGTATGCTAAATTAACATGCGCAATACAACAACTGCTTCGAGTGTTGGTACATATTTACCATTATATCTTACCATTTGCACGCACACATAATTATTTTTGCTCTAACCTCAATTAAATTATATCTAAACGACAGTCTCGCGTGATTAGAATGCTTCCAGGGTGTGGCTAACAAATTCACAAACATGGACAATGATTATTTCGGGAGTAGCAATTTAATCCATACATTGCAATTTCAGGCAACTTTAAAGCGACATTACATCGCAAAAAGCAAATTAAAATGCATTTATTCACTATACATCCTTCCGAATACATTCAAACACTAACACTGAATCAATAAACAGTGTTCTTGTGGTTTACAAAATTTCAAAAGTGAAAGTAGGATTTCATATAATGTTCATACATGTACCTGATTTGACGTTTGGTTGACATTGGAGTCAATACTAAACGCGTGATACTGTCGTTTAGAGATAGTTTGATTACGTTTAGTCTACAAATAAATATGCATAGGCACAAATGTGAGATACAACGGTAATATGTACGATAAATAGTGTTATTCAGGATACACTAGTTGTATTACGCATCGATGTCGACCTATTTTACATTATTTTGCTATGTCAACAAACCGCGTATACGACGTTTGTTTATTTGTTGAAATATTCAGTTTTTGAGGCAAATATTTGGAAACATATTATACCATATAATAAGAAATTACATGCTGTAGAAATATGCTTTTTCACTGATGTAGTGTCGCTTTAAGCTCTTATATCTAACAATATATATATATATATATATTTAATATTTTCAGAAACTCCGCCCTAGATAAGCTTGCAATCAACAACGTTGTCTTTCCAGATATAATACACGGCATTAGACATTGCTGACCATCTAGTACTGTTGTATATTGAAGTACTTGCCTATATTTGCCTTGGCGAACGAACGATATACTTTTCTTTATAGTCGCCTCCGCCGAGGCATTTGTGCGACTGGTTTCTCTAAGTAGATTACGTTGTCATCTCAGTTGCTTATGTTGACAACTGGAAAGGCATCTTCCGTTCTTCCCAGGGTGACAAATCCTGTATCATCTCTCGAAGGGGTCCCTAAAAGGCGTTACGGCGGATAGCTTGTTTAGTTTTAAGTCGGCTCGTTCAATGGGACTGTTCTATTTCAAAGGGTCACATCCTCCACGATTTGTCAGCTTACTATGATGCAATAATAATGGTTCCACTTTCTTCGCTGGGGTCCTCGCGCCATCAAGAAGTCAACGTCCCACCTTCTTCCTTGAAAGAGAACAGTCTAAAAACTAAATCAGCTATCCGCCGTAACGCCAAGTGTGTTTTACGTTTATTTATCGTCGCTACCGGTTGCCCATATGAGCGACGCCTCCTGAAGAGATTAGTTATTTTAGATTTTGGAGGATAGTGCATGATACAGACAGAGACCAATTACAGAATCTCCTCTGGTTCTTTTACGTGTACGGTGTAAAGCACCGACACGAGACCTCGGTTTAACGTCCCATCTGAAAGAATGGTAACGCCAAGTAGGTAAGTTACTGTGTTTATACACGCGAGTCACGCGACTTCTGATGATCCCGATGGCGCGGCTTCCGTCAGCGAAGTCCTTGACCCATATTCCTGCTGTGAGCTGTGCCTAGGTCACGACTTGCACGTTGTGGAGGAGATATCTGGATTTGCCTGGTCCATGTGTGCTTTACGTTTATTCATCGTCGCTACCGGTTGCCCATATGAGCGGCGCCTCCTGAGGAGATTAGTATTTTAGATGTTGGATGATAGTGCAATGATACAGACACAGTTTCCTCTGGATCATTTACGTGCAGGGTGTAAAGCACGGACACGAGACCGGTTTAAAGTCCCAACTGAAAGACTGTTAATATTAGTATGGTCAGAATGTGGATGGAACCTGCGATCCCTGGATTCCATTGGACTACTGTCACATGTAATTATATATGTATATTTATTTATTTAACACCAAGCTGTTAATTGAGCTTTGCTAATATCACACAACACGCCGTGCCATGTAGCACGCTAAATATTCAAAGTACAACATTGTGAGATTATGGGTATGACGTATTGTGATACTGGATGTGATTTTGATGATATAAAGTTGAAATAATACATGTATATAGGATACGATTTGATTGCATTTATTTATATCTATGTCTGTATCTTGTAACCATGGTTGTACTTTGTGTTTATATGTCTAATGTGTATTTGTAACTCTCTGCAAACAATAATAACACTGGGAACAAGGCTGATAATATCACAATACCCATCTGTATATCTTGTCATATACGCTGTATATCCTGTTGTACAGACATGTGATACATATCACAATACACCATCTGTATATCTTGTCATATACGCTGTATATCCTGTTGTACAGACATGTGATACATATCACAATACACCATCTGTATATCTTGTCATATACGCTGTATATCCTGTTGTACAGACATGTGATACATATCACAATACACCATCTGTATATCTTGTCATATACGCTGTATATCCTGTTGTACAGACATGTGATACATATCACAATACACCATCTGTATATCTTGTCATATACGCTGTATATCCTGTTGTACAGACATGTGATACATATCACAATACACCATCTGTATATCCTGTTGTACAGACATGTGATACATATCACAATACACCATCTGTATATCTTGTCATATACGTTGTATATCCTGTTGTACAGACATGTGATACATATCACAATACACCATCTGTATATCTTGTCATATACGCTGTATATCCTGTTGTACAGACATGTGATACATATCACAATACACCATCTGTATATCTTGTCATATACGCTGTATATCCTGTTGTACAGACATGCGATACATATCACAATACACCATCTGTATATCTTGTCATATACGCTGTATATCCTGTTGTACAGACATGTGATACATATCACAATACACCATCTGTATATCTTGTCATATACGCTGTATATCCTGTTGTACAGACATGCGATACATATCACAATACACCATCTGTATATCTTGTCATATACGCTGTATATCCTGTTGTACAGACATGCGATACAAATCACAATACACCATCTGTATATCTTGTCATATACGTTGTATATCTTGTTGTACAGACATGCGATACATATCACAATACACCATCTGTATATCTTGTCATATACGCTGTATATCTTGTTGTACAGACATGCGATACATATCACAATACACCATATGTATATCTTGTCATATACGTTGTATATCTTGTTGTACAGACATGTGATACATATCACAATACACCATCTGTATATCTTGTCATATACGTTGTATATCTTGTTGTACAGACATGTGATAATATCACAATACACCATCTGTATATCTTGTTGTATAGACATGTGATACATATCACAATACACCATCTGTATATCTTGTCATATACGTTGTATATATTGTTGTACAGACATGTGATACATATCACAATACACCATCTGTATATCTTGTCATATATGTTGTATATCTTGTTGTACAGATATGTGATACATATCACAATACACCATCTGTGTATCTTGTCATATGAATCGTGTTTCACGCCCAATGTAGCTCATACGCCGATGGCAACTATTAACACACGATTCAATACTTATATTTACATTAATTATTATTTTCAATGACGCAAAGAAAATATAGCACACTTTGCAATGTACATGTTTTAGTCCAGATTTGCAACCGTATGCCAGAACAGGTAAATAGATCATCCGTGGAACTGTGTAATCTGTAAGACACGCATTTTCTCGCGACGAACGCTGCCTAACATTGCGAATTGTCATTTTTTATTGTACCCTCCCTTGCCTGATGGGTACATTTTTAACAAAATTTTTAATCATGAGAAAATTAAAATTAAAACCAACCTGAGAAAAAAAAGCCAACAAAAAAACACGCACAAAAAATATTAATATAAAAAGAATATATGAAAAACAAATTCCCATGATCCCGTGTCCCAAATTTAGCACTTTAATTACACACTTCTATGTGTTGTTTAGTCTGTAAGATTGTTTAGATAATATTACATATTAAGGAATAACCATTTTGTATTATGATAATTTAATTTATCATTCATAATTGCTATCAGCTTTTCAAGAGATATTCTTATATTCAGATAATTTATAAAATGCTCAATGTTGTGAGAATATGAAAGATTTCATTAAAAAGATCATGACATGTTTCATGTTTCCTTTTAGTCCAGTTTCTATGATACCAAAACGTATATTTTCTAAGTTGAAAGATACTGAGAATCTGTGAATGCTAAGAAATTGAGTTAGCAGCTGCCACTGGACAATGGATATCACACCAGTATCGCTGCCACTGGACAATGGATACCACACCAGTATCTCTGTCACTGGACAATGGATACCACAATAGTGTCGCTGCCACTGGACCAGGCATACAACAACAGTGTCGCTGCCACTGGACCAGGCATACCACAACAGTATCGCTGCCACTGGACCAGGGATACAACAACAGTATCGCTGCCACTGGACAATGGATACCACAACAGTATCGCTGCCACTGGCCAATGGATACCACAACAGTGTCGCTGCCACTGGACCAGGGATACAACAACAGTATCGCTGCCACTGGACCAGGGATACCACAACAGTATCGCTGCCACTGGACAAGGGATACAACAACAGTATCGCTGCCACTGGACCAGGGATACAACAACAGTATCGCTGCCACTGGACAATGGATACCACAACAGTATCGCTGCCACTGGCCAATGGATACCACAACAGTGTCGCTGCCACTGGACCAGGGATACAACAACAGTATCGCTGCCACTGGACCAGGGATACCACAACAGTATCGCTGCCACTGGACAAGGGATACAACAACAGTGTCGCTGCCACTGGACCAGGCATACCACAACAGTGTCGCTGCCACTGGACCAGGCATACCACAACAGTGTCGCTGCCACTGGACCAGGCATACCACAACAGTGTCGCTGCCATTGGACCAGGCATACCACAACAGTGTCGCTGCCACTGGACCAGGCATACCACAACAGTACCGGTTTATTAATGTAGCTAAAAACGTGTTGGAGTTCTTGATAATAAGAGTGTAAAATGTGTATTCTAATAGTTTTATAAATGAATTTTTTTCATAAACATTATTTTAATAACTTGAGTTTTGCTTGTTTCGTAACATTTAATGTCGCTCTTATATTCAAATTCCGCTCACTTTCCCCACGTAATTACAAAATTACAGGCAATTGTGTCAAAAATAAACATCTAATCTCATGATGTTTATTATCTCATCAAACGCAAAGTCACTGTATGCAACCCGACACAACAAGACACAAACATAACGTGCACTGTCACTGTATGCAACCCGACACAACAAGACACAAACATAACGTGCACTGTCACTGTATGCAACCCGACACAACAAGACACAAACATAACGTGCACTGTCACTGTATGCAACCCGACACAACAAGACACAAACATAACGTGCACTGTCACTGTATGCAACCCGACACAACAAGACACAAACATAACGTGCACTGTCACTGTATGCAACCCGACACAACAAGACACAAACATAACGTGCACTGTCACTGTATGCAACCCGACACAACAAGACACAAACATAACGTGCACTGTCACTGTATGCAACCCGACACAACAAGACACAAACATAACGTGCACTGTCACTGTATGCAACCCGACACAACAAGACACAACATAACGTGCACTGTCACTGTATGCAACCCGACACAACAAGACACAAACATAACGTGCACTGTCACTGTATGCAACCCGACACAACAAGACACAAACATAACGTGCACTGTCACTGTATGCAACCCGACACAACAAGACACAAACATAACGTGCACTGTCACTGTATGCAACCCGACACAACAAGACACAAACATAACGTGCACTGTCACTGTATGCAACCCGACACAACAAGACACAAACATAACGTGCACTGTCACTGTATGCAACCCGACACAACAAGACACAAACATAACGTGCACTGTCACTGTATGCAACCCGACACAACAAGACACAAACATAACGTGCACTGTCACTGTATGCAACCCGACACAACAAGACACAAACATAACGTGCACTGTCACTGTATGCAACCCGACACAACAAGACACAAACATAACGTGCACTGTCACTGTATGCAACCCGACACAACAAGACACAAACATAACGTGCACTGTCACTGTATGCAACCCGACACAACAAGACACAAACATAACGTGCACTGTCACTGTATGCAACCCGACACAACAAGACACAAACATAACGTGCACTGTCACTGTATGCAACCCGACACAACAAGACACGAACATAACGTGCACTGTCACTGTATGCAACCCGACACAACAAGACACAAACATAACGTGCACTGTCACTGTATGCAACCCGACACAACAAGACACGAACATAAATTGAAATGTCACTGTATGCAACCCGACACAACAAGACACGAATATAACGTGCACTGTCACTGTATGCAACCCGACACAACAAGACACGAACATAAATTGAAATGTCACTGTATGCAACCCGACACAACAAGACACGAACATAAATTGAAATGTCACTGTATGCAACCCGACACAACAAGACACGAACATAAATTGAAATGTCACTGTATGTAACCCGACACAACAAGACACGAACATAAATTGAAATGTCACTGTATGTAACCCGACACAACAAGACACGAACATAAATTGAAATGTCACTGTATGTAACCCGACACAACAAGACACGAACATAAATTGCAATACCACTGTATGCAACCCGACACAACAAGACACAAACATAAATTGAAATATCACTGTATGTAACCCGACACAACAAGACACGAACATAAATTGCAATACCACTGTATGCAACCCGACACAACAAGACACGAACATAAATTGAAATGTCACTGTATGCAACCCGACACAACAAGACACGAACATAAATTGAAATGTCACTGTATGTAACCCGACACAACAAGACACGAACATAAATTGAAATGTCACTGTATGTAACCCGACACAACAAGACACGAACATAAATTGAAATGTCACTGTATGCAACCCGACACAACAAGACACGAACATAAATTGAAATGTCACTGTATGCAACCCGACACAACAAGACACGAACATAAATTGAAATGTCACTGTATGCAACCCGACACAACAAGAAACGAACATAAATTGAAATGTCACTGTATGCAACCCGACACAACAAGACACGAGCATAAATCATAATGTCACTGTATGCAACCCGACACAACAAAACACGAACATAAATTGCAATACCACTGTATACAACCCGATACAACAAAACACGAACATAAATTGCAATACCACTGTATACAACCCGATACAACAAAACACGAACATAAATTGCAATACCACTGTATACAACCCGATACAACAAAACACGAACATAAATTGCAATACCACTGTATACAACCCGATACAACAAAACACGAACATAAATTGCAATACCACTGTATACAACCCGATACAACAAAACACGAACATAAATTGCAATACCACTGTATACAACCCGATACAACAAAACACGAACATAAATTGCAATACCACTGTATACAACCCGATACAACAAAACACGAACATAAATTGCAATACCACTGTATACAACCCGATACAACAAAACACGAACATAAATTGCAATACCACTGTATACAACCCGATACAACAAAACACGAACATAAATTGCAATACCACTGTATACAACACGATACAACAAGACACGAACATAAATTGCAATACCACTGTATGCAGCCCGATACAACAAAACACGAACATAAATTGCAATTCCACTGTATACAACCCGATACAACAAGATACGAACATAAATTGAAATAATTGAAAGAGACACAAGTTTTAAAGTTTAAACTTTATTTATTTTACAACGATTGCGAAGAAAGTTCTAACAACTTATATTAATCACTCTCGTTGGCGCGGATGAAAGCGTATATGTGGTCATTCGTGTGGGAGGAAACCGGAGTACCCAGAGAAAACCCATCTGTCCGATCTGGTGACCACCGTGCCATCTCACATACTTCTCGGTACGAGGACCGAACCCGAGTTGCATTGGTGAGAAGCGAGCGCGCTAACCACTGTGGAAGTCGTGATAGCGCATTGGATGCGCGTTCGCTTCAGGTGCGAAAGGTCCGGAGTTCGAGCCCCACTGGAGCCGTTACGATTGTGCCCTTAGGCAAGGCATTTAAATTCCACGTTGCCTCTTCTCTCTCCCTCGTGGCGATGAATTCCATCAGGAATGAGGTCTCGAGAGTGATTTATATAAGTTGAAATAACTTGTTTCGCAGTCGAGCTCAAATAAATTTGTATAAACTAACCACTGCGCTAATCGGACAGTGCTTAGTTGAGTCGTGGAGCAATATAATCGAGAAGTTGCGAGTTCGATAATGGAACTGCACACACACACACTGCCTCTTCTCTCTCCCTCATATAACCATGGCTTCCAAGAACGATTAAACTAATGTTGTAAGAACTTGTTTCGCAATAGAGCTAAGCGTAGTTTGTATAAACTTAATTATCTAACAAATACAAATACATAGCATTTATATAGCGCAAACATTAAATATTATTCTATTGCGCTTCACAATTACAAATGCAATTTTAATCATTTACCCATGACAATAATATATGGAAATATAAATAAAAATGTATACATATATAGATATAACTAGGATTCTAGGAATTGGATAAGACCATATTTTATCATGATATCTACACCATTACAGTATATAAGTGAGTGATTGGATTAACGATAAAAGTGGCAATATGAACCATAGACCCAAACACCGCCGTAAGAATGACAACCGTGATGTGGCCAGTACAGTGAATGGACCGGTACAGTGATCCGCCCATCACCACACGACAGAGCTCGAACCCATGAGAATGCCCATACAACACTTCACTCGTCAATCCAATACTTATAAAGTACAATACAATAAGACATATGAGAGATTAATTAGTACAGATAATAAATGCTCTACATAGCATGCATGTTATATTTATGCTGATCAATATGCATCTTATTTATTTATCTAAATTGCCAACGTGAAAGTCGTGATAGCGCAGTGGATGCGCATTCGCTTCAGGTGTGAAAGGTCCGGAGTTCGAGCCCCCCGCTGGAGCCGTTACGATTGTACCCTTAGGCAAGGTATTTAAATTCCACGTTGCCTCTTCTCTCTCCCTCGTGGCGATGGATTCCATCAGGAATGAGGTCTCCAGAATGATTAATATAAGTTGTAATAACTTGTTTCGCAATCAAGCTAAAATAAATTTGTATAAAAACAATTACATTTGTAGTTTAAACATATTTATTCGGATCAGATACATGAATAGATATATAAACACAATAGATTTTATTTTTACATTGAAATCGATATGGATTGAGAAACAAGCTTAATGCTTATGTGAATCCCTTTCCATGTTGGAGTACCTTTAAAGGGTACAAATTGCTAGGCGAATAGTATGTACCTGTATGTATGTTCCATTAATGTCAAACCCCTTGTGGGGACCTAGACATGTTTTCCTGGGTAAAGAAAATCCCTAAAATAAAAATGTGTATGCTGCAGAATTAACGAGGTCAATATGAAAATATATGAACAGATTAAACAGTGTCGCTGACAGCAAACCACCCTAGATTTAATCCGATATTTGCATCAAACCATTTCGTCAAATGATGATTGATCTGGACGGCACATTGGACATCATTGTGAAGTGACTTAATGGCGGACGTTGAACAGTTTGCCTTTAATCCAATGTAATTTCTACAGCTTATGCCAGTATATTGTGTGTGGAGAGTATTATGTCCTAAGCTGTGCTGTAATCGAACATACGCTATCAGTATTGGATAGATCACGAATTGGTCCGTCTTAACGAAACATACACCGAGCGAAACGAGTTGATCTATCTGACTTAGACAACGTACATAGGTAGGTCGCGTCTATACGATTTAGAAGCGAGAAATGTGGCATTTTCATTGTACCATGTAACTTAGTAGTTGTCTAAGGTTAGATCTGTCTTATTTCGTTCCACAGTACATACTGTTTGTGAGCGAAGACAAGTCATCAAATGATCTTCTTTGTTTACTATTATATTGTTACATTATGTTCAATTCGCTAATTCCTCTATGGTCGAGTGGTTAGGATGTCGCCGACTGATATACCACTGTAACCTATCATTCCAATCATTCTAGACCCGCTAAGACCGTGTCTCTTTATATGAAAAAGTTGGCAGCTTTATTACGAAGGTTGGTGCACCAAGTACTGGTTAACCGCTGAAGCCTGACAAGGAAATGTGTTTCTAGATGTCACACTACGCCACATGACACCCTAACACGTGACACCCATAACATGTGACATTGGGGGCTCATGCACTCGTATAGTGGCGTTGTCAATAATCAGTACGTGACGTTGTGTTCATATATAGTTGTATTAACAATATCAATACACATACATCCCAATGTTATTCTGACTACATACACAAGGTACAATAATGTATCAAACTCCGCCTCTATCCTAGCAGATCTAGTAGCCCCCTGTACACAAACAACTCTTGCATTATTCTCACCCAGGCTGGTACTCTATAGCTCTATACGTTCCTATGCAAGTAATAAGTTCAATACACCATAGCCACCCTTTCGTTACTCCCTAGTCCACCACCTCTATATCCTTAGGTAGCTTATCCAAGGGCAGTAGCCCCTAAACTAGCGGTAACATGTCCCCTCGCAAGTTCAATACACCATAGCCACCATTTCGATACTCCCTAGTCCACCACCTCTATATCCTTAGGTAGCTTATCCAAGGGCATTAGCCCCTAAACTAGCGGTAACATGTCCCCTCGCACGTTCAATACACCATAGCCACCATTTCGATACTCCCTAGTCCACCACCTCTATATCCTTAGGTAGCTTATCCAAGGGCATTAGCCCCTAAACTAGCGGTAACATGTCCCCTCGCAAGTTCAATACACCATAGCCACCCTTTCGTTACTCCTAGTCCACCACCTCTATATCCTTAGGTAGCTTATCCAAGGGCATTAGCCCCTAAACTAGCGGTAACATGTCCCCTCGCAAGTTCAATACACCATAGCCACCATTTCGATACTCCCTAGTCCACCACCTCTATATCCTTAGGTAGCTTATCCAAGGGCATTAGCCCCTAAACTAGCGGTAACATGTCCCCTCGCAAGTTCAATACACCATAGCCACCATTTCGATACTCCCTAGTCCACCACCTCTATATCCTTAGGTAGCTTATCCAAGGGCATTAGCCCCTAAACTAGCGGTAACATGTCCATCGCACACCACACTGCCTTGCAAGAACTCATTCCGTATCCTGGAACATACCCGTCTGTCAATCTGTGGGCTTATCAACGTATCTGCTCTCAGTATAATAACCCCATGTGACACGATTAGACCAATCAGAAACGCTGTCTCCAAAACAAACCAGTTCGAAGGTATATTTTCCTCCTCCATTTATCAAATATCTCGCTAGCGCATACACAATGGATTCGTCTTCCATCACAATTTCCATAGGGCGTTTATTATTCCGTTCCACATTTACTTTCTACTCTACATTTACCAAAAGCAACAATGTGTCTAAATACAAGAACCGATGAGATACATATGGACACTAAACTAACATTGTTGCTTACTCCATCATGCTGCCCAATCAGAGAACAGTCCTCTATCTATAGACTAATATTATTTTAAGGCTCTCGTATGTGTCTGTAGCACCCGTGCAGAGCATTATGGTTGTAAAATGACACATAAATTGCCTATTAAATACATAGTAAAAAGTAAAAACATACCGTCTGTTCATTTATATTTTCAATCATTCATTTCTTCTGAAACTACATCCACTGTGAAGAGGTATTCAAATGAAACTGTAAAAGAGCAAAGCTCTTCCAATTATATTGCTTTCCATATCCAGATTACACACTATATTCCTCCGCCAAATAATACAGTATACCAACCTTCAGTTTGAAATGGCCTGAATTCTTATACCACATCTTTTCTACACTAGTTTTCTTCAACTAGTCTGAAGTCTCCTCAAGTCACATATTTTCTAAAAAAACACAAAAACTATACACTGCCTGTCATGAAAATGCATTTTTACCAAAAAGAAAAATGAACTATATTAGTTATTGGGACTACAATCGACCGCGGATGAACTTCTGCCTATTTACGTATATACAACCATTATACATGTACTAACACTGTTGATTGCTCTATCATTATGCCCAATCAGAGCACAGTCCTCTATCTATAGACTAATATAATTTTAAAGCTCTCGTATATGTCCGTAACACCCGTTCAGAGCATTATACATATCACATTGGCTGTCCGACTAACGCATGCTTCTCACCAATGCAACCCGGTTTCGATCATCGGACCGGGAAGTATGTGAGATGGTACGGTGGTCGCCAGATCGGATAGGTGGTGTTTCTCAGGGTATTCCGGTTTCCCCCCACACTAATGATCACATTAATTTACGCTTACACCCGCGCCAACGAGAGTGATTAATATAAGTTGTTCGCAATCGTTGTAAAATGCATATCACATTTTAACAGAATATCTCCTTATATAAAATGTAAATGAACACTATATGAAAGTCGGAAATATACATAAAAACAGCAGAGTATATGTGATATATTCACAGAACAGAACGGAACAGATGTCTATTGCAAGACTTGTACATGGTACATCGCCATCAACATACACATACAATAATAATATATAGGTCACGTAATACAATATATTTAATATGCGTATATATTCAAAATGGTAAATCAATTTTCAAATGGTATTATAATAAAGATGTTTCGCTTTACTGATGAACATTACTTGAATATATATATTTAATGAAAACCGTATGCTATAAATCAATTATCGTTGGCGCCATTACATATATTACTGATTCTACGCATGTAGTACCGATGTGCAATCTGTGCGTAGTAATACACATATATAACTGTGAATTGTCTTTTGGGCGCAACGGATGATAATTAATTGTAAGCATTTACAATGAAGTTATCAGTTCAATAACTTAACTTAACATAGATGGACGATACTTGTGGTACCTTTATTCCAAAATGTGAATAGGTCATTTTAGTTAGAACCCTTTGTTATTACTGTTGTTCCCTAACCAGATGTTGCGGTATGATAAATGTGATTTTATCAAAATCGTGTTAATTAACTGATAACATTATTTTACAAATAAGTACCCACTGCATATACTGTATGAGATATGTTGAGATGTAGTAATTTAATTCTCATAAGAAGCGATGGTGGCATAAAATTGCTAGCATGTTGTGCAGAGGAAACAACGATATTAACAGAGGAACTCCCACATGAATGACCACATATACGCTTTCATCCGAGCCAACGAGAGTGATTAATATAAGTTGTTAAAACTTGCTTCGCAATCGTTGTAAAATAAATAAAGTATAAGGAACACACTTAATAGAACCTATCTACTATTAGGGAGTATTCAGGGGCAGTAACTCACCGATGTCTCTCATTATCTGACTCTTTGCTTAAACAACTCATTTTATTATTAATTCATTACATATAATCATAAGTAGGACAGCATATTAAGCAAGCACTCTCACTTCTAACCAATGCAACTCGGGTTCGATCCTCGGACCGGGAAGTATGTGAGATGGTACGGTGGTCACCAGATCGGACAGGTTGGTTTTCTCCGGGTACTACGGTTTCATCCCACACGAATGACCACATTTACGCTTACATCCGCGCCAACGAGAGTGATTAATATAAGTTGTTAAAACTTGCTTCGCAATCGTTGTAGAATAAATAAAGTTTAAAATAAATAAAATAAGTAAGCACTGAGTGTATAAAACCTTGCTCCAATCTCCAGCTCAGACTCAAATCCTCAGATTGGTTCAGCAGAGTGCAAAACCCAGGCACAACCAATCAAATTACCTGAGCTCGAGTTTGAGATCGTAGAACGGTTTTATACCATCGGGGCCAGGTGTATTATTAAGTATAACAAGTTTGCATTTAGTGACTCAATGCATCAATAAGAAACGCATTGTATTATCTCATTATGCCAGTGACTATACGAATAATTATATATTTCAAAATGAATTGTTTCACTAGAATATTTAACAGTATACTCTAGAAACCATTCAAATGGTAAGCCAACTTTATACAATACATTTCAATCATCATCACATTAAAGCATCCAATACGCACGCTTTCTCTTATTATTGTCAATTTACTTTCACTTAATTACATAATTAAAAGACCGTTTTCTTCCACGAGAAGCAATATCTGTTTTCACAATGTTTATTTTTCTCTCTCAATTCCACACGTCCGCTATAATTGGTTTACAGAATGAGTGACCCATGAACCCCTGTCAAACAGAAGAATCCATTAGCTGAGTTTTCTGACAAGAAAAATAGCAGTTGTATTGAGGTAAATAGTGTTTCCCCGTAGGCTATCCTGGAATTACGAAGTAATGGATAACGATTGAGCTTACGCAATAGCCTCAGTTAAATACTGACTATTATTCAAAACACAGAGCTGTCTGTTATTCGTTGATTTAATGTCTGCTTCCGAAATAATGAAGATGGGAATTTTCGTACAGTTGCTTTTTGTCACACCATCTGCTTTAAATTGGAACGTCCTTACGGTAGATCGCAACATCCTAACTGAAGATTGGAACGTCCTAACGGTAGATTGCAACCTCCTAACTGTAGATTGGAACGTCGTAGCTGTAGATTGCAACGTCCTAACTGTAGATTGGAACGTCGTAGCTGTAGATTGCAACGTCCTAACGGTAAATTGGAACGTCCTAGCTGTAGATTGGAACGTCCTAACTGTAAGATTGGAACGTCCTAACTGTAGATTGGAACGTCCTAACTGTAGATTGCAACGTCCTAACAGTAAATTGGAACGTCCTAACTGTAGATTGCAACGTCCTAACTGTAAATTGGAACGTCCTAGCTGTAGATTGGAACATCCTAACTGTAAGATTGGAACGTCCTAACTGTAGATTGCAACGTCCTAACTGTAGATTCGAACGTCCTAACTGTAAATTGCAACGTCCTAATTGTAGATTGCAACGTCCTAACTGTAAATTGGAACGTCCTAACTGTAGATTGGAACATCCTAACTGTAAATTGGAACGTCCTAGCTGTACATTGGAACGTCCTAACTAACAATTCAGTTTTGCATCCTATCCAACGTGTGCACATATTATTACATATGTATTTCTGAATGACAGTTGAACGGGATTAATAGAGTATGAGTCTTAGTCGGGGCCTCTGTGGTCCAGTGATTACAGTCATTGACTATAATTATAAGTCACCTGCCCCTCACCTCTGTAGGTTCGAATGACACTTGGTTATCCCACTTTGCCTGTCCGTGCCTAAATACTACCCGGAGGGGCACCCGGGATCTTTCTCCATCAATAGTGGCTGGAGAGTCGCCATATAACCTAAACTGTCTTAGTCCTTCTATGTCGGTTAATAAATACAGCAGGATATTTCAAAGTGCTTATCTAATCCTTTTAGCTTTGCTTGTCATACTCTATAAGGTTAATATCAATACGACGTTATGTAAGTTGTGTAATGATGCTCTAGAGGTTAATATCAATACGACGTTATGTAAGTTGTGTAATGATGCTCTAGAGGTTAATATCAATACGACGTTATGTAAATTGTGTAATCATGCTCTAGAGGTTAATATCAATACGGCGTTATGTAAATTGTGTAATGATGCTCTAGAGGTTAATATCAATACGACGTTATGTAAATTGTGTAATCATGCTCTAGAGGTTAATATCAATACGGCGTTATGTAAATTGTGTAATGATGCTCTAGAGGTTAATATCAATACGACGTTATGTAAGTTGTGTAATGATGCTCTAGAGGTTAATATCAATACGGCGTTATGTAAATTGTGTAATGATGCTCTAGAGGTTAATATCAATACGACGTTATGTAAGTTGTGTAACCATGCTCTAGAGGTTAATATCAATACGACGTTATGTAAGTTGTGTAATGATGCTCTAGAGGTTAATATCAATACGGCGTTATGTAAATTGTGTAAAGATGCTCTAGAGGTTAATATCAATACGACGCTATGTAATTTATGTAACCATGCTCTAGAGGTTAATATCAATACGACGTTATGTAAGTTATGTGACCATGCTCTAGAGGTTAATATCAATACGGCGCTATGTAAGTTATGTGACCATGCTCTAGAGGTTAATATCAATACGACGTTATGTAAGTTGTGTAATAATGATATAGAGGTTAATATCAATACGACGTTATGTAAGTTATATGACCATGCTCTAGAGGTTAATATCAATACGACGTTATGTAAGTTATGTGACCATGCTCTAGAGGTTAATATCAATACGACGTTATGTAAGTTGTGTAATCATGCTCTAGAGGTTAATATCAATGCGACGTTATGTAAGTTGTGTGATAATGAT
The DNA here is from genome assembly GCA_014843695.1 of Archivesica marissinica. Classification (NCBI taxonomy): domain Eukaryota; kingdom Metazoa; phylum Mollusca; class Bivalvia; order Venerida; family Vesicomyidae; genus Archivesica; species Archivesica marissinica. The sequence goes on along the minus strand of CM026389.1, from coordinate 33,369,640 downwards.
ATAGAGTTTAATATCAATACGACGTTATGTAAGTTGTGTAATAATGATATAGAGGTTAATATCAATACGACGTTATGTAAATTGTGTAATGATGCTCTAGAGGTTAATATCAATACGGCGCTATGTAAATTGTGTAATGATGCTCTAGAGGTTAATATCAATACGACGTTATGTAAGTTGTGTAATGGTGCTCTAGAGGTTAATATCAATACGGCGTTATGTAAATTGTGTAATGATGCTCTAGAGGTTAATATCAATACGACGGTATGTAAGTTGTGTAACGATGCTCTAGAGGTTAATATCAATACGACGTTATGTAAGTTGTATAATGATGATCTAGAGGTTAATATCAATACGGCGTTATGTAAATTGTGTAATGATGCTCTAGAGGTTAATGTCAATACGACGTTATGTAAGTTATATAAGCATGCTCTATAGGTTAATATCAATACGACGTTATGTAAGTTATATGACCATGCTCTAGAGGTTAATATCAATACGACGTTATGTAAGTTATATGACCATGCTCTAGAGGTTAATATCAATGCGACGTTATGTAAGTTATATGACCATGCTCTAGAGGTTAATATCAATGCGACGCTATGTATGTTGAGTAATGATGCTCTAGAGGTTAATATCAATACGACGTTATGTATGTTGTGTAATGATGCTCTAGAGGTTAATATCAATACGACGTTATGTAAGTTGTGTGACCATGCTGTAGAGGTTAATATCAATACGACGTTATGTAAGTTGTGTAATGATGCTCTAGAGGTTAATATCAATACGACGTTATGTAAGTTGAGTAATAACGCTCTAGAGGTTAATATCAATACGACGTTATGTAAGTTGTGCAATCATGCTCTACAGGTTAATATCAATACGGCGTTACGTAAATTGTGTACTGATGCTCTAGAGGTTAATATCAATACGACGTTATGTAAGTTGTGTAATGATGCTCTAGAGGTTAATATCAATACGACGTTATGTACGTTGTGTAATGATGATATAGAGGTTAATATCAATACGACGTTATGTAAGTTGTGTAATGATGCTCTAGAGGTTAATATCAATACGACGTTATGTAAGTTGTGTGACCATGCTGTAGAGGTTAATATCAATACGACGTTATGTAAGTTGTGTAATGATGCTCTAAAGGTTAATATCAATACGACGTTATGTAAGTTGTGTAATAACGCTCTAGAGGTTAATATCAATACGACGTTATGTAAATTGTGCAATCATGCTCTACAGGTTAATATCAATACGGCGTTATGTAAATTGTGTAATGATGCTCTAGAGGTTAATATCAATAAGACGTTATGTAAGTTGTGTAATGATGCTATAGAGGTTAATATCAATACGACGTTATGTAAGTTGTGTGACCATGCTCGAGAGGTTAATATCAACACTACGTTATGTAAGTTGTGTAATGATGCTCTAGAGGTTAATATCAATACGGCGTTATGTAAATTGTGTAATGATATTCTAGAGGTTAATGTCAATACGACGTTATGTAAGTTATATAACCATGCTCTATAGGTTAATATCAATACGACGTTATGTAAGTTATATGACCATGCTCTAGAGGTTAATATCAATACGACGTTATGTAAGTTATATGACCATGCTCTAGAGGTTAATATCAATACGACGTTATGTAAGTTGTGTGACCATGCTCTAGAGGTTAATATCAACACGACGTTATGTAAGTTGTGTAATGATGCTCTAGAGGTTAATATCAATACGGCGTTATGTAAATTGTGTAATGATGATCTAGAGGTTAATGTCAATACGACGTTATGTAAGTTATATAAGCATGCTCTATAGGTTAATATCAATACGACGTTATGTAAGTTATATGACCATGCTCTAGATGTTAATATCAATACGACGTTATGTAAGTTATATGACCATACTCTAGAGGTTAATATCAATGCGACGTTATGTAAGTTATATGACCATGCTCTAGAGGTTAATATCAATGCGACGTTTATGTAAGTTATATGACCATGCTCTAGAGGTTAATATCAATGCGACGCTATGTAAGTTATATGACCATTCTCTAGAGGTTAATATCAATGCGACGTTATGTAAGTTATATGACAATGCTCTAGAGGTTAATATCAATACGACGTTATGTAAGTTATATAACCATGCTCTATAGGTTAATATCAATACGACGTTATGTAAGTTATATGACCATGCTCTAGAGGTTAATATCAATACGACGTTATGTAAGTTATATGACCATGCTCTAGAGGTTAATATCAATACGACGTTATGTAAGTTGTGTGACCATGCTCTAGAGGTTAATATCAACACGACGTTATGTAAGTTGTGTAATGATGCTCTAGAGGTTAATATCAATACGATGTTATGTAAGTTGTGTAATCATGCTCTAGAGGTTAATATCAATACGACGTTATGTAAGTTGTGTAATGATGCTCTAGAGGTTAATATCAATACGACGTTATGTAAGTTGTGTAATGATGCTCTAGAGGTTAATATCAGCACGACGTTATGTAAATTGTGTAATAATGCTCTAGAGGTTAATATCAATACGACGTTATGTAAGTTGTGTAATGATGCTCTAGAGGTTAATATCAATACGACGTTATGTAAGTTGTGTGACCATGCTGTAGAAGTTAATATCAATACGACGTTATGTAAGTTGTGTAATGATGCTCTAGAGGTTAATATCAATACGACGTTATGTAAGTTGTGTAATGATGCTATAGAGGTTAATATCAATACGACGTTATGTAAGTTGTGTAATGATGCTCTAGAGGTTAATATCAATACGACGTTATGTAAGTTGTGTGACCATGCTGTAGAGGTTAATATCAATACGACGTTATGTAAGTTGTGTAATGATGCTCTAAAGGTTAATATCAATACGACGTTATGTAAGTTGTGTAATAACGCTCTAGAGGTTAATATTAATACGACGTTATGTAAATTGTGCAATCATGCTCTACAGGTTAATATCAATACGGCGTTTTGTAAATTGTGTAATGATGCTCTAGAGGTTAATATCAATACGACGCTATGTAAGTTGTGTGACCATGCTGTAGAGGTTAATATCAATACGACGTTATGTAAGTTGTGTAATGATGCTATAGAGGTTAATATCAATACGACGTTATGTAAGTTGTGTGACCATGCTCGAGAGGTTAATATCAACACGACGTTATGTAAGTTGTGTAATGATGCTCTAGAGGTTAATATCAATACGGCGTTATGTAAATTGTGTAATGATATTCTAGAGGTTAATGTCAATACGACGTTATGTAAGTTATATAACCATGCTCTATAGGTTAATATCAATACGACGTTATGTAAGTTATATGACCATGCTCTAGAGGTTAATATCAATACGACGTTATGTAAGTTATATGACCATGCTCTAGAGGTTAATATCAATACGACGTTATGTAAGTTGTGTGACCATGCTCTAGAGGTTAATATCAATACGACGTTATGTAAGTTGTGTAATGATGCTCTAGAGGTTAATATCAATACGATGTTATGTAAGTTGTGTAATCATGCTCTAGAGGTTAATATCAATACGACGTTATGTAAGTTGTGTAATCATGCTCTAGAGGTTAATATCAATACGACGTTATGTAAGTTGTGTAATGATGCTCTAGAGGTTAATATCAGCAAGACGTTATGTAAATTGTGTAATAATGCTCTAGAGGTTAATATCAATACGACGTTATGTAAGTTGTGTAATGATGCTCTAGAGATTAATATCAATACGACGTTATGTAAGTTGTGTGACCATGCTGTAGAATTTAATATCAATACGACGTTATGTAAGTTGTGTAATGATGCTCTAAAGGTTAATATCAATACGACGTTATGTAAGTTGTGTAATGATGCTCTAGAGGTTAATATCAATACGACGTTATGTAAGTTGTGTAATGATGCTCTAGAGGTTAATATCAATACGACGTTATGTAAGTTGAGTAATAACGCTCTAGAGGTTAAGATCAATACGACGATATGTAAATTGTGCAATCATGCTCTACAGGTTAATATCAATACGACGTTATGTAAGTTGTGTAATCATGCTCTACAGGTTAATATCAATACGGCGTTATGTAAATTGTGTAATGATGCTCTAGAGGTTAATATCAATACGACGTTATGTAAGTTGTGTAATGATGCTCTAGAGGTTAATATCAATACGACGTTATGTAAGTTGTGTAATGATGCTATAGAGGTTAATATCAATACGACGTTATGTAAGTTGTGTAATGATGCTCTAGAGGTTAATATCAATACGACGTTATGTAAGTTGTGTGACCATGCTGTAGAGGTTAATATCAATACGACGTTATGTAAGTTGTGTAATGATGCTCTAAAGGTTAATATCAATACGACGTTATGTAAGTTATATGACCATGCTCTAGAGGTTAATATCAATACGACGTTATGTAAGTTATATGACCATGCTCTAGAGGTTAATATCAATACGACGTTATGTAAGTTGTGTGACCATGCTCTAGAGGTTAATATCAACACGACGTTATGTAAGTTGTGTAATGATGCTCTAGAGGTTAATATCAATACGATGCTATGTAAGTTGTGTAATCATGCTCTAGAGGTTAATATCAATACGACGTTATGTAAGTTGTGTAATCATGCTCTAGAGGTTAATATCAATACGACGTTATGTAAGTTGTGTAATGAAGCTCTAGAGGTTAATATCAGCAAGACATTATGTAAATTGTGTAATAATGCTCTAGAGGTTAATATCAATACGACGTTATGTAAGTTGTGTAATGATGCTCTAGAGGTTAATATCAATACGACGTTATGTAAGTTGTGTGACCATGCTGTAGAAGTTAATATCAATACGACGTTATGTAAGTTGTGTAATGATGCTCTAGAGGTTAATATCAATACGACGTTATGTAAGTTGAGTAATAACGCTCTAGAGGTTAAGATTAATACGACGATATGTAAATTGTGCAATCATGCTCTACAGGTTAATATCAATACGGCGTTATGTAAATTGTGTAATGATGCTCTAGAGGTTAATATCAATACGACGTTATGTAAGTTGTGTAATGATGCTCTAGAGGTTAATATCAATACGACGTTATGTAAGTTGTGTAATGATGCTATAGAGGTTAATATCAATACGACGTTATGTAAGTTGTGTAATGATGCTCTAGAGGTTAATATCAATACGACGTTATGTAAGTTGTGTGACCATGCTGTAGAGGTTAATATCAATACGACGTTATGTAAGTTGTGTAATGATGCTCTAAAGGTTAATATCAATACGACGTTATGTAAGTTGTGTAATAACGCTATAGAGGTTAATATTAATACGACGTTATGTAAATTGTGCAATCATGCTCTACAGGTTAATATCAATACGGCGTTTTGTAAATTGTGTAATGATGCTCTAGAGGTTAATATCAATACGACGATATGTAAGTTGTGTAATGATGCTCTAGAGGTTAATATCAATACGACGTTATGTAAGTTGTGTAATGATGCTCTAGAGGTTAATATCAATACGACGATATGTAAGTTGTGTGACCATGCTCGAGAGGTTAATATCAACACGACGTTATGTAAGTTGTGTAATGATGCTCTAGAGGTTAATATCAATACGGCGTTATGTAAATTGTGTAATGATATTCTAGAGGTTAATGTCAATACGACGTTATGTAAGTTATATAACCATGCTCTATAGGTTAATATCAATACGACGTTATGTAAGTTATATGACCATGCTCTAGAGGTTAATATCAATACGACGTTATGTAAGTTATATGACCATGCTCTAGAGGTTAATATCAATGCGACGTTATGTAAGTTATATGACCATGCTCTAGAGGTTAATATCAATGCGACGTTTATGTAAGTTACATGACCATGCTCTAGAGGTTAATATCAATGCGACGTTATGTAAGTTATATGACCATGCTCTAGAGGTTAATATCAATGCGACGTTATGTAAGTTATATGACCATGCTCTAGAGGTTAATATCAATACGAAGTTATGTAAGTTATGTGACCATGCTCTAGAGGTTAATATCAATACGACGTTATGTAGGTTATGTGACCATGCTCTAGAGGTTAATATCAATACGACGTTATGTAAGTTATATGACCATGCTCTAGAGGTTAATATCAATACGACGTTATGTAAGTTATGTGACCATGCTCTAGAGGTTAATATCAATACGACGTTATGTAAGTTATGTGACCATGCTCTAGAGGTTAATATCAATACGGCGCTATGTAAATTATGTGACCATGCTCTAGAGGTTAATGTCAATACGACGTTATGTAAGTTATGTGACCATGCTCTAGAGGTTAATATCAATACGACGTTATGTAAGTTGTGTAATCATGCTCTAGAGGTTAATATCAATGCGACGTTATGTAAGTTGTGTGATAATGATATAGAGTTTAATATCAATACGACGTTATGTAAGTTGTGTAATAATGATATAGAGGTTAATATCAATACGGCGTTATGTAAATTGTGTAATGATGCTCTAGAGGTTAATATCAATACGACGTTATGTAAGTTGTGTAATGATGCTCTAGAGGTTAATATCAATACGACGTTATGTAAGTTGTGTAATGATGCTATAGAGGTTAATATCAATACGACGTTATGTAAGTTGTGTAATGATGCTCTAGAGGTTAATATCAATACGACGTTATGTAAGTTGTGTGACCATGCTGTAGAGGTTAATATCAATACGACGTTATGTAAGTTGTGTAATGATGCTCTAAAGGTTAATATCAATACGACGTTATGTAAGTTGTGTAATAACGCTATAGAGGTTAATATTAATACGACGTTATGTAAATTGTGCAATCATGCTCTACAGGTTAATATCAATACGGCGTTTTGTAAATTGTGTAATGATGCTCTAGAGGTTAATATCAATACGACGATATGTAAGTTGTGTAATGATGCTCTAGAGGTTAATATCAATACGACGTTATGTAAGTTGTGTAATGATGCTCTAGAGGTTAATATCAATACGACGATATGTAAGTTGTGTGACCATGCTCGAGAGGTTAATATTAACACGACGTTATGTAAGTTGTGTAATGATGCTCTAGAGGTTAATATCAATACGGCGTTATGTAAATTGTGTAATGATATTCTAGAGGTTAATGTCAATACGACGTTATGTAAGTTATATAACCATGCTCTATAGGTTAATATCAATACGACGTTATGTAAGTTATATGACCATGCTCTAGAGGTTAATATCAATACGACGTTATGTAAGTTATATGACCATGCTCTAGAGGTTAATATCAATGCGACGTTATGTAAGTTATATGACCATGCTCTAGAGGTTAATATCAATGCGACGTTTATGTAAGTTACATGACCATGCTCTAGAGGTTAATATCAATGCGACGTTATGTAAGTTATATGACCATGCTCTAGAGGTTAATATCAATGCGACGTTATGTAAGTTATATGACCATGCTCTAGAGGTTAATATCAATACGAAGTTATGTAAGTTATGTGACCATGCTCTAGAGGTTAATATCAATACGACGTTATGTAGGTTATGTGACCATGCTCTAGAGGTTAATATCAATACGACGTTATGTAAGTTATATGACCATGCTCTAGAGGTTAATATCAATACGACGTTATGTAAGTTATGTGACCATGCTCTAGAGGTTAATATCAATACGACGTTATGTAAGTTATGTGACCATGCTCTAGAGGTTAATATCAATACGGCGCTATGTAAATTATGTGACCATGCTCTAGAGGTTAATGTCAATACGACGTTATGTAAGTTATGTGACCATGCTCTAGAGGTTAATATCAATACGACGTTATGTAAGTTGTGTAATCATGCTCTAGAGGTTAATATCAATGCGACGTTATGTAAGTTGTGTGATAATGATATAGAGTTTAATATCAATACGACGTTATGTAAGTTGTGTAATAATGATATAGAGGTTAATATCAATACGACGCTATGTAAATTGTGTAATCATGCTCTAGAGGTTAATATCAATACGGCGTTATGTAAATTGTGTAATGATGCTCTAGAGGTTAATGTCAATACGACGTTATGTAAGTTATAAAACCATGCTCTATAGGTTAATATCAATACGACGTTTTGTAAGTTATATGACCATGCTCTAGAGGTTAATATCAATACGACGTTATGTAAGTTATATGACCATGCTCTAGAGGTTAATATCAATGCAACGTTATGTAAGTTATATGACCATGCTCTAGAGGTTAATATCAATGCGACGTTTATGTAAGTTATATGACAATGCTCTAGAGGTTAATATCAATGCGACGTTATGTAATTTATGCGACCATGCTCTAGAGGTTAATATCAATACGACGTTATGTAAGTTATATGTCCATGCTCAAGAGGTTAATATCAATACGAAGTTATGTAAGTTATGTGACAATGCTCTAGAGGTTAATATCAATACGACGTTATGTAAGTTATATGACCATGCTCTAGAGGTTAATATCAATACGAAGTTATGTAAGTTATGTGACCATTCTCTAGAGGTTAATATCAATACGACGTTATGTAGGTTATGTGACCATGCTCTAGAGGTTAATATCAATACGACGTTATGTAAGTTATATGACCATGCTCTACAGGTTAATATCAATACGACGTTATGTAAGTTATGTGACCATGCTCTAGAGGTTAATATCAATACGACGTTATGTAAGTTATGTGACCATGCTCTAGAGGTTAATGTCAATACGACATTATGTAAGTTATGTGACCATGCTCTAGAGGTTAATATCAATACGACGTTATGTAAGTTGTGTAATGATGCTCTAGAGGTTAATATCAATGCGACGTTATGTAAGTTGTGTGATAATGATATAGAGGTTAATATCAATACGACGCTATGTAAATTGTGTAATGATGCTCTAGAGGTTAATATCAATACGGCGTTATGTAAATTTTGTAATGATGCTCTAGAGGTTAATGTCAATACGACGTTATGTAAGTTATATAACCATGCTCTATAGGTTAATATCAACACGACGTTTTGTAAGTTATATGACCATGCTCTAGAGGTTAATATCAATACGACGTTATGTAAGTTATATGACCATGCTCTAGAGGTTAATATCAATGCAACGTTATGTAAGTTATATGACCATGCTCTAGAGGTTAATATCAATGCGACGTTTATGTAAGTTATATGACAATGCTCTAGAGGTTAATATCAATGCGACGTTATGTAAGTTATGTGACCATGCTCTAGAGGTTAATAACAATACGACGTTATGTAAGTTATATGTCCATGCTCTAGAGGTTAATATCAATACGAAGTTATGTAAGTTATGTGACAATGCTCTAGAGGTTAATATCAATACGACGTTATGTAAGTTATGTGACCATGCTCTAGAGGTTAATATCAATACGGCGCTATGAAAATTATGTGACCATGCTCTAGAGGTTAATATCAATGCGACGTTATATAAGTTATATGACCATTCTCTAGAGGTTAATATCAATGCGACGCTATGTAAGTTATATGACCATGCTCTAGAGGTTAATATCAATGCGAAGTTATGTAAGTTATATGACAATGCTCTAGAGGTTAATATCAATGCGACGTTATGTAAGTTATGTGACCATGCTCTAGAGGTTAATATCAATATGGCGCTATGTAAATTATGTGACCATGCTCTAGAGGTTAATGTCAATACGACGTTATGTAAGTTATGTGACCATGCTCTAGAGGTTAATATCAATACGACGTTATGTAAATTGTGTAATCATGCTCTAGAGGTTAATATCAATGCGACGTTATGTAAGTTGTGTGATAATGATATAGAGTTTAATATCAATACGACGTTATGTAAGTTGTGTAATAATGATATAGAGGTTAATATCAATACGACGTTATGTAAATTGTGTAATCATGCTCTAGAGGTTAATATCAATACGGCGTTATGTAAATTGTGTAATGATGCCCTAGAGATTAATATCAATACGACGTTATGTAAGTTGTGTAATGATGCTCTAGAGGTTAATATCAATACGGCGTTATGTAATTTGTGTAATGATACTCTAGAGGTTAATATCAATACGACGTTATGTAAGTTGTGTAATGATGCTCTAGAGGTTAATATCATTACGACGTTATGTAAGTTGTGTGACCATGCTCTAGAGGTTAATATCAACACGACGTTATGTAAGTTGTGTAATGATGCTCTAGAGGTTAATGTCAATACGACGTTATGTAAGTTATATGAAAATGCTCTAGAGGTTAATATCAATACGACGTTATGTAAGTTATATGACCATGCTCTAGAGGTTAATATCAATGCGACGTTATGTAAGTTATATGACCATGCTCTAGAGGTTAATATCAATGCGAAGTTTATGTAAGTTATATGACCATGCTCTAGAGATTAATATCAATGCGACGCTATGTAAGTTATATGACCATGCTCTAGAGGTTAATATCAATGCGACGTTATGTAAGTTATATGACAATGCTCTAGAGGTTAATATCAATGCGACGTTATGTATGTTATGTGACCATGCTCTAGAGGTTAATATCAATACGACGTTATGTAAGTTATATGACCATGCTCTAGAGGTTAATATCAATACGAAGTTATGTAAGTTATGTGACCATGCTCTAGAGGTTAATATCAATACGACGTTATGTAAGTTATATGACCATGCTCTAGAGGTTAATGTCAATACGACGTTATGTAAGTTATGTGACCATGCTCTAGAGGTTAATATCAATACGACATTATGTAAGTTGTGTAATCATGCTCTAGAGGTTAATATCAATGCGACGTTATGTAAGTTGTGTGATAATGATATAGAGTTTAATATCAATACGACGTTATGTAAGTTGTGTAATAATGATATAGAGGTTAATATCAATGCGACGCTATGTAAGTTATATGACCATGCTCTAGAGGTTAATATCAATGCGACGTTATGTAAGTTATATGACAATGCTCTAGAGGTTAATATCAATGCGATGTTATGTAAGTTGTGTGATAATGATATAGAGTTTAATATCAATACGACGTTATGTAAGTTGTGTAATAATGATATAGAGGTTAATATCAATGCGACGCTATGTAAGTTATATGACCATGTTCTAGAGGTTAATATCAATGCGACGTTATGTAAGTTATATGACAATGCTCTAGAGGTTAATATCAATGCGACGTTATGTAAGTTATGTGACCATGCTCTAGAGGTTAATATCAATACGACGTTATGTAAGTTATGTGACCATGCTCTAGAGGTTAATATCAATACGACGTTATGTAAGTTATATGACCATGATCTAGAGGTTAATATCAATACAGCGTTATGTAAGTTATGTGACCATTCTCTAGAGGTTAATATCAATACGGGGCTATGTAAATTATGTCACCATGCTCTAGAGGTTAATGTCAATACGACGTTATGTAAGTTATGTGACCATGCTCTAGAGGTTAATATCAATACGATGTTATGTAAGTTGTGTAATCATGCTCTAGAGGTTAATATCAATGCGACGTTATGTAAGTTGTGTGATAATGATATAGAGTTTAATATCAATACGACGTTATGTAAGTTGTGTAATAATGATATAGAGGTTAATATCAATACGACGTTATGTAAATTGTGTAATCATGCTATAGAGGTTAATATCAATACGGCGTTATGTAAATTGTGTAATGGTGCTCTAGAGGTTAATATCAATACGACGTTATGTAAGTTGTGTAATGATGCTGTAGAGGTTAATATCAATACGGCGTTATGTAAATTGTGTAATGATGCTCTAGAGGTTAATATCAATACGACGTTATGTAAGTTGTGTAATGATGCTCTTGAGGTTAATATCAATACGACGTTATGTAAGTTGTGTGACCATGCTCTAGAGGTTAATATCAACACGACGTTATGTAAGTTGTGTAATGATGCTCTAGAGGTTATTATCAATACGGCGTTATGTAAATTGTGTAATGATGCTCTAGAGGTTAATGTCAATACGACGTTATGTAAGTTATATAACCATGCTCTATAGGTTAATATCAATACGACGTGTTGTAAGTTATATGACCATGCTCTAGAGGTTAATATCAATACGACGTTATGTAAGTTATATGACCATGCTCTACAGGTTAATATCAATGCAACGTTATGTAAGTTATATGACCATGCTCTAGAGGTTAATATCAATGCGACGCTATGTAAGTTATATGACCATGCTCTAGAGGTTAATATCAATGCGACGTTATGTAAGTTATATGACCATGCTCTAGATGTTAATATCAATACGACGTTATGTAAGTTATGTGACCATGCTCTAGAGGTTAATATCAATACGGCGCTATGAAAATTATGTGACCATGCTCTAGAGGTTAATATCAATGCGACGTTATGTAAGTAATATGACCATGCTCTAGAGGTTAATATCAATGCGACGTTTATGTAAGTTATATGACCATACTCTAGAGGTTAATATCAATACGACGTTATGTAAGTTATATGACCATGCTCTAGAGGTTAATATCAATACGACGTTATGTAAGTTATGTGACCATGCTCTAGAGGTTAATATCAATGCGATGTTATGTAAGTTGTGTGATAATGATATAGAGTTTAATATCAATACGACGTTATGTATGTTGTGTAATGATGCTCTAGAGGTTAATATCAATACGGCGTTATGTATATTGTGTAATGATGCTCTAGAGGTTAATATCAATACGACGTTATGTAAGTTGTGTGACCATGCTCTAGAGGTTAATATCAACACGACGTTATGTAAGTTGTGTAATGATGCTCTAGAGGTTAATATCAATACGGCGTTACGTAAATTGTGTAATGATGCTCTAGAGGTTAATGTCAATACGACGTTATGTAAGTTATATAACCATGCTCTATAGGTTAATATCAATACGACGTTATGTAAGTTATATGACCATGCTCTAGAGGTTAATATCAATACGACGTTATGTAAGTTATATGACCATGCTCTAGAGGTTAATATCAATGCGACGTTATGTAAGTTATATGACCATGCTCTAGAGGTTAATATCAATGCGACGTTTATGTAAGTTATATGACCATGCTCTAGAGGTTAATATCAATGCGACGCTATGTAAGTTATATGACCATTTTCTAGAGGTTAATATCAATGCGACGTTATGTAAGTTATATGACCATGCTCTAGAGGTTAATATCAATACGACGTTATGTAAGTTGTGTAATCATGCTCTAGAGGTTAATATCAATACGGCGTTATGTAAATAGTGTAATGATGCTCTAGAGGTTAATATCAATACGACGTTATGTAAGTTGTGTAATGATGCTCTAGAGGTTAATATCAATTCGACGTTATGTAAGTTGTGTGACCATGCTGTAGAGGTTAATATCAATACGACGTTATGTAAGTTGTGTAATGATGCTCTAGAGGTTAATATCAATACGACGTTATGTAAGTTGTGTAATAACGCTCTAGAGGTTAATATCAATACGACGTTATGTAAATTGTGCAATCATGCTATACAGGTTAATATCAATACGGCGTTATGTAAATTGTGTAATGATGCTCTAGAGGTTAATATCAATACGACGTTATGTAAGTTGTGTAATGATGCTCTAGAGGTTAATATCAATACGACGTTATGTAAGTTGTGTAATGATGCTATAGAGGTTAATATCAATACGACGTTATGTAAGTTGTGTGACCATGCTCGAGAGGTTAATATCAACACGATGTTATGTAAGTTGTGTAATGATGCTCTAGAGGTTAATATCAATACGGCGTTATGTAAATTGTGTAATGATGCTCTAGAGGTTAATGTCAATACGACGTTATGTAAGTTATATAACCATGCTCTATAGGTTAATATCAATACGACGTTATGTAAGTTATATGACCATGCTCTAGAGGTTAATATCAATACGACGCTATGTAAGTTATATGACCATGATCTAGAGGTTAATATCAATACGACGTTATGTAAGTTATGTGACCATGCTCTAGAGGTTAATATCAATACGGCGCTATGTAAATTATGTGACCATGCTCTAGAGGTTAATGTCAATACGACGTTATGTAAGTTATGTGACCATGCTCTAGAGGTTAATATCAATACGACGTTATGTAAGTTGTGTAATCATGCTCTAGAGGTTAATATCAATGCGACGTTATGTAAGTTGTGTGATAATGATATAGAGTTTAATATCAATACGACGTTATGTAAGTTGTGTAATAATGATATAGAGGTTAATATCAATACGACGCTATGTAAATTTTGTTCTCATGCTCTAGAGGTTAATATCAATACGGCGTTATGTAAATAGTGTAATGATGCTCTAGAGGTTAATATCAATACGACGTTATGTAAGTTGTGTAATGATGCTCTAGAGGTTAATATCAATACGACGTTATGTAAGTTGTGTGACCATGCTCTAGAGGTTAATATCAACACGACGTTATGTAAGTTGTGTAATGATGCTCTAGAGGTTAATATCAATACGGCGTTATGTAAATTGTGTAATGACGATCTAGAGGTTAATATCAATGCGACGTTATGTAAGTTGTGTAATGATGCTCTAGAGGTTAATGTCAATACGACGTTATGTAAGTTATATGACCATGCTCTAGAGGTTAATATCAATGCGACGTTATGTAAGTTATATGACCATGCTCTACAGGTTAATATCAATGCAACGTTATGTAAGTTATATGACCATGCTCTAGAGGTTAATATCAATGCGACGCTATGTAAGTTATATGACCATGCTCTAGAGGTTAATATCAATGCGACGTTATGTAAGTTATATGACCATGCTCTAGATGTTAATATCAATACGACGTTATGTAAGTTATGTGACCATGCTCTAGAGGTTAATATCAATACGGCGCTATGAAAATTATGTGACCATGCTCTAGAGGTTAATATCAATGCGACGTTATGTAAGTAATATGACCATGCTCTAGAGGTTAATATCAATGCGACGTTTATGTAAGTTATATGACCATGCTCTAGAGGTTAATATCAATGCGACGCTATGTAAGTTATATGACCATGCTCTAGAGGATAATATCAATGTGACGTTATGTAAGTTATATGACAATGCTCTAGAGATTAATATCAATACGACGTTATGTAAGTTATGTGACCCTGCTCTAGAGGTTAATATCAATACGACGTTATGTAAGTTATATGACCATGCTCTAGAGGTTAATATCAATACGAAGTTATGTAAGTTATGTGACCATGCTCTAGAGGTTAATATCAATACGACGTTATGTAAGTTATATGACCATGCTCTAGAGGTTAATATCAATACGACGTTATGTAAGTTATGTGACCATGCTCTAGAGGTTAATATCAATACGACGTTATATAAGTTGTGTAATCATGCTCTAGAGGTTAATATCAATGCGATGTTATGTAAGTTGTGTGATAATGATATAGAGTTTAATATCAATACGACGTTATGTAAATTGTGTAATGATGCTCTAGAGGTTAATATCAATACGGCGTTATGTAAATTGTGTAATGATGCTCTAGAGGTTAATATCAATACGACGTTATGTAAGTTGTGTGACCATGCTCTAGAGGTTAATATCAACACGACGTTATGTAAGTTGTGTAATGATGCTCTAGAGGTTAATATCAATACGGCGTTACGTAAATTGTGTAATGATGCTCTAGAGGTTAATGTCAATACGACGTTATGTAAGTTATATAACCATGCTCTATAGGTTAATATCAATACGACGTTATGTAAGTTATATGACCATGCTCTAGAGGTTAATATCAATACGACGTTATGTAAGTTATATGACCATGCTCTAGAGGTTAATATCAATACGACGTTATGTAAGTTGTGTGACCATGCTCTAGAGGTTAATATCAACACGACGTTATGTAAGTTGTGTAATGATGCTCTAGAGGTTAATATCAATACGGCGTTACGTAAATTGTGTAATGATGCTCTAGAGGTTAATGTCAATACGACGTTATGTAAGTTATATGACCATGCTCTATAGGTTAATATCAATACGACGTTATGTAAGTTATATGACCATGCTCTAGAGGTTAATATCAATACGACGTTATGTAATTTGTGTAATCATGCTCTAGAGGTTAATATCAATACGACGTTATGTAGTTGTGTAATCATGCTCTAGAGGTTAATATCAATACGACGTTATGTAAGTTGTGTAATGATGCTCTAGAGGTTAATATCAGCACGACGTTATGTAAATTGTGTAATAATGCTCTAGAGGTTAATATCAATACGACGTTATGTAAGTTGTGTAATGATGCTCTAGAGGTTAATATCAATTCGACGTTATGTAAGTTGTGTGACCATGCTGTAGAGGTTAATATCAATACGACGTTATGTAAGTTGTGTAATGATGCTCTAGAGGTTAATATCAATACGACGTTATGTAAGTTGTGTAATAACGCTCTAGAGGTTAATATCAATACGACGTTATGTAAATTGTGCAATCATGCTCTACAGGTTAATATCAATACGGCGTTATGTAAATTGTGTAATGATGCTCTAGAGGTTAATATCAATACGACGTTATGTAAGTTGTGTAATGATGCTCTAGAGGTTAATATCAATACGACGTTATGTAAGTTGTGTAATGATGCTATAGAGGTTAATATCAATACGACGTTATGTAAGTTGTGTGACCATGCTCGAGAGGTTAATATCAACACGATGTTATGTAAGTTGTGTAATGATGCTCTAGAGGTTAATATCAATACGGCGTTATGTAAATTGTGTAATGATGCTCTAGAGGTTAATGTCAATACGACGTTATGTAAGTTATGTGACCATGCTCTATAGGTTAATATCAATACGACGTTATGTAAGTTATGTGACCATGCTCTAGAGGTTAATATCAATACGACTTGTGTTTTGTGTTGGGTTTAATGCGACGTTATGTAAGTTTTGAATGTCTAGAGGTTAATATCAATGCGACGTTTATGTAAGTTATATGACCATGCTCTAGAGGTTAATATCAATGCGACGTTATGTAAGTTATGTGACCATGCTCTAGAGGTTAATATCAATACGGCGCTATGTAAATTATGTGACCATGCTCTAGAGGTTAATGTCAATACGACGTTATGTAAGTTATGTGACCATGCTCTAGAGGTTAATATCCATACGACGTTATGTAAGTTGTGTAATCATTCTCTAGAGGTTAATATCAATACGACGTTATGTAAGTTATGTGACCATGCTCTAGAGGTTAATATCAATACGGCGCTATGTAAATTATGTGACCATGCTCTAGAGGTTAATGTCAATACGACGTTATGTAAGTTATATGACAATGCTCTAGAGGTTAATATCAATACGACGTTATGTAAGTTGTGTAATCATGCTCTAGAGGTTAATATCAATGCGACGTTATGTAAGTTGTGTGATAATGATATAGAGTTTAATATCAATACGACGTTATGTAAGTTGTGTAATAATGATCAAGAGGTTAATATCAATACGACTTTATGTAAGTTATATGACCATGCTCTAGAGGTTAATATCAATACGGCGTTATGTAATTGTGTAATGATGCTCTAGAGGTTAATATCAATACGACGTTATGTAAGTTGTGTTGTTGGTTTTGGTTTGTTTTGTGACCATGCTCTAGAGGTTAATATCAAACGACGTTATGTAAGTTGTGTAATGATGCTCTAGAGGTTAATATCAATACGGCGTTATGTAAATTGTGTAATGTTGGGTTTTTGGTTTGTTTGTGTATGATGCTCTAGAGGTTAATGTCAATACGACGTTATGTAAGTTATATGACCATGCTCTAGAGGTTAATATCAATACGACGTTATGTAAGTTATATGACCATGCTCTAGAGGTTAATATCAATACGACGTTATGTAAGTTATGTGACCATGCTCTAGAGGTTAATATCAATACGACGTTATGTAAGTTATGTGACCATGCTCTAGAGGTTAATATCAATACGACGTTATGTAAGTTATGTGACCATGCTCTAGAGGTTAATATCAATACGACGTTATGTAAGTTATGTGACCATGCTCTAGAGGTTAATATCAATACGACGTTATGTAAATTATGTAACCATGCTCTAGAGGTTAATATCAATACGACGTTATGTAAGTTATGTGACCATGCTCTAGAGGTTAATATCAATACGACGTTATGTAAGTTGTGTAATGATGCTCTAGAGGTTAATATCAATACGACGTTATGTAAGTTGTGTAATAATGCTATAGAGGTTAATATCAATACGACGTTATGTAAGTTGTGTAATGATGCTCTAGAGGTTAATATCAATACGACGTTATGTAAGTTGTGTAATCATGCTCTAGAGGTTAATATCAATACGACGTTATGTAAATTGTGTAATGATGCTCTAGAGGTTAATATCAATACGACGTTATGTAAGTTGTGTAATGATGCTCTAGAGGTTAATATCAATACGACGTTATGTAAGTTGTGTGACCATGCTCTAGAGGTTAATATCAACACGACGTTATGTAAGTTGTGTAATGATGCTCTAGAGGTTAATATCAATACGGCGTTATGTAAATTGTGTAATGATGATCTAGAGGTTAATATCAATACGACGTTATGTAAGTTGTGTAATGATGCTCTAGAGGTTAATGTCAATACGACGTTATGTAAGTTATATGACCATGCTCTATAGGTTAATATCAATGCGACGTTATGTAAGTTATATGACCATGCTCTAGAGGTTAATATCAATACGACGTTATGTAAGTTATGTGACCATGCTCTAGAGGTTAATATCAATACGACGTTATGTAAGTTATGTGACCATGCTCTAGAGGTTAATATCAATACGACGTTTTGTAAGTTATGTGACCATGCTCTAGAGGTTAATATCAATACGACGCTATGTAAGTTATGTGACCATGCTCTAGAGGTTAATATCAATACGACGTTATGTAAGTTATGTGACCATGCTCTAGAGGTTAATATCAATACGACGTTATGTAAGTTGTGTAATCATTCTCTAGAGGTTAATATCAATACGACGTTATGTAAGTTATGTGACCATGCTCTAGAGGTTAATATCAATACGACGTTATGTAAGTTATGTGACCATGCTCTAGAGGTTAATATCAATACGACGTTATGTAAGTTATGTGACCATGCTCTAGAGGTTAATATCAATACGACGTTATGTAAGTTGTGTAATCATGCTCTAGAGGTTAATATCAATACGACGTTATGTAAGTTATGTGACCATGCTCTAGAGGTTAATATCAATACGACGTTATGTAAGTTATATGACCATGCTCTAGAGGTTAATATCAATACGACGTTATGTAAGTTATGTATGAATGCTCTAGAGGTTAATATCAATACGACGTTATGTAAGTTGTGTAATGATGCTCTAGAGGTTAATATCAATACGACGTTATGTAAGTTGTGTAATGATGCTCTAGAGGTTAATATCAATACGACGTTATGTAAATTGTGTGACCATGCTCTAGAGGTTAATATCAACACGACGTTATGTAAGTTGTGTAATACACGGTATGTAAGTTGTGTATATGTCTAGAGGTTAATTCATACGCGTTAGATGCTCTAGAGGTTAATATCAATACGACGTTATGTAAGTTATGTGACCATGCTCTAGAGGTTAATATCAATACGACGTTATGTAAGTTATGTGACCATGCTCTAGAGGTTAATATCAATACGACGTTATGTAAGTTATATGACCATGCTCTAGAGGTTAATATCAATACGACGTTATGTAAGTTATGTGACCATGCTCTAGAGGTTAATATCAATACGACGTTATGTAAGTTATGTGACCATGCTCTAGAGGTTAATATCAATACGACGTTATGTAAGTTATATGACCATGCTCTAGAGGTTAATATCAATACGACGTTATGTAAGTTATGTGACCATGCTCTAGAGGTTAATATCAATACGACGTTATGTAAGTTATGTGACCATGCTCTAGAGGTTAATATCAATACGACGTTATGTAAGTTATATGACCATGCTCTAGAGGTTAATATCAATACGACGTTATGTAAGTTATGTGACCATGCTCTAGAGGTTAATATCAATATGACGTTATGTAAGTTGTGTAATCATGCTCTAGAGGTTAATATCAATGCGACGTTATGTAAGTTGTGTGATAATGATATTGAGTTTAATATCAATACGATGTTATGTAAGTTGTGTAATAATGATCAAGAGGTTAATATCAATGCGACGTTATGTAAGTTATGTGACCATGCTCTAGAGGTTAATATCAATACGACGTTATGTAAGTTATGTGACCATGCTCTAGAGGTTAATATCAACACGACGTTATGTAAGTACAAATAACGTTAATTTGGTCAATATATACGAATCCTCTGAAGAGAGCAGAGAGAATATTGTGTCTTCATAGCTTCCAGTAATTGTTTATTTTATATATATATATCGCGCTCTAAGTTCCTTAAATAATGAACATTCTAAAAAAGTGAAATGGTGACAGTGCAAACATTTTTCTTTCATTTCTTGGACTTTTATTTGGGCTGTGCCTGTTTCTATTAATAATATGTGCGTGGATAATCAGAATATTGGTACATGTAAGATGTATATATATATATATACTCAATTCCAAAATAAAGTGTGCACTTTGTTTTCTGTGATTTCGTTCTCAGATTCGTTACTCTTGGTCTACCGGTTCTTCGGCGATCTGCTACACCACCTGTTTGTTGGAACCGTTGGCGCAAGCGAATAATAGTGTTTCTGTGGCACCATAACGCCCTACTCACGGGCAAGCATTGTTAATGCTAAAATACGTTGATTTTCGCTCAATCTAGGCATGTTCGTTGTGTACCAATGTGAACTCAAATGTGATTTAACCGTTATGTAAGACATAAGGATTACACTAATACAAGTTTCCGGTGACATGTATATTTTCATCGGGCTGCACGTGCAAATCATGCGAAATTAAGTCTCACAGACTGGACTGACATTTTTTGCATACCACGTGGTAGATTATGCAATTGATCGATGACAAATATACTTGAGGTATACTATGCGAAATTTCTAACCGATACGTCTTCTAAATAGTGAAATATTCTAAATTCAAAAGTGCACACTTTATTTTGGAATTGAGTATATATATATGTCCACGACGGAACCGTATACAAATGTACTAATAATTGAATTTTTCGAACGTAAGAATTTGTTGTACAGATCCATTAAGAAATACAGGACACAATCTGACAACCAGATAACTAGTGTAGTATTACACAGAATACGTACTATATAGCAGCGACGTATTGTATAATTGAATCGTTCGGTAGTTAGAACATGCTATGCCGAGTCTTGCTCGCCCATCGATGAGCACGTGCCACAACCTGACAACCGGAAACGAAATGCATTTCACGCTTCCAAACTCGTTCATCTAACTTCAATTTTACTAATCGATTACTTATTTCGCTGTCCAATAAGAACACACGCCACACTAGTGGGCAGAGCTTAGCAGTTACTGTAAAACTTTCTGGAAATACAAAGTTGTTGTTTGTTGCAGAGAAATCACGTTATATCGCATTAAGACTTGATAGAGGTTCAAACGAAGTAGTAACAAACCATCAAAATGAAACATTTCTTGGAACTATTGTTTGGAGTTTTGGCGACAGTGGCAGCACTTGCAGCATCTCTAGAAGTTGATGAAAATGTAAACTTAGTATATCAAGAGGTAATTATTTATATTTATAAAGTTGTATCATAAATTATATATAAATATTTAGTTTATTTACCAGTTTAGTGCATAGTATATGTAGTATCTTTACATTCAGATAAATATATATGCTTAAAGCTACGTGGTATAATTCATATCTAAGATTCACCGTCTCCGTGGCCCAGTGGTTAAATAATGGTTACCGATTGCCTACCAGCCTGGCGCCTGGCATACAAGCATAGGATTCGGGAAGTACTGATGTTCATAAAAAGAGGTGTCTCATAAGTCAGAAATGGCTGGCCCTTTAAATACACTATAATAAACAAACACTTTACTTTACATATAAATAGTTACAATTATAGTACACTCATGAATTCAACACCAAAAAGCAAACTTCTCAATTTAGCTAAATATATTTATTTAGCAACAAGTAAAAGAAATGATATTAAATAACTAAATGAATGTTACTACTTGAATAATAATGATTTGTGAGACACTGAATACCAATACAACAATACATTGCGTAAATGTTATTGCTATGCTTACTCAAACCTTATATAATATCATGCTTTTCTGTAAACTTTGTATATAACCGCCAGTCATGTTTCTTGGCGATGGACATTATGCCAATAAAAACTTTGCCTTGACTTGAAATATATAAATATAATTATTTATTATCTTACATTCAGGTAAGTATATATGGGTAGACTATAGTTGCATCGTGTACATGTATTTCATATATAGCATTAGCTGTTTGTCATATCTTCCCTTCAGCTAGATATTTACGCTTATAGTTGCATAATATATTTCATATCTTATATACATGTAAATATTTTACATGTAAGTTTGTAACGTATATTTCACATTCCGGTCCTTTTGCGATTATTTGCCATATATGCTTAATCTCTAAATAATTGTTGTCGATATCTCAATATTTAATCTGGAAGATAGAACCATATTGAAAGAAATGAAAGAAAATGTCATTTATGTGAACGAAATGACATTGAAGATGAATATCATGTTGTGTTAATATGTCCAGTATATGAACACATTGCATTAGCGGTATTATTTTAATCATCCAAGTACATGGACATGTATTGAACTTTTGAATACTACTAGTGCAAACTTAGCCTGGGTGCCAGTCTGTCGATTTTTCACTTTTTATCTTCTGGCAAAATGACGTGATATGATCAAAAAGTCAATACGGCCCAATTAATAGTCTCGGTGTTAAAATATATTTATGTTCCCAGGCTAGTGTAAACTATATAATCAGGCTAGGTCTATTCCGTATGAAAGACAGAACGATCTGTAGCCCAGTTGTAGCACGCTGGACTGGTAATCCAGGGATCGCAGGTTCGATCCCCCTTCTGACCCTAATACAATTAACAGTCTTTCAGATGGGACATTAATCCGAGGTCTCGTGTCAGTGCTTTACACCGTGCACGTAAAAGAACCAGAGGAGACTGTGGAATGGGTCTCTCTCTGTATCATTGCACTATCCTCCAAAATCTAAAATGACTAATATCTTCAGGAGGCGTCACTCATATGGGCAACCGGTAGCGACGATAAATAAACGTAAAACACACACTCCGTATGAAAGTATTTAAACAGAGATAACATTATGATATGACGTTTATGTGTACATGTTTTTTAAATATTTTTGTTAAAGTGAAGTGCTGCAGCGCATTGATCAATTTCCCAATTGATGTTAATGTTTATATTATTCACTCTCCCTGTACATATTCACGCATGTTCTGTATATAGATATGTTCTGTATGAAAGATGTACATAGATGACTAGGTAGGCGAATATAGTTCTATTCTGTTCTGTTCTGATAGTATGTGCATGTTTTAAAGGCAGGTACTGCGAATAAGCTAATCCTTTGGGTGTTGTCTTCAATTTCACTTTCGCTTGACTGCCTATACTGAGTGTAGTTACGTGTCTTATTTATACACATTTATTTTAGCTCGATTGCGAAACAAGTTTTAAATTTTTTTTATTTAACCATATTGTATTGCAAATCAATAGTACATATGTCATACACGTAAAGATACAATACATAGCATGAAAATACAAATAGTTTAGGCCACACGTTTTAACAACATTAGACAACGACCCGCACCAGTAACCGAAACAAGTTCTTACAACTTATATTAATCACTCTCGAGACCTCATTCCTGGTGGAATCCATCCCCACGAAGGAGAGAGAAGAGGCAACGTGGAATTTAAATACCTTGCCTAAGGGCACTATCGTAACGGCTCCAGCGGGGCTGAAACACCGGACCGTTCGCACCTGAAGCGAACGCGCTACTACTGCGCTATCACGACGTCCCCGTAGTACGTGTCTTGGCGTGAAGAGATAGGCGAGTGTTGTCAAATTGCTGCATTTGGCTTGAACTTCTTTTTCTGAAAATAGTTTCGCACTTTGACATGTTACTACATATAGGGGTCCGATATGGGATTATGTATTAATGTAGATGTTTTTTTATCGCTCATATTAGTGCTAAGCTTGATTGATAATGTTTTTGTTTTTTTGTTTAAGAATTATATACGCATTTGAGTGTACTAGATATCATGTATATAAATATATCATTTGGGATGTATGCTATATATTGCTAGGCTGCAAATATGTTCTAATATCCGCTATATGAACAGGATATAAGCCGAAAACGATCCAATATGTAAAATATTGGACTGTATGAGGCCCGTAGACAGTACCAATAGTTTACATATTGGATCCGTTTGAGGCTTATATCTTACTTAAAACACACACTTATATAACAATATCCTACTAATTAAAATTGTTAATTTCGTACATTTACTCGTAGTATTTAATATAAAACGTTGGCCTTTTGACACCAGTCCAATATTAATAATAATGGACTGCAAGTACAAAGGTATGACGCCACGACAGTGTTTTAAAGAGGAATAAAGGTCACAGTAAGCACTCGTATAATTTATATCTGACATTCAGGTAAATATGTACGCTTAAAATTTCATATCTTAGATTCAGGTAAATGTGTACGCTTAAAATTTCATATCTTAGATTCAGGTAAATATGTACGCTTAAAGTTTCATATCTTAGATTCAGGTAAATATGTACGCTTAAAGTTTCATATCTTAGATTCAGGTAAATATGTACGCTTAAAGTTTCATATCTTAGATTCAGGTACATATGTACGCTTAAAGTTTCATATCTTAGATTCAGGTAAATATGTACGCTTAAAGTTTCTTTTAGATTAACATTTAAGGTAATATAGTATATTACATATTCAGGTACATATTTATGTCTAAAGTTACATAGTACATGTATATTTCATATGCATCTTAAATTCAGGTATATAGTTATGTCTAAGGTTACATATTATATTACATATCTTACATTCAGGTACACACGTTTGTTTAATGTTGCCTCGTGTGTGCCGTATGTTGCATTCAGTCAAACATTTCATTGAATTTAGTAAGTTATTACTATAGTATCATATCTAAAACTACATTTAGTCTGTAATGGCAGTTCTTGAATTTCGTTGTGTTCACCCAGTCTGCTCTGTTAGTTTGTGTATGGGGATTAACGTCACAGCCTATGTCATATGGCGACTGTCCAGTTAGTGGTTTAAACATATTTATTTTCTATCATGTACATGGTTATTTACAACAATTGAAAGATTGTCCAGTTATTATTGGTGGAGGGGTCGCACAAGTTCCTCTCCGAGCGGTTATTGCAGACACAGACGGGCATCCGATGGGTACAACCACCGACCTTTCGTAAGTCAGCTAGATAGGTCCGCACTTGAAAGAATCCCCCCCTCCAGTGGGATTCGAATCTACAGCGATGAGGGGCAAGTTATTTGAAGCCAACGACATTAACCACTCGGTCACGCAGGACCCGTTCTGCATTATGTTATAGTTAACTGTCAATCTCCATCATGTAGTCAAACTACCGAGGTTAATATTTGCATGCTAATCGATCGTTGATTATGATCTTACTACAGCGTAACACGTGAAGATGTGCTGTATCCCATTAGTATTCCAATTTTAGAATTGTGCTAGTTGTTCTTTGGGAACAAGGATATTATGATATTTAGGAACCACATGTCATGAAAGACAATATGATGTATTAGTGCCTAACAGAAGCCCCCTTAGTGTAATGGACAAGATGTTCGAATCGCAAACGAGAAGTTTTGAATTTGAGCCTACACACCACCACCAACCCCTACCGCATGAGAATTACGGCTGTGGTTTCCTTAGACAAGACACTTATAATCCACATTGCTTCTCATGTCTCCCTCATAGCTATGGATTCCATCATTTCTCCCTCATAGCTATGGATTCCATCATTTCTCCCTCATAGCTATGGATTCCATCATTTCTCCCTCATAGCTATGGATTCCATCATTTCTCCCTCATAGCGATGGATTCCATCATTTCTCCCTCATAGCTATGGATTCCATCATTTCTCTCTCATAGCTGTGGATTCCATCATTTCTCCCTCATAGCTATGGATTCCATCATTTCTCCCTCATAGCGATGGATTCCATCATTTCTCCCTCATAGCTATGGATTCCATCATTTCTCCCTCATAGCGATGGATTCCATCATGTCTCCCTCATAGCTATGGATTCCATCATTTCTCCCTCATAGCTATGGATTCCATCATTTCTCCCTCATAGCGATGGATTCCATCATGTCTCCCTCATAGCGATGGATTCCATCATTTCTCCCTCATAGCTATGGATTCCATCATTTCTCTCTCATAGCTGTGGATTCCATCATTTCTCCCTCATAGCGATGGATTCCATCATGTCTCCCTCATAGCGATGGATTCCATCATTTCTCCCTCATAGCTATGGATTCCATCATTTCTCTCTCATAGCTGTGGATTCCATCATTTCTCCCTCATAGCTATGGATTCCATCATTTCTCCCTCATAGCGATGGATTCCATCATTTCTCCCTCATAGCTATGGATTCCATCATTTCTCCCTCATAGCGATGGATTCCATCATGTCTCCCTCATAGCGATGGATTCCATCATTTCTCCCTCATAGCTATGGATTCCATCATTTCTCCCTCATAGCTATGGATTCCATCATTTCTCCCTCATAGCGATGGATTCCATCATGTCTCCCTCATAGCGATGGATTCCATCATTTCTCCCTCATAGCTATGGATTCCATCATTTCTCTCTCATAGCTGTGGATTCCATCATTTCTCCCTCATAGCTATGGATTCCATCATTTCTCCCTCATAGCGATGGATTCCATCATGTCTCCCTCATAGCTATGAATTCCATCATTCCCCCTCCCTCATGGTGATGAATTCCATCATGTCTCCCTCATAGCTATGAATTCCATCATTCCCCCTCCCTCATGGTGATGAATTCCATCATGTCTCCCTCATAGCTATGGATTCCATCATGTCTCTCTCATAGCTATGGATTCCATCATTTCTCCCTCATAGCGATGAATTCCATCATTCCCCCTCCCTCATGGTGATGAATTCCATCATGTCTCCCTCATAGGTATGGATTCCATCATTCCCCCTCCCTCATGGCGATGGATTCCATCATTCCCCCTCCCTCATGGCGATGGATTCCATCATTCCCCCTCCCTCATGGCCATTGATTCCATCGCGAATGTTGGTCTCGAGAGCGAGTTAACTAATGGTGTATGACTTATTTCTCGATCGAATTATGAAATCACTATACCAAATAGATGGCTTGTCGTCTATGTTGATCATGAAGTAATCTTGTTCATTATAAACAGACAGACTAAGTACCACTAACGTGCTTTGTTCTCCATTACCAGTAATCACAGCAGTCGGCGTAAGAATATACGCAATATTGCGTGCGTGCGTGCGTGCGTGCGTGCGTGCGTGCGTGCGTGCGTGCGTCGTGCGTGCGTGCGTGCGTGCGTGCGTGCGTGCGTGTGAAAGACTGTTAATTTTATTAGGGTCAGACGGGGGATCGATCCTGCGATCCCTGGATTACCAGTCCAGCGTGTTACCACTGGACTACAGATCCGTCTGTAATATTGGAGTGCATAACACGTATATCATGTACAGAATATAATACTGATATACCGTCAGGGGTTCGATCTGATGTAGCCGGTTGGTGAGGCCGCCAGCGATTTAAATACACGTAATGGTTATCGATTATCTGTCCGTCTCCGTGGTCGAGTGGTTACGGTCGCTGGCTTGTATACCACTGTAGACTATCACCACTGATTGGTCACGGGTTCGAGCACCGCTCAGGCCGTTTGTCATTTATATGAAACAGTTGGCAGTTTCATGCTGAGGTTGGTGCACCAAAAACTGGTTAACATCTGGAGCCTGTCCAGGAAAGGTGTTGTTTGGTAAACTATCCGTCGCTCAAATGGACAACCGCTATCAGCCTGGCGCATGGCCTGCACGGTTATGCATCGGGAAGTACTGCTGTTCATAAGCGATGTCTCAAAGTCAGAAATGGTTGGCTCTTTCAATATATGTGAAACAGACAAGCAAACAAACAAACTAACTAACTAACTAACTAACTAACTAACTAACTAACTAACTAACAAACTAACTAACTAACTAACAAACTAACTAACTAACTAACAAACTAACTAACTAATGCGGAACTGTATTAACTATTCATATTTGGTTTCACCCGCAAAGGTATGCAAGTACTTGCATATTAAAACTTCGGAAACAGTTGAATACTAAAATAACAACGGTTATTTATTTATATATATATATATAAATGCGAGATCCACTGATCTCCTATGGAGGCACAGGGCACGTCATGTGGATTGGACACAGTTGCAAACACATTACTTGGAGAAAACAGCATAACGTTTTTTAAGCTTAAAGTTTAAACTTTATTTAGTTTACAACGATTGTGAAGCAAGTTTTAACAACTTATATTAATCATTCTCGTTGGCGCGGATGAAAGCATAAATGTGGTCATTCGTGTGGGAGGAACCCGAAGTACCCGGAGAACACCCACCTGTCCGATCTGGCGACCATCGTACCATCTGATATACTTCCCAGTCCGAGAATCGAACCCGGGTTGCATTGTTGAGAAGCGAGCGCGCTAACAACTGCGCTAATCGGACATCCTTTTTTTAAAGTATAGGGTCAGAGAGAAACACGCTGGACTCTCATTCCAAGGACCGTACGTTCAATTCCCCTCAATACATTATTAAATTAATTAATTTACAATAAAACCTTCGGATGTTACTTTAGGCCGAGGTATCTCATTGCGCACATAAAGAACTGGATACACCTTTGGAATGGGGATATGTCTGTATCGCTGCGTTAGCTTTGGAGGTTAGGTTAACGACGGTACATAATTGCATGTTAACGACGGTACATAAGTGCATGTTAACGACGGTACATAAGTGCATGTTAACGACGGTACATAATTGCATGTTAACGACGGTACATAATTGCATTCACGTGCAGTAATGTTATTACGTATTGCTCATAAACAACAGTCATTGTTTGTAATTTATATAGCTAAAGCCTTAGGGGGAACAATATCCAATGTTGCAACCCTTTTGCTATTAGACAGTGTGTTTATTTCTGTACACAGTCTACACTGCCTGAAGCCAGCCAACCAACGGAATCACATAACTTGGTTGCTTAGCACAGATTGTTGCTTAATATATGTCAAATGTGTAACTAAACAACAGATTGGGAATCTGGAAACTGGCAGGTTGGCTGCTTAATGGAGGTGACCACTAACACATGTTTGACTATGATTGGCAGATGAGCGACTGCATTTTGCAAGATGGTTAGTAATCTACGTGGAATGGCTGGTGTAGTAGTAACAATATCACCGGAAGTTCTTCCTCAGTTTTGACATAACACACACTGTACTTATTCTGAACGATGACCTTTTAGGGCAACACAACTGACTGTTGTCCCGCAACAGCATGACAACAGGCCCGGCAGTCAGCAGCAGGTCGTCTATGGCGCTTCAGTATCATTCCATACCTTCAACACTTCTGAAGATCGGAAGTTAACAGCGGGTCGTCTATGTCGCTTCAGTATCATTCCATATTCCAACACTTCTGAAGATCGGAAGTTAACAGCAGGTCGTCTATGTCGCTTCAGTATCATTCCATACCTCCAACACTTCTGAAGATCGGAAGTTAACAGCAGGTCGTCTATGTCGCTTCAGTATCATTCCATACCGCCAACACTTCTGCAGAACAGTGATGCTTGAACGTGTTTCCCTCATCTTTAGTAATCGCATCATTCTGTCTAGAATATACTCGCGATTTGATACGCAATTTGACAACCAGACTTTCATACCGTGCGCAAGCCCACGCTACTGCTGTGAGATGTGTCCCGGGCTCGACGTGCATGCCGCTGGGAGGTCAGCTTTCTCTCATTAAATATTGTATACGATGTTGGATTTATAGTTATTATTTTATGTCTGTGGCGAATATTTGGGAAACAATTACAAACTGCAATTACAAACTGCAAAGGCAATTAGTCTAAACAATTTCCTTATTTCCAGATTGATGTGGCTTTAAAGACATTTATGAAAATCTATTAATAGCATATCCCTATGATAAATTGATCAGACATGATGCAGTGGAAAAAGGAAATTGTCATACATAATGAAGCATTTAAATATTTCTTATTTTTACTTTTAAATGCGTTTTTAGACTGTTAGCAAGATATATGCCTACGCTAGCCTGGGAATATATTTTGCCTGGTCAGTCAAATAAATATATTTTAACACTGAGACTATTAATTGGGCCGTATTGAGTTTCTAATGATATCAATTTTGTCAGAAGTTAAAAAGTGAAACATCGACAGATTTGAACCCAGGCTAGGCCTACGCGTATATATGAATATATATACTGTCCATTAAACGTAGGTAAGCGGCCATGGCACGCTGAGTTGTCACAGCGTTTGCTATGTAAACCAGAGGTTCCGTGTTCGAACATTGTTAGCTACTTTTTGTCTCATCCTGTGACATTTACTTGTTTTATTTTTCATAAATTGGCTGCCTGATTAGCGCAGTGTTTAACGTGATCACTTCTCCCAAGTGCAACCCGGTTTCGATCCTCGGACCGGGAAGTATGTGAGATAGTACGGTGGTTGTCAGTCGGGCAGGTGCGTTTTTCTTCGGGCACTCCGGTTTCCTTCCATATGAATGATCGCTAATGACGTTTGTACAGAACATAATGACGTTTGTACAGAACATAATGACGTTTGTACAGAACATAATGACGTTTGTACAGAACATAATGACGTTTGTACAGAACATAATGACGTTTGTACAGAACATAATGACGTTTAATATAAATTGTATTTTTCTTACAACGATCGCTAAACAAGCTTTAACAATTTATATTAAACACTTTCGTTGGCGCGGATGAAAGCGTATATATACAGAATACATACTTTTGCACGCACCACTGATAATGAAGTTTGTACAGAACATAAAGAAGTTTTTACAGAACATAGTTATAGCAAACAATACATAAACAAGTTGCAATGGAAAGGCATGGATACATTTGAAGCAGAGCATAGATGGTTGTTGTTTCCAAAGGGATACTGTTAATGTATTGCTAAATTTTCGTTCGAGATGTTGAACAATTTACCTGTTAGTTTATGTAAGTAAGGTAAAGAACTCTTGTTTAGCAGGCCATAGCAGGCCAAGTGTAATAATAGTGTTTCAGATTTATTTTCTCAAATCTCTAAATTTAGGGGAAATAGGAAGAAAATGATACTCACTTTCGATAAATCTGTGATTACAATAGATACAAATTCGTTCATTCCGTGGTACGTTTTTATAATGTATTTTAATAAGCAAACGTGCACTGAGAAGATTGTAACCATGGATACCAAATTGTGTCTGCGATTAATTACGTTGTCTTGACAATGTTAGACTGATTTGTGTTTATTAAAGCGACATTACATCGCAAAAAGCAAATAAAATGAATTTGTTCATGCATGTACAAATGCATTACTATAACGAATTCTCCTTAATATATTCAAACACTAACATTGAATCAATGTTGTGGTCTACAAACTTCAAATTTGAAATTAGGATTTCATATAACTGTCATCAGCGCTCCTCAATTGGCGTTTGTTTGTCATTGGAGTCAATACCAAACGCGCGATACTTTCGTTTAGTGATAATTTAACTAAGATTAGTCTACAAATAAATTTTCATAGGCACAACTGTGAGATATAACGGTAAATATGTACAATAAATCGTGTTATTCAGGATACACGCATTGTATTACGCATGAATATCGACCTGTTTACATTATTTTATTATGTCAACAAACCGCGTATACGACGTTTGTTTATTTGTTGAAATACTCAGTGTTTGAGGCAAATATTTAGAAAGGAATTATACCATATAATCGGATGGTATATAATGGAATAATATTACATTCCGCAGACATTTGCGTTTTCACCGATGTAGTGTCGCTTTAATTACCACCGAAACGCAGTTGTATATAGCATGATAATACAGATCCTGCATCTATCAATTTATAGGTACAATTCAATATCTCTGTTAATATCAGGAAATACTCAAAATAGCATGATAGGTAGATGAATGTTTTAATGTATATGTACTTGATCTACCAATGACGAACACAATTTACACCTGACTTATAAACGTGATAATCATAAGGAAAGAGAATGTCATTTATACAGCTGCACGCACGTTAATATGTTTTGTATAATAGTTCATGGCATGTACATTCTTCTATGCATGATGCCGAGTGGTGTAACGCGCTGACGTTAGAACTCGCCTTCCACCGCTATCATCAGGGATGCATGAACGCTCCCTATCAGGGACAAGTGATAAATGGTGATATGCGAGAATGTTGTCAGTCGCTTACGGAGGTTGGAGAGTTGAGTACTGGTTCTTACCCAGGAAATGCGGGCGGTCTACTCTCCGCCACAACATACCGGCCTTTCGGATCCGCCATTGCTACCGGGCTATTCGGCTTAGCCATTGCTATCGGCCATTCCGATCAACCATTGCTATCGGCCATTCCGATCAACCATTGCTATCGGCCATTCCGATCAACCATTGCGGCCATTCCGATCAACCATTGCTATCGGCCATTCCGATCAACCATTGCTATCGGCCATTCCGATCAGCCATTGTTACCGGTCATTCCGATCAGCCATTGCTATCGGCCATTCCAGTCAGCCATTGTTACCGGCCATTCCGATCAGCCATTGCTATCGGCCATTCCGATCAGTCATTGTTATCGGCCATTCCGATCAGCCATTGTTACCGGTCATTCCGATCAGCCATTGTTATCGGCCATTCCAGTCAGCCATTGTTACCGGCCATTCCGGTCAGCCATTGTTACCGGTCATTCGGACCAGCCATATTTGCCAGCCATTCGTGCCAGTCATTCGTGCCAACCATGCATGCAAATCATTTGTATCTATCATTCGTATCACATGCCAGTAAATAGTATTAATTAGTCGTAAAGTCATTCATACAATGTCATGATCCGAATTTGCTGACGGCTTTCGTTTAATACGATTTATTTAATATTGAATCATGAATATGTATAACGGTCAACCTGTGAAGAACGACCACCCATGGGAGAATACGACAATAGAATGTCGGTCTCTGTTCACGGTAAAGGAAGAGCATACACGAGAGAGTGTGGCAGTAGAAAGTCGGTCGCTGTTCACGGTAAAGGAAGAACATACATGGGAGAGTGTGGCAGTAGAAAGTCGGTCTCTGTTCACAGTAAAGGAAGAACATACATGGGAGAGTGTGGGAGTAGAAAGTCGGTCTCTGTTCACGGTAAAGGAAGAGCATACATGAGAGAGTGTGGCAGTAGAAAGTCGGTCGCTGTTCACGGTAAAGGAAGAACATACATGGGAGAGTGTGGCAGTAGAAAGTCGGTCTCTGTTCACGGTATAGGAGGGGCATACATGGGAGAGTGTGGGAGTAGAAAGTCGGTCTCTGTTCACAGTAAAGGAGGGGCATACATGGGAGAGTGTGGGAGTAGAAAGTCGGTCTCTGTTCACAGTAAAGGAGGGGCATACATGGGAGAGTGTGGGAGTAGAAAGTCGGTCTCTGTTCACGGTAAAGGAAGAGCACCCATGGGAGAGTGTGGCAGTAGAAAGACGGTCTCTGTTGACGGTAAAGGAAGAACATACATGAGAGAGTGTGGGAGTAGAAAGTCGGTCTCTGTTCACGGTAAAGGAAGAACATACATGGGAGAGTGTGGGAGTAGAAAGTCGGTCTCTGTTGACGGTAAAGGAAGAACATATATGAGAGAGTGTGGGAGTAGAAAGTCGGTCTCTGTTGACGGTAAAGGAAGAACATACATGGGAGAATGTGGGAGTAGAAAGTCGGTCTCTGTTGACGGTAAAGGAAGAACATACATGGGAGAGTGTGGGAGTAGAAAGTCGGTCTCTGTTCACGGTATAGGAAGAGCATACATGGGAGGGTGTGGCAGTAGAAAGTCGGTCTCTGTTCACGGTAAAGGAAGAGCATACATGGGAGGGTGTGGCAGTAGAAAGTCGGTCTCTGTTCACGGTAAAGGAAAAGCACCGTTGGGAGAGTGTGGCCGTAGAAAGTCGGTCTCTGTTGACGGTAATGGAAGAGCACCCATGGGAGAGTGTGGCCGTAGAAAGTCGGTCTTTGTTGACGGTAATGGAAGAGCACCCATGGGAGAGTGTGGGAGTAGAAAGTCGGTCTCTGCTCACGGTAATGGAAGAGCATACATGGGAGGGTGTGGCAGTAGAAAGTCGGTCTCTGTTCACGGTAAAGGAAGAGCACCCATGGGAGAGTGTGGCCTTAGAAAGTCGGTCTCTGTTCACGGTAATGGAAGAGCACCCATGGGAGGGTGTGGCAGTAGAAAGTCGGTCTCTGTTCACGGTAAAGGAAGAACATACATGGGAGAGTGTGGCAGTAGAAAGTCGGTCTCTATTCACGGTAAAGGAAGAGCACCCATGGGAGATTGTGGCAGTATAAAGTCGGTCTCTGTTCACGGTATAGGAGGGGCATACACGGGAGAGTGTGGGAGTAGAAAGTCGGTCTCTGTTCACGGTAAAGGAAGAGTATACATCGGAGAGTGTGGGAGTAGAAAGTCGGTCTCTGTTCACGGTAAAGGAAGAGTATACATCGGAGAGTGTGGGAGTAGAAAGTCGGTCTCTGTTCACGGTAAAAGAAGAGTATACATCGGAGAGTGTGGGAGTAGAAAGTCGTTCTCTGTTCACGGTAAAGGAAGAGCATATATGGGAGGGAGAGTGTGGGAGTAGAAAGTCGGTCTCTGTTCACGGTAAAGGAAGAGCATATATGGGAGGGAGAGTGTGGGAGTAGAAAGTCGGTCGCTGTTCACGGTAAAGGAACAGCATACATGGGAGAGTGTGGCAGTAGAAAGTCGGTCTCTGTTGACGGTAAAGGAAGAACATACATGAGAGAGTGTGGGAGTAGAAAGTCGGTCGCTGTTCACGGTAAAGGAACAGCATACATGGGAGAGTGTGGCAGTAGAAAGTCGGTCTCTGTTGACGGTAAAGGAAGAACATACATGAGAGAGTGTGGGAGTAGAAAGTCGGTCGCTGTTCACGGTAAAGGAACAGCATACATGGGAGAGTGTGGCAGTAGAAAGTCGGTCTCTGTTGACGGTAAAGGAAGAACATACATGAGAGAGTGTGGGAGTAGAAAGTCGGTCGCTGTTCACGGTAAAGGAACAGCATACATGGGAGAGTGTGGCAGTAGAAAGTCGGTCTCTGTTGACGGTAAAGGAAGAACATACATGAGAGAGTGTGGGAGTAGAAAGTCGGTCGCTGTTCACGGTAAAGGAACAGCATACATGGGATAGTGTGGCAGTAGAAAGTCGGTCTATGTTCACGGTAAAGGAAGAGCATACATGGGATAGTGTGGCAGTAGAAAGTCGGTCTATGTTCACGGTAAAGGAACAGCATACATGGGAGAGTGTGGGAGTAGAAAGTCGGTCTATGTTCACGGTAAAGGAACAGCATACATGGGAGAGTGTGGGAGTAGAAAGTCGGTCTCTGTTCACGGTAAAGGAAGAGCATACATGGGATAGTGTGGCAGTAGAAAGTCGGTCTATGTTCACGGTAAAGGAACAGCATACATGGGAGAGTGTGGCAGTAGAAAGTCGGTCTATGTTCACGGTAAAGGAAGAGCATACATGGGATAGTGTGGCAGTAGAAAGTCGGTCTATGTTCATGGTAAAGGAACAGCATACATGGGAGAGTGTGGGAGTAGAAAGTCGGTCTATGTTCACGGTAAAGGAAGAGCATACATGGGAGAATGTGGGAGTAGAAAGTCGGTCTCTGTTCACGGTAAAGGAAGAGCATACATGGGATAGTGTGGCAGTAGAAAGTCGGTCTATGTTCACGGTAAAGGAACAGCATACATGGGAGAGTGTGGTAGTAGAAAGTCGGTCTATGTTCACGGTAAAGGAACAGCATACATGGGAGAGTGTGGCAGTAGAAAGTCGTTCTATGTTCATGGTAAAGGAACAGCATACATGGGAGAGTGTGGTAGTAGAAAGTCGGTCTATGTTCACGGTAAAGGAAGAGCATACATGGGAGAGTGTGGGAGTAGAAAGTCGGTCTCTGTTCACGGTAAAGGAAGAGCATACATGGGATAGTGTGGCAGTAGAAAGTCGGTCTATGTTCACGGTAAAGGAACAGCATACATGGGAGAGTGTGGGAGTAGAAAGTCGGTCAATGGTCTCTGTAAATGGATCCAACATAC
This sequence comes from Archivesica marissinica, assembly GCA_014843695.1. Taxonomy (NCBI): domain Eukaryota; kingdom Metazoa; phylum Mollusca; class Bivalvia; order Venerida; family Vesicomyidae; genus Archivesica; species Archivesica marissinica. The sequence continues at coordinate 33,333,190 of CM026389.1, read as the reverse complement.
GGGAGAGATTTTGTGAGAATAGAAATTCGATCTCTGTTGACCAATGGTCATTAATCCTGATTTAATAGGATTATGCAAAATCAAGATTCCTATCCGCTTGGGTGGTCATTATTCACATGTTAACATTATTAATCGACGTAGTTAGTTTTCATCTTTATTAAAGTATTATCTACATACATACATATAACTTATAACGCAAAACAACATATAAAAAGTGGTTAGCAATTCTAAGTAGAATTACAAGAGATATATAGTACCAAAAGCGTACCACAGTAGTATAATCACAGGTTACATTACTGTTAGTTAACGTAATCACGTATTTACATCGTCAAGCCAGGAAACCAGGAAACAGATGCAAAAATTCAATTTATTATTTAAAACAAAAATGGGGGGAAAACACTGAAATTCAAAATCAAGCACGAACATGCTATTAAGACATTATTCACAGATTGATCATTATTTAGTGTTTTTTTGCAAACAAAAACATTTGGAGAGTGTTTGCATGCTGTATAAGTTTATACAGAGGTATCTGGGTGAGTGAATCGTCTAAGTCGATTAAGTCTGGTCTAAGATGCTTATGGTGACATCAGGAGACGGCAGCTTCTTCCTCCACACGGCGGCATGTCATGCAGCTTCTTCCTCCACACGGCGGTAGGTCATGCAGCTTCTTCCTCCATACGGCGGCATGTCATGCAGCTTCTTCCTCCACACCACGGCGGCAGGTCATGTAACTTCTTCCTCCACACGGCGGCATGTCATGCAGCTTCTTCCTCCACACGGCGGCAGGTCATGCAGCTTCTTCCTCCACACGGTGGCATGTCATGCAGCTTCTTCCTCCACACGGCGGTAGGTCATGCAGCTTCTTCCTCCATACGGCGGCATGTCATGCAGCTTCTTCCTCCATACGGCGGCAGGTCATGCAGCTTCTTCCTCCACACGGCTGCAGGTCATGCAGCATCTTCCTCCACACGGCGGCAAGTCATGCAGCTTCTTCCTCCATACGGCGGCAGGTCATGCAGCTTCTTCTTCCACACGGCAGCAAGTAATGCTGCATCTTCCTCCACACGGCGGCAGGTCATGCAGCTTCTTCCTCCACACGGCAGCAAGTCATGCTGCATCTTCCTCCACACGGCGGCGGCAAGTCATGCTGCTTCCTACCAACGGGTTCTTTTTAGTGCCACACCACCTCACTGTTGGTCATCCTACAGCTGATCTGACAGTTAAACATATTGTCGTCTCTGTCGCTCCGGCGTCTGGTCATACCTTCCCTCACTTCCATAAAACAGGGTTGTTGCTGAAGAGAGTGTCCCTTGTTGCAACGTCGACGACCAGACGATCCCAGTATCCATCGCTGCTGCTGTGAGATGTGCACCGATCGTGACGTGCACGTCATGAGAAGGTCAGCAGGGTGGGAGAGTATCATCTCCAGCTTAGTGTATATATTTAGGGTTTGTTGGTCACGTGTCTTGCCAGAGATATTCTAGGATTGTTTATTCGTCAACTGTTTTGCGAGATATATTAGTTTTAATATGGTATGCCAAGGCTTCTTTAGTGCTTGTTCGTGATTTGATTCTATGGATTGTTCGTAACATGTGTTGTCAGATTCGATTCTATGGATTGTTCGTGACATGTGTAGCCAGATTCGATTCTATGGATTGTTCGTGACATGTGTTGACAGATTTGATTATATGGATTGTTCGTGACATGTGTTTATTTGAGACATAATAGCCAAATATGTCTTAATGGGCTTTCTTCCTGACAATAGCCGCCCCAGATAAATATACTATGGTATATTGGTGACATGCTCTGTTAAATATATACTAGGGGATGTAAGCTACGTGACGTGACAATTATATTTTAGGATAGGGTTTGTAAGTGATATATAGTTCAGGGTTTGGCGTGACATGTCTTACTATATATACACTTAGGGCCACTTGTAACCCGACACTTATATAATTCGGTATTATTGCATTATTTGTGAAAGGATTTTGTTCACGTTTGGACCAAGAATAAATCAATACGTCATACGTACATACTAGAAATTTCTTTTTAATTCATCAACAATAATGTATAAAACTTAACAAATAACAAACATCACTGTATTATCAAAATTCACAAAATAATGACACAATGCAAAATCCGAACAATGTGAAAAGTCACCCAATACAATCTGTATGTCCGAGAAACTAATATCTAGTGTGTCCTCCCATGTCTCTTACGACGTGCACACACCTCCGTCTCACAGGTGAACGATATGATCATTTTTGTTCAGATAATGTAGCTGAATAACCTAATCTATAATTTCAAATTAATATATTGAACCATGATTTGAAAAGTGTCTGGTCTTGCGCTGTGTTATTTTGTGAATTTTGATTTTACAGTGATGTTTGTTATTTGTTAAATTTTGTACCTTTTTGTTCATCAATTCAAAAGAAATTTCTTGTATTTACGTATGATGTGTTGATTTATACATAGTCCTAATTAGAACGAAATCCTTTCACAAATAATCCAATTATACCGATTTATTTAAGTGTCGGGTTACAAGTGGCCCTAAGTGTATATTATACTTTAATCATATATGGATTGATGGTAACATTTCTTGCCATATATACTTCAGGGTCTGGCTTGACATGTCTTACTATATATATATTATACTTTAATCATATATGGATTGGTGGTAACATTTCTTGCCATATATAGTTCAGGGTTTATTCGTGACATGTCTTACTATATATATATTATACTTTAATCATATATGGATTGGTGGTAACATTTCTTGCCATATATAGTTCAGGGTTTATTCGTGACATGTCTTACTATATATATATTATACTTTAATCATATATGGATTGGTGGTAACATTTCTTGCCATATATAGTTCAGAGTTTGGCTTGACATGTCTTACTATATATATATTATACTTTAATCATATATGGATTGGTGGTAACATTTCTTGCCATATATAGTTCAGGGTTTATTCGTGACATGTCTTACTATATATATATTATACTTTAATCATATATGGATTGGTGGTAACATTTCTTGCCATATATAGTTCAGAGTTTGGCTTGACATGTCTTACTATATATATATTATACTTTAATCATATATGGATTGGTGGTAACATTTCTTGCCATATATAGTTCAGGGTTTATTCGTGACATGTCTTACTATATATATATTATACTTTAATCATATATGGATTGGTGGTAACATTTCTTGCCATATATAGTTCAGGGTGTATTCGTGACATGTCTTACTATATATATATTATTCTTTAATCATATATGGATTGATGGTAACATTTCTTGCCATCTATACTTCAGGGTTTATTCGTGACATGTCTAGCCAGTGAATGGGCGAGAATTGCGTTTGCTAAAACATATCTACGTAAAGTGGCACTGTAGACGTATTGAGTGTGGCGTTGTAGCAATACTTCGCGTGAACAGACCATCTAAATGCAAACTAGCTATCGTTTATTATTTCTCACGTGCTCCATACAGCTTTCATATAGATTGCTTTTGTTACACCTTATTATTTAGCTTATTAACAAGCTTCATTGTACGGTTTAATGGTAAATTATAGATAAATAATAGACGAATCACGCAAGCATCACGTCGTTTATAATATGCAATGCATGTATTAGATTATTACATAACATAGCATAATGTTTATTGGCATTAAATAGCATAAGAACATAGCTATACATAATGAAGTTTGACAACTAGTGAAATACATGCATGATACAGTTTTCTGAGAACTTTGGATATATCAGTTAATAATTAGTTGATGAAAAAGTACAATAAGTGACACATGAAATATCATTATTGTACTGTTCGTGTATTTATGTATAACTAGATGTTTTCTTAATTGAACATTACATAAGTATCAATATACAAATTAATACATTAACATATACAAATTAATACATTAAAATATGCAAATTAATACATTGACATATACCAATTAATACATTAAAATATGCAAATTAAAACATTAAAATATACAAATTAATACATTAAAATATACAAATTAATACATTAAAATATACGCAGTACTAGGTAACAGACTAGCTACCGATGTAAGATCCAATTAAAACGGGATAAAATTACCCCTTTCTAACAAGTTCGATCCCCCGCCTAGCAATAATAATATTAACAGTATTTCAGATGGGGCTTAAAACCGAGGTCTCATGTCGGTGCTTTACATCGTTCATTTAAAAGAACAAGAGGAATCTCTGGGTCTCTGTCTGTATCATTACACTATCCTCCAAAATGTGTTATTGCTGTGTATAGACTTTTCTTACTAACGATCATTGGCCGGAAGGCCGTGTGATTATAGGCGCCATCGTCGCTACGACCTCATTCGAGAATCATAATGTAACATATACCATTGGTGAACTAGAAAAAGTAGTGTGTGTTTTACGTTTATTTATCGTCGCTACCGGTTGCCCATGTGAGCGACGCCTCCTGAAGAGATTAGTAATTTTAGATTGTGGAGGATAGTGCAATGATACAGAGAGAGACCCATTACAGAGTCTCCCCTGGTTCTTTTACGTGCACGGTGTAAAGCACCGACACGAGACCTCGGTTTAACGTCCCATCTGAAAGACTGTTAATTTTATTAGGGTCAAACGGGGGATCGAACCTGCGATCCCTGGATTACCAGTCCAGCGTTTTACCACTGGGCTACAGATCCGTCTGTCTAGAAAAACTAGAAAATCGATGTGGGTGAAGTTAGCAGTGAGCAGTGTACTGCCAGTCTACTGCTGTAACTTCATCCACATATAAAATCGCGATACAACATAGAACGCATTATTCGTGATATTATATTATTTGGCTTATAGGCAACGTACATATAAACTAGATATTAGAAACACGTTAGAAGTAACTAGAAGACATATTTTAATAGTATCTGTTTAGTGCCTATACATGTTGATACCTGAGTTTAAAGCAGCATTATAATCGTAATAAAGGATGTTTTGTGTAAAATATCAATACTAATGTGTGTGTGTTTACAAAAATCGAAATAGTTGCTCAGAAACGATAAAATTCCGATAAATGTAAACCGTCGTATACGCGAATTTGTTTATCAACACGAAATGTAAACACGCACTGTTTATCAACAAACCAAAATGTAAACACGCACAGCGCGCATGCGTCAAACAGCGGTTGTAGAAAAGCACGTTGAACATGATGGACATATTTAGTTTAATCATATTTGATTGCATTCATTCTATATATACAATGTACACAACAAAACAAATGAACACACTTGTGTATAGTATATACGATTTATGTCATTGTTGTGCACAATAATTGTCAATAAATGATGAAGCACATGGGTTGGACCACAAGTTTTAACAGTATTAGTTACGACCCTCATCAACATACTAGATTGTAACAAACAAAGTGACTGAATACTTGAGTTGTGCAAATACTAACGTGGATGATTACTAATAAAAAGGGGAAATGTATCAGAGGAGTGAAAGTGCTTGGTGTGAGAAAGAGTGAGAACGAAAGAACGCGAATTAAAGCAAAGCTATGTCGGCTTCTTGCTGAATATGATGTTTTTATACAGACGGATCTGTAGTCCAGTGATAACACGCTGGACTGGTAATCCAGGGATCGCGGGTTCGATCCCCCGTCTGACCCTAATAAAATTAACAGTCTTTCAGATGGGACTTTAAACCCAGGTCTCGTATCGGTGCTGTACACCGTGCACGTAACAGAACCAGAGGAGACTCTGGAATGGGTCTCTGTCTGTATCATTGCACTATCCTCCAAAAATCTAAAATGACTAATCTCTTCACGAGGCGTCGCTCATATGGGCAACCGGTAGCGACGATAAATAAACGTAAGCACACACATGATGTTTTTATAATGTAATTTGCATAAGTTGCATATGTTTAGGGAATATACTTAAATTGAATTAAAACAATATGTAAATTTCGAACGATCTATATCACCTCGGGGTGATGACTAACAAAGGACAAACTAGGACGCCCCACGGTAGTACTGAAGTGAAGCCCCGTAAGAGGCGTGTACTGATGCGTTAGCTTGCCGCAACAACATGGAGATGAGCGGCGACTGAGCAGATACACAATACACTAAGGGAACAGTGAGGATCACCTGAGTTACAGCCGCCTGGTCCACCATAGTCAACAATACCCAACACGGTTATACTCTGGTTGTCCGATTAGCGCAATGGTTAGCGTGCTCGCTTCTCACCAATGCAACCCGGGTTCGATCCTTGGACCGGGAAGTATGTGAGATGGTACGGAGGTCGCCAAATCGGACAGGTGAGTTTTCTCCGGGTACTCCGGTTTCATCCCACACGAATGACCACATTGACGCTTTCATACGCGCCAACGAGAGTGATTAATTTTTTTTCATTTCATTTAGTTGATACATATTTCGACAAGTTTTTTGGTTTTTAATAGTATACATATTACTTCAGTTCGAGTATCTATATGTACAGTGTGTCCCTTAAGGATGAGTGCATACACAGATTGTCAAAAGTTAAAAGTGAACAATGGGTAACTAAGGTGTAGTTGTTAAAGCGAGAGAGAGAGAGAGAGAGAGAGAGAGAGAGAGAGAGAGAGAGAAGAGTGGCTGATCGCTTCTGCTTACTGACATTTCTATTTGTTAATAGGATAAGGAGTGTGTCAAAAAGGGATTTGTAGGGGTGGATGGGATAATTGATTTGGGGGTTCATTTGTAGTGTAAGCTGTTCCAGGTCCTGTGTTGTTTAGAGTTATCTTTGTACTGTATTTATGAAAACATTAATTGATATGCATGTATATTTGATTAGCTTAGTTAAACTTTGACCATTTCAAGTTGTGTCTATCTATTTTTCCAGAGAGTGATTAATATAAGTTGTTAGTACTTGCTTCGCAATCGTTGTAAAATACATAAAGTTTAAACTGTAAACCCAACGCATTCATGACCAAGCATATGCTACGAAATCAGGCTGTCAGATTAGTTGTTAGCACGCTCGCTTCTCAACCAATGCAACCCGGGCTCGATCCACGTAATGGTGGTTGTCGGATAGGTGGGTTTTCTCCAGGTACACCGGTTTCCTCCGACACGAATAACCACACACACGCTGTCATCCGCGCCAACGAGAGTGATTGATCTAAGTTGTAAAAGCAATTTGAGAACATCACAGTTAAAAGGTTGGCTACAACATATTTATTCCACTATATACATTCACAAAACAATACATTCACACAAAATCAAAGAATAGGAAAGGATCAAAACAGAAGCAGAGCTTATATAGTTTCTCTCCTTGCAGTTCAAAATACACAGTACTATTTTGGACGGTGTGGAGCTAATACATGTATAGCAAATGTGCATATTGCTTAGAAATGACAGAAATATGTTAAAAGTTTGGAGTCACTCCTCTATATCATTGTCAGATAGATAGAGAATATTAGGTTACTGTCTTATAAATTTTAATTTATTAGGCGAGTCGGAGAAAAAATACAAGGCGAGGCTCTGCTGAGCCTTGTATTTTTTCGGAGACGAGCCTAATAAATTAAAATTTATAAGACAGTAACCTAATATTCTATTTATCCTACATTCTGAGTGTGCACCCGACACAAAAACAAACATTCTATTTACCCTACATTCTGAGTGTGCACCCGACACAAAAACAAACAAACTAGCCATGACAGCTTACAAACTCGCTACGCACTTGGTAATATGTTGCGCATTGATATTTCTATTTATAGATAAATGATAAATGACATTTCTCTGACAACAGTAGTTTCCAGAGGGGTCTCATCGAGTGCTGTTATCCCAAACAACCTGACAGTTTGCCTGTACACGACTTTCTTCTTGGGACATTTTCCAAACTCAGCATACAACACAATGTGACCACAGACGCTTTGTTTATTTACAAACCGTAATCTGGGTCATAAAAACTTTATTAGGCACTGACTAATAAAGCAAAAATTATTAGGCAGGCCGTTTTTGTACGTTATTTCACATGAAGGTAGGATAAATATATTTAATTGCCTACCATGCCATATAATGTAACCCGTGAAACTCGTGCAAGTCATATAGCGCGTTCGTCTCACGTGCGAAAATCCCATAGTTCGAGCCCCGCTTGAGCTGTTACGATTGTGCACTTAAGCAAGGCATTTAAATTCCACATGTATCTTCTCTCTTCCCCGTGGCAATGGATTATATCAGTAATGAGGTCTCGAGAGGGATTAATATAAGTTGTAAGAACTTGTTTCGTAATCTAGCCAAACTAAATATGTATAAACTAATGTAACGCAAGTTGTGTGGCTATGCATAGAATCTGCTCAAGCGTAGCGGCGCAAATGAGTTGAACATACCAACTACACCACTAGGTAGAGAAGACATCACATGCCCACTAGATATTGATCTGTCTACAGTAATTATGTGTACAGCTGTCCCTTAATTAGACCATAGGATACAACAAGATAAAACCAGTAAATGTCTCACACTAGCCATGATCAGTACAGATTGCCATCGTTGGACCTGGACACACATGCACCAGCGCCATCAACCTGACCATGTGGCGAGGCAGATCAAACTACGGAGAAGCGTGTTCTCCAATGATATAGCACGTATAATCGACAAGAGGCATGCCTATCAGATACTCCACTCCACAAGAAACTTCATGGGAACTTTGACGATTTGAGGCGGACTATAATTCACACCGCGATTGCTGGCCTGCCAGTGTAGGGGCGGACGAAATTATGAAGAAGACACATCTGAGTATAAGTATAGCTCCAGTGCAGTAAATGGATGTTTCAGTATAATTATAGCTCTAGTGCAGTAACTGGATGTGTCAGTATAAGTATAGCTCTAGTGCAGTAACTGGATGTGTCAGTATAATTATAGCTCTAGTGCAGTAACTGGATGTTTCAGTATAATTATTAATTATATCTCTAGTGCAGTAACTGGATGTTTCAGTATAAGTATAGCTCTAGTGCAGTAACTGGATGTTTCAGTATACTTATAGCTCTAGTGCAGTAACTGGATGTTTCAGTATAAGTATAGCTCTAATGCAGTAACTGGATGTTTCAGTATAAGTATAGCTCTAATGCAGTAACTGGATGTTTCAGTATAAGTATAGCTCTAATGCAGTAACTGGATGTTTCAGTATAAGTATAGCTCTAGTGCAGTAACTGGATGTTTCAGTATAAGTATAGCTCTAGTGCAGTAACTGGATGTTTCAGTATAAGTATAGCTCTAGTGCAGTAACTGGATGTTTCAGTATAAGTATAGCTCTAGTGCAGTAACTGGGTGTTTCAGTATAAGTATAGCTCTAGTGCAGTAACTGGATGTTTCAGTATAAGTATAGCTCTAGTGCAGTAACTGGATGTTTCAGTATAAGTATAGCTCTAATGCAGTAACTGGATGTTTCAGTATAAGCATAGCTCTAATGCAGTAACTGGGTGTTTCAGTATAAGTATAGCTCTAGTGCAGTAACTGGATGTTTCAGTATAAGTATAGCTCTAATGCAGTAACTGGATGTTTCAGTATAAGCATAGCTCTAATGCAGTAACTGGGTGTTTCAGTATAAGTATAGCTCTAGTGCAGTAACTGGATGTTTCAGTATAAGTATAGCTCTAGTGCAGTAAATGGATGTTTCAGTATAATTATAGCTCTTGTGCAGTAACTGGATGTTTCAGTATAAGCATAGCTCTAGTGCAGTAACTGGATGTTTCAGTATAAGTATAGCTCTAGTGCAGTAACTGGATGTTTCAGTATAATTATAGCTCTAGTGCAGTAACTGGATGTTTCAGTATAATTATAGCTCTAATGCAGTAACTGGATGTTTCAGTATAAGTATAGCTCTAGTGCAGTAACTGGATGCTTCAGTATAAGTATAGCTCTAGTGCAGTAACTGGATGTTTCAGTATAATTATAGCTCTAGTGCAGTAACTGGAGGTTTCAGTATAAGTATAGCTCTAGTGCAGTAACTGGATGTTTCAGTATGAGTATAGCTCTAGTGCAGTAACTGGATGTTTCAGTATAAGTATAGCTCTAGTGCAGTAACTGGATGTTTCAGTTTAAGTATAGCTCTAATGCAGTAACTGGATGTTTCAGTATAATTATAGCTCTAGTGCAGTAACTGGATGTTTCAGTATAAGTATAGCTCTAGTGCAGTAACTGGATGTTTCAGTATAATTATAGCTCTAGTGCAGTAACTGGATGTTTCAGTATAAGTATAGCTCTAGTGCAGTAACTGGATGTTTCAGTAGAAGTATAGCTCTAGTGCAGTAACTGGATGTTTCAGTATAATTATAGCTCTAGTGCAGTAACTGTATGTTTCAGTATACGTATAGCTCTAGTGCAGTAGCTGGATGTTTCAGTATAATTATAGCTCTAGTACAGTAGCTGGATGTTTCAGTATAATTATAGCTCTAGTGCAGTAACTGGATGTTTCAGTATAGGTATAGCTCTAGTACAGTAGCTGGATGTTTCAGTAGAAATATAGCTCTAGTGCAGTAACTGGATGTTTCAGTATAATTATAGCTCTAGTGCAGTAACTGGATGCTTCAGTATACGCATAGCTCTAGTGCAGTAGCTGGATGTTTCAGTATAAGTATAGCTCTAGTACAGTAGCTGGATGTTTCAGTATAATTATAGCTCTAGTGCAGTAACTGGATGTTTCAGTATAAGTATAGCTCTAGTGCAGTAACTGGATGTTTCAGTATAATTATAGCTCTAGTGCAGTAACTGGATGTTTCAGTATAATTATAGCTCTAGTGCAGTAACTGGATGTTTCAGTATAATTATAGCTCTAGTGCAGTAACTGGATGTTTCAGTATAATTATAGCTCTAGTGCAGTAACTGGATGTTTCAGTATAAGTATAGCTCTAGTGCAGTAAATGGATGTTTCAGTATAATTATAGCTCTTGTGCAGTAACTGGATGTTTCAGTATAAGCATAGCTCTAGTGCAGTAACTGGATGTTTCAGTATAAGTATAGCTCTAATGCAGTAACTGGATGTTTCAGTATGAGTATAGCTCTAGTGCAGTAACTGGATGTTTCAGTATAAGTATAGCTCTAGTGCAGTAACTGGATGTTTCAGTTTAAGTATAGCTCTAATGCAGTAACTGGATGTTTCAGTATAATTATAGCTCTAGTGCAGTAACTGGATGTTTCAGTATAAGTATAGCTCTAGTGCAGTAACTGGATGTTTCAGTATAATTATAGCTCTAGTGCAGTAACTGGATGTTTCAGTATAAGTATAGCTCTAGTGCAGTAACTGGATGTTTCAGTATAAGCATAGCTCTAGTGCAGTAACTGGATGTTTCAGTATAAGTATATCTCTAGTGCAGTAACTGGATGTTTCAGTATAAGTATAGCTCTAGTGCAGTAACTGGATGTTTCAGTATAAGTATAGCTCTAGTGCAGTAACTGGGTGTTTCAGTATAAGTATAGCTCTAGTGCAGTAACTGGATGTTTCAGTATAAGTATAGCTCTAGTGCAGTAAATGGATGTTTCAGTATAATTATAGCTCTTGTGCAGTAACTGGATGTTTCAGTATAAGCATAGCTCTAGTGCAGTAACTGGATGTTTCAGTATAAGTATAGCTCTAATGCAGTAACTGGATGTTTCAGTATAAGTATAGCTCTAGTGCAGTAACTGGATGCTTCAGTATAAGTATAGCTCTAGTGCAGTAACTGGATGTTTCAGTATAATTATAGCTCTAGTGCAGTAACTGGAGGTTTCAGTATAAGTATAGCTCTAGTGCAGTAACTGGATGTTTCAGTATGAGTATAGCTCTAGTGCAGTAACTGGATGTTTCAGTATAAGTATAGCTCTAGTGCAGTAACTGGATGTTTCAGTTTAAGTATAGCTCTAATGCAGTAACTGGATGTTTCAGTATAATTATAGCTCTAGTGCAGTAACTGGATGTTTCAGTATAAGTATAGCTCTAGTGCAGTAACTGGATGTTTCAGTATAAGTATAGCTCTAGTGCAGTAACTGGATGTTTCAGTATAAGTATAGCTCTAGTGCAGTAACTGGATGTTTCAGTAGAAGTATAGCTCTAGTGCAGTAACTGGATGTTTCAGTATAATTATAGCTCTAGTGCAGTAACTGTATGTTTCAGTATACGTATAGCTCTAGTGCAGTAGCTGGATGTTTCAGTATAATTATAGCTCTAGTACAGTAGCTGGATGTTTCAGTATAATTATAGCTCTAGTGCAGTAACTGGATGTTTCAGTATAGGTATAGCTCTAGTACAGTAGCTGGATGTTTCAGTAGAAATATAGCTCTAGTGCAGTAACTGGATGTTTCAGTATAATTATAGCTCTAGTGCAGTAACTGGATGCTTCAGTATACGCATAGCTCTAGTGCAGTAGCTGGATGTTTCAGTATAAGTATAGCTTTAGTGCAGTAACTGGATGTTTCAGTATAATTATAGCTCTAGTGCAGTAACTGTATGTTTCAGTATAATTATAGCTCTAGTGTAGTAACTGGATGTTTCAGTATAATTATAGCTCTAATGCAGTAACTGGATGTTTCAGTATAATTATAGCTCTAGTGCAGTAACTGGATGTTTCAGTATAAGTATAGCTCTAGTGTAGTAACTGGATGTTTCAGTATAAGTATAGCTCTAGTGCAGTAACTGGATGTTTCAGTATAAGCATAGCTCTAGTGCAGTAACTGGATGTTTCAGTATAAGTATAGCTCTAGTGTAGTAACTGGATGTTTCAGTATAAGCATAGCTCTAGTGCAGTAACTGGATGTTTCAGTATAAGTATAGCTCTAGTGCAGTAACTGGATGTTTCAATGACATTTTGTATTGACAATATTTACGGATTAAAACCGTGTGTTTGATGTATAGAAACTGACGATTCCAGTAAAAAAGATTTTAATTTAAACAATATTTATTTCTTTGAATAAACATAGTCAAATATAAATATTATGTACATACATGTAGGAGAAAGCAATCTGCTTGTATGGTTACCTCTTTCCTACTACATTTATGTATGTATATGTATATATCTATGCTATGTGATACTTCAGACTTGTACAAATCACTGGCATGGATTGGTTTAATTGTTGATTTTGCTACCCATGCATACGATGCAATTCGCGTATCTTTTGTTCATCAGTTACTACAGAACATGTATGTATTTACATAGGATATTCCACATCAACGCTCATGGGTAAACACTGATGGGTAAAGTGGAATAATTGACGCTCGCTCATATGATTCGTCGGCGTCGAAGGTAACTAAGCGCGACCCACATAAAGGCAATTGACGCTAGCCCATATGGTTCCCTGGCTGAGAGGGTAAAGAAGAGCAATCATTAAGACACTTGAACGGTTCCTCCATTAGAGCAGGGCAGATCTCCATTTCGCTTGTTATGGACAAGGATCAAATCCCTCTTTGACAGCTTAAATATCAATGCATTGTTCTAATTTAGATTTGTGTAAGATAAAGTCTCTCTGGCATGGATTCAGTTTAAATACCAATGCGTTCTTATTAACCGAGATTTAATTATGTTAGATAACGTCCATTTGGTGTGGGTATTTTTGTCCGTGTGTGTAGGTCTAGGTGTGTGTTTTATTAAGATCCTTGTGCGCAGAAAATCCCATTTCCTGCTGTTAGTATTGCATGCCAAGTTATCTTAGCAAACAGTCATGGCCTAAATACCTAAATGATCATTTAATCGTGATTGCTGACACTTGTGAGACATTAATACTTGCGTACGTCGATCATAGTGTACTGTAGCTGCTTATCGCCTAGAAAACAGAGACCACTCCATTACTGATAAATACATAATACTTATATCATCGTGCGCAATGATTGCATACGTTCTTTGTCAATAGACGACCTATATCCCCGATGTAGGAAAATAGTTCCTAGCCAATATCATATAATTGAATCTCCAACGTAGAGATATGCCGTATTGACCTTTAGATCATTTCGAACAGAAAGTGGCAACCGGAAATAGACAAAATTTCACGCTGTCAAGATCCTAAAGTCGGACATATAATATTACCCAGAGTCGGTACTTTTTCGTTAGCCAATCAGAGACATTTACTGCTTGTAGTGGGAAGAGCTTACGGCTATTTGCAGCTAAATGCCCAACACACTGGAATGCATGTTTGACTGATAGCTAATAACCAACAGACCAGCTAACTAATAACTATACATTAGTAGGACATAGAAAGGACACAATATATATACATATATATACTAGTTCACTGCTCGGAACCATCGACACATAATATACATCAGTAGGCCTACACTTTAATATAATGTTTCCTGCTTTGGTCACTGTTTTTGGTGTGTTTATTGCGTTGCTGGCAGTGACGTCATTGGCAGTGGCAGCGTCTTTGGATGTAGATGATGCGAAAAATATTGTAACAGTTCAGGTAACTATTATTGTATGTGCGTTCGTCTGTTTTATTTGTCTTTGATACTCGTGTGATCTTGTTTCTAAGAATAGCCTTAGATTCTTTGAATTTATCTATGATAAAACTGGTTGAAACGTGGTTTTAATTTAGAAACTCGACAGCGCTGTACATAGACAAGCTACACGAGTATGCTCCATCTCACCGACATGTCCGATCTTGCTGTCCTTTTAGCGCAGTGGTTAGCGCGCTCGCTTCTCACCAATGCAACCCGGGTTCGGTCCTCGGACTGGGAAGTATGTGAGATGGTACGGTGGTCGCCAGGTCGGACATGTGGGTTTTCTCCGGATACTCCGGTTTCCTCCCAAACGAATGACCACATTTACATTTTCATCCGCGCCAACGAGAGTGATTAACATAACTTGTTAGATTTTGCTTCGCAATCGTTGTAAAATAAATAAAGCTAAAAACCGACACGTCCTTTATTCGTTATTAAGTTCAGAGTGCTTACGGGGTTCCTCAGTAAATGTGAAATACTAAGTACAGTGTGCGTTGTTTGTTTGATGTCATGCCAACATTCTGAGGGTGAACACATTATGGATAATGTAAAGTATGTTCTAACTTTCAAAGATTAATTGATGCAATTTAACTAGATTAGCTACACCTTAGGTTTCTTAGTAGATTACATTAGGTCAATACACTTGTACATTGATGGCCTTTGATAGAACTACTTGTTGATGCAGTGTTGCCGAGTTCATTAAATGCACGAACATATGCATATAAAATGATACTCGTCTTAACCAACCCGCTTGAATATTAAACGAATGAGAAGATACTCTAATATTGGTAGTTTAGCTCGATTGCGAAACAAGTTCTTACAACTTTATTCGCTCTCTAGCCATAATTCCTGATGGAATCAACCCATCGTCCTGAGGGGGAGAGAGAAGAGACAATGTGTAATTTAAGTGCATTGCCTAAAGGCACACGTTTAACGGCTATAACGGGCGTGAACTCCGGGCCTCTCACACCTGAAGAGAACGATCCACCACTACTGCGCTATCACCACCTCCACATGTTTGGTTAATTTAGATCTCGAACAATTATGTAACATATTCAAGTAATTTTCATAGCCACATATGGCAATATAAACATTGACTATACGGTGTTTGCGTGGTCCCGAGCTTCTGTGGTTCCGAGCTTCCTTGATCCCGATCTTCCGTGGTTCCGAGCTTCCTTTGTCCCGAGCATCCGTGCTTCCGTGGTTGCGAGCTTCCTTGGTCCCGAGCTTCCGTGGTTCGGTGGTTCAGAGCTTCCGAGCTTCCGTGGTTCCGTGGTTCCGAGCTTCCTTGATCCCGAGCATCCGTGGTTCCGAGCTTCCTTGATCCCGAGCTTCCGTGGTTCCGAGCTTCCTTGGTCCCGAGCTTCCGTGGTTCGGTGGTTCAGAGCTTCCGAGCTTCCGTGCTTCCGTGGTTCCGAGCTTCCATGGTCCCGAGCTTCCGTGGTTCCGAGCTTCCTTGGTCCAGAGCTTCCGTGGTTCGGTGGTTCAGAGCTTCCGAGCTTCCGTGCTTCCGTGGTTCCGAGCTTCCTTGGTCCCGAGCTTCCGTGGTTCCGAGCTTCCTTGGTCCCGAGCTTCCGTGGTTCGGTGGTTCAAAGCTTCCGAGCTTCAGTGGTTCCGTGGTTCCGTGGTTCCGTGGTTCCGAGCTTCCTTGGTCCCGAGCTTCAGTGGTTCCATGGTTCCGTTGTTCCGTGGTTCCATGGTTCCGAGCTTCAGTGGTTCCATGGTTCCATGGTTCCATGGTTCCGTGGTTCAAAGTATATTGTGTCCACCTCGTAACCGACTCTTTATATGAAGCTGGCAGTTTCTTACGGAGGTTGGTGCAGAGTAAGTTAAGTAAGTTAAGTACTTGTTAACCACTGGAGCCTGCCCATGAATGTTAGGCAAACTGCCCGCCGACCATATGGCCGAAAATGGTGCTGATGAAGGCGTAAAACCCGACCACACAAACAAATCCCGTAACCGAGAGGTTGTGAGTTCGATCTCCACAATAACCACAATGCTGTCCTTAGGTAATATACA
The DNA here is from genome assembly GCA_014843695.1 of Archivesica marissinica. Lineage (NCBI taxonomy): Eukaryota > Metazoa > Mollusca > Bivalvia > Venerida > Vesicomyidae > Archivesica > Archivesica marissinica. The sequence goes on along the minus strand of CM026389.1, from coordinate 33,316,750 downwards.
CACCAATCCATAATGCCTATTTACATCATTGTGCTGGATTTCATCAGGAATGAGGTCTCGAGAGTGCTGGATTTCATCTGGAATGAGGTCTCGAGAGCGCTGGGTTCCATCAGGAATGAGGCATCGGGAGCACTGGCGTCCATCAGGAATGAGGCATCGAGAACACTGGATTCCATCAGGAATGAGGTCTCGAGAGCGCTGGCGTCCATCAGGAATGAGGCATCGAGAACACTGGCGTCCATCAGGAATGAGGTATCGAGAGCGCTGGATTCCATCAGGAATGAGGCATCGAGAGCGCTGGATTTCATCAGGAATGAGGCATCGAGAGCACTGGATTCCATCAGGAATAAGGTCTCGAGAGCGCTGGATTTCATCAGGAATGAGGTCTCGAGAGCGCTGGATTTCATCAGGAATGAGGTCTCGAGAGCGCTGGGTTCCATCAGGAATGAGGCATCGGGAGCACTGGCGTCCATCAGGAATGAGGCATCGAGAACACTGGATTCCATCAGGAATGAGGTCTCGAGAGCGCTGGCGTCCATCAGGAATGAGGCATCGAGAACACTGGCGTCCATCAGGAATGAGGCATCGAGAGCACTGGCGTCCATCAGGAATGAGGTATCGAGAGCGCTGGATTCCATCAGGAATGAGGCATCGAGAGCGCTGGATTCCATCAGGAATGAGGTCTCGAAAGCGATTACACTACTATTGGAAGAACTTGCGAAGCAAACGATCTATTACAAATGTGTATAAACTAATTTGTATTGCACGTACGTCAAAGTGTTTTGGCCAACGTTTGGGGAAAACAACGTAAACTCTTAGAAAACCAAACATAATTTCTATCAACACTTTTCTTTTCTTGCTGTTATTAATGAAGACTCATACTGGAAATTGTTTCTTTAATTTACCACCATACTGCGTATCCATAGTCCCAGACGATCGTCTATTGTTAGCTTTAAGCTTTCTTTTCTGTCATTAAGATCACATTGCTTTAAATTGTCTTTGCTGCTAGAATTGTGATCGAGAGATCAGCGGTCTCTGGTAATCTAAATGCTAATTACATAGCGGCCGTGTCTTTTACTGGAAAAATGATTGGCATTGTTTATGACCCATATGGCGTTTTATCAATTACATACGCATAGAGTTTCGAGTCGCACAGCCACAGTGATAATCCATATCAAAGACAAATCCGGTGAGCACTTTATAGATGTTCCACCGCCTAATATATAGTTCAAAAAAGTGTATACAAATTTATTTTAGCTCGATTGCGAAACAAGTTCTTACAACTTATATTAATGAATTAATATTTTTTTATTAATAAATTAATTTTTTTTTTACTATATAGTCAGAACACAGGTGAAAACAGATACTTCTTTTAACTAATGGATCGGCTGTCCGATTAGCGCGGTGGTTAGCGCGCTCGCTCCTCACCAATGCAAACCGGGTTTGATCCTCAGACCGGGAAGTATGTGAGATGGTACGGTGGTCGCCAGATCGGACAGGTGGGTTTTCTCCGAGTACTCCGGTTTCCTCCCACACGAATGACCACATATACGCTTTCATACGTGCCAACGAGAGGGATTAATATAACTTGCTAAAACTTGCTTCGCAATCGTAAAATAAATAAAGTTTAAACTTAAATAATGAAATAAGACTTGGGAGACTCAGTATTACTCTCGGTCGATTTTCACGACAGAAACATACGCCATAATATGTGAAATGTGTTTTCCTGGCATTCATTTAGAACAATACCGAGTGCAAAGGAATGACCTATATAATATGGCAGTACACAGAAGATAGCACACATACACACGCGCATATAGTAGCATTCAAACATACAGAGGCAAATGATGTGAACTCATCGACCATAACCACTAGGCCAAGAGGCCATTATTATCAAAACTATTGTAATGTGTTCTTTTTACAGTTATTTACCAACCATCACCTTTCCTGGGCAGGCTCCAGCGGTTTACCAGTACTTTGTGCACCAACCTCCATACGAAACTGCCAACTTTTTCATATAACGAGACACAGGTCCTGGGCTCGAACCCGTGGTCATCTGTGGTGATAGGTTACAGTGGTATGCAAGTCAGCGACCGTAACCACTCGACCACGAAGGCGGGCGTAACTTGTTCATGATGTATCAAATAAATACACCCAGCAAAAGTCGTAGTGTTTTTCCCCGTTTATTTATCGTCGCTACCGGTTGCCCATATGAGCAACGCCTCCTGAAGAGATTAGTTATTTTAGATTTTGGAGGATAGTGCATGATACAGACAGAGTCCCATTCCAGAATCTCCTCTGGTTCTTTTACGTGCACGGTGTAAAGCACCGACACGAGATTTCGGTTTAACGTCCCATCTGAAAGACTGTTAATTTTATTAGGGTCAAACGGGGGATCGAACCTGTGACCCCTGGAATACCAGTCCAGCGTGTTACCACTGGACTACATATCCGTCTGCAACGCAAAAGTCGTAATCGATCACCTGGTGTTTTATAATATTTGGAGCATATTTTATTGCAGATGATTATACAGTAATTCATTGCATAAAGATATGTAATAAGATTAATCAAATAGATCGATTTGACTATTGATATTATGTGGTTATTGATATTATATGGTTATTGATAGTATATGGTTATTGCTATTATATGGTAATTGATATTATATGGTTATTATATGGTTATTGATATTATATGGTTATTGATATTATATGGATATTGATATTATATGGTTATTATATGGTTATTGCTATTATATGGTTATTATATGGTTATTATACGGTTATTGATATTATATGGTTATTGATATTATATGGTTATTATATGGTTATTGCTATTATATGGTTATTATATGGTTATTATATGGATATTATATGGTTATTATATGGTTATTGCTATTATATGGTTATTATATGGTTATTATATGGTTATTATATGGATATTATATGGATATTATATGGTTATTATATGGATATTATATGGTTATTATATGGTTATTATATGGTTATTATATGGTTATTATATGGTTATTGCTATTATATGGATATTATATGGTTATTATATGGTTATTATATGGTTATTATATGGTTATTATATGGATATTATATGGATATTGATATTATATGGATATTATATGGTTATTATATGGTTATTATATGGTTATTATATGGTTATTGTGATATTATATGGTTATTATATGTTTTTATTATATGGTTATTATATGGTGATATTATATGGTTATTATATGGTTATTATATGGTTATTATATGGTTATTATATGGTTATTATATGGATATTATATGGTTATTATATGGTTATTGATATTATATTGATATTATATGGTTATTATATGGTTATTATATGGTTATTATATGGTTATTGATATTATATGGTTATTATATGGTTATTGCTATTATATGGTTATTATATGGTTATTATATGGTTATTATATGGTTATTGCTATTATATGGTTATTATATGGTTATTATATGGTTATTGCTATTATATGGTTATTATATGGTTATTGATATTATATGGTTATTATATGGATATTATATGGTTATTATATGGTTATTGATATTATATGGTTATTATATGGTTATTATATGGTTATTGCTATTATATGGTTATTATATGGTTATTATATGGTTATTGCTATTATATGGATATTATATGGCTATTATATGGTTATTATATGGTTATTATATGGTTATTATATGGTTATTATATGGATATTATATGGTTATTATATGGTTATTGATATTATATGGATATTATATGGATATTATATGGTTATTATATGGATATTATATGGTTATTATATGGTTATTGCTATTATATGGTTATTATATGGTTATTATATGGTTATTGCTATTATATGGATATTATATGGCTATTATATGGATATTATATGGTTATTGCTATTATATGGTTATTATATGGTTATTGATATTATATGGATATTATATGGTTATTGCTATTATATGGATATTATATGGTTATTGATATTATATGGTTATTATATGGTTATTGATATTATATGGTTATTATATGGATATTATATGGTTATTATATGGTTATTGATATTATATGGTTATTATATGGTTATTGATATTATATGGTTATTATATGGTTATTGATATTATATGGATATTGATTTGCTACAAATACTGTAAAACTTCATCCTGAACGATTAGAATTGTGTTGAGACTACCATCAGAAAGTGGCTGCTTAGCCAGGTAGGTGAGGACAAATGTATAATAAAACAGCATATTGGGAATCTGGAAACTGGCTGCTTAATACAGGTGACCACTATCACAGGTGTGTCTGTATATCAACACAGGAATGTAATTTTCAAATAGTAACTTCACAAATGGTTGAACTTTTTTTCACAGTTTGCTTCAAATTTGAATAATTAAGAATGGATTTCTAGGACAATAATCCGCATATCTCAGCATGGGGCTTTAACACATCATTTGAATAATATGCTATCAGAAACACGTGTGTGAGCAGATTTGTACTTAAACACCCTATCTTTCATTATAATCCATGTTCTGTAAATTGGTATGTGTTATGCAATGTGCATGTGTATATGCAGTCTATACACTGGTATACTAGGGAAAAATTGTTTAAACTAAACACGTAGCTTTAAAAAAAGTTAAAACTTTATTTATTTTACAACGATTGCGAACTTATATTAATCACTCTCGTTGGCGCGGATGAAAGCGTATAATTATGTGGTCATTCGTGTGGGAGTACCCTGAGAAAACCCACCTGTCCGATCTGGCGACCACCGTACCATCTCACATATTTCCCGGTACGAGGATCGAACCCGGGTTGCATTGGTGAGAAGCAAGAAGCAGCTTGAATGTTATTTAGATAAGCACGAGCGTCTCTAAATGGTTGTATTGGAGTGCTCGTCTGAAATTATTTATTAATGGAGCATTCTATATGCAGCTTGCGGAGTAATCGGGCATTGTATGTCCAATATAACCAACAGCGCTATTTTGACTTCTTTGATTTAATGTTTAATTGATAAATTACAGATGTTTTCGTCCGAAGAATAGATCAAGTTGTGATAACTGGATTGCATGACTGTCTTGTAGAATGTTCTCTTGACCTTGTATAAACTTATTCAGTCCTATATACAGATTATATACAGTATTATTATTATTATTATTATTATTATTATATATATATTCTGTATAATTAAATGCAATATATAGCTAGTAAAGCACAAGACAAAACGACACCCTTTGACCTAACATATGTTTGGTAGCGAGGCTGAATTTGCATATTTGAGTGATTCTGATTAGTGTTTCCACCTGAACGAACTAGACTATTATTACAGTTATTATTATTATCTGGCAATAAACAGTTTCCTGAATTTATAGTAGCAATGCTATTTATACTTAAAAAAAGTATTTGTGGGGCTTTTTGCGATGCAATGTCGCTTTAAAGTGTGTGGGCCAAATGAAATAAGTCAGATGCAGAAATAAGCTGTCAGTCACAGGCGTTTTGACGCCAGTAGCAGTCATACCGTCGTACCCCCTAAAACTGACAACCACAAATCAAATCGTCTTTCGTCTGCGGAAGCATATCTGACATTGACAGAAAGTAGTTCTGCTCTGTAGTCAATGACGTAACACTTGGTCGTGTATTTGGCATGTCGACATTTCTTAAATACATTCTGCTGATCGATAAAAAATAGTGTTGCCTTTCCCATCAACACCTAAACAATTATTGCAATTAGTATGTATTCAATAGTATTGATATTGATTTAAGGTTATAAAAATCGTGTGTGACCTAAGGATTATGCAAAAAAGAGATAACATCCGAAAGTATCCGAATGAATTGATAGTAGTATAGTTACTTTGATTTTCCAGAATGGCTCCTTTTTCTACACAACTGTCGGAGATTTAATTTGCTATGCACATTATGTGCATGTGTATATAGTACTTAATGCCTTGCACAGTATATACATGTGTATATAGTACTTAATACTATGCACAGTATGTACATGCGTATATAGTACTTAATACTATGCACAGTATGTACATGCGTATATAGTACGTAATGCTATGCACAGTATGTACATGCGTATATAGTACTTAATGATATGTACATGTGTATATAGTACTTAATGCTATGTACATGTGTATATAGTACTTAATGCTATGCACATTATATACATGTGTATATAGTACTTAATGCTGTGCACATTATATACATGTGTATATAGTACTTAATGCTGTGCACATTATGTACATGTGTATATAGTACTTAATGCTATGCACATTATGTACATGTGTATATAGTACTTAATGCCTTGCACATTATGTACATGTGTATATAGTACTTAATGCTATGCACATTATATACATGTGTATATAGTACTTAATGCTGTGCACAGTATGTACATGTGTATATAGTACTTAATGCCTTGCACATTATGTACATGTGTATATAGTACTTAATGCTATGCACATTATATACATGTGTATATAGTACTTAATGCTGTGCACAGTATGTACATGTGTATATAGTACTTAATGCTGTGCACATTATGTACATGTGTATATAGTACTTAATGCTATGCACATTATGTACATGTGTATATAGTATTTAATGCTGTGCACATTATGTACATGTGTATATAGTATTTAATGCAATGCACAGTATGTACATGTGTATATAGTACTTAATGCTATGCACAGTATGTACATGTGTATATAGTACTTAATGCTATGTACAGTATGTACATGCATATATAGTACTTAATGCTATGCACAGTATGTACATGTGTATATAGCACTTAATGCTATGCACAGTATGTACATGTGTATATAGTACTTAATGCAATGCACAGTATATACATGCGTATATAGTACTTAATGCTATGCACATTATGTACATGTGTATATAGTACTTAATGCTGTGCACATTATGTACATGTGTATATAGTACTTATAATGCTGTGCACATTATGTACATGTGTATATAGTACTTAATGCTGTGCACAGTATATACATGCGTATATAGTACTTAATGCAATGCACAGTATGTACATGTGTATATAGTACTTAATGCTGTGCACAGTATGTACATGCGTATATAGTACTTAATGCTATGCACAGTATGTACATGTGTATATAGTACTTAATGCTGTGCACAGTATGTACATGTGTATATAGTACTTAATGCAATGCACAGTATGTACATGCGTATATAGTACTTAATGCTATGCACAGTATGTACATGCGTATATAGTACTTAATGCTATGCACAGTGTGTACATGTGTATATAGTACTTAATGCTGTGCACAGTATGTACATGCGTATATAGTACTTAATGCTATGCACAGTATGTACATGTGTATATAGTACTTAATGCTGTGCACAGTATGTACATGCGTATATAGTACTTAATGCTATGCACAGTATGTACATGTGTATATAGTACTTAATGCTATGCACATTATGTACATGTGTATATAGTACTTAATGCTATGCACAGTATGTACATGTGTATATAGTACTTAATGCTATGCACAGTATGTACATGTGTATATAGTACTTAATGCTATGCACATTATGTACATGTGTATATAGTACTTAATGCTATGCACAGTATGTACATGCGTATATAGTACTTAATGCTATGCACAGTATGTACATGTGTATATAGTACTTAATGCTGTGCACAGTATGTACATGTGTATATAGTACTTAATGCTATGCACATTATGTACATGTGTATATAGTACTTAATGCTATGTACATGTGTATATAGTACTTAATGCTATGCACAGTATGTACATGTGTATATAGTACTTAATGCTATGCACATTATGTACATGTGTATATAGTACTTAATGCTGTGCATAGTATGTACATGTGTATATAGTACTTAATGCTATGCACAGTATGTACATGTGTATATAGTACTTAATGCTATGCACAGTATGTACATGCGTATATAGTACTTAATGCTATGTACATGTGTATATAGTACTTAATGCTATGCACAGTATGTACATGTGTATATAGTATTTAATGCTGTGCACATTATGTACATGTGCATATAGTACTTAATGCTATGCACATTATGTACATGTGTATATAGTACTTAATGATGTGCACATTATGCACATGCTTATATAGTACGTAATGATATGCACATTATGTACATGTGTATATAGTACTTAATGCTGTGCACAGTATGTACATGTGTATATAGTACTTAATGCTGTGCACAGTATGTACATGTGTATATAGTACTTAATGCTATGCACAGTATGTACATGTGTATATAGTACTTAATGCCATGTACATGTGTATATAGTACTTAATGCTATGTACATGTGTATATAGTACTTAATGCTATGCACAGTATGTACATGTGTATATAGTGCTTAATGCTATGCACATTATGCACATGCTTATATAGTACTTAATGCTATGCACAGTATGTACATGTGTATATAGTACTTAATGCTATGCACATTATGCACATGCTTATATAGTACTTAATGATATGCACATTATGTACATGCGTATATAGTACTTAATACTATGCACATTATGTACATGTGTATATAGTACTTAATGCTATGTACATGCGTATATAGTACTTAATGCTATGTACATGTGTATATAGTACTTAATGCTATGCACATTATGTACATGTGTATATAGTACTTAATGCTATGTACATGTGTATATAGTACTTAATGCCTTGCACAGTATGTACATGTGTATATAGTACTTAATGCTATGCACATTATGTACATGTGTATATAGTACTTAATGGAGCCGTTACGATTGTGCCCTTAGGCAAGGCATTTAAATTCCACGTTGCCTCTTCTCTCTCCCTCGTGGCGATGGATTCCATCAGGAATGAGGTCTCGAGAGTGATTAATATAAGTTGAAAGAACTTCGAGCTAAAATAAATTTGTATAAACTAAGTGTCTGTGAAATTGCTCAATGTGCTACATTACAAAATGAAATGACGTAATTATAGTCATCTTAGCGCCACTAAGTGTCATTTCCATAGAGAACATGTTTATAAATAATAGACTTTCACACACGCATTTTGACAGTTAATCAGTAGAGCAGTCCTGATACATGACAGATACAGAATAAGTTGCTGCTTTTACATGTCAGGAACTTAGTGTGCTGATCCATTAACTAACCCTGTGCACGCTAACAGCAGATAAAATCACTTTCCCAAACAGCATGCAGTCAGATATGCAGATATACAGCCGGATCTATGTTGTTTGCTATTCGGATAGTGGAGCTAACACACTTAGCTGAATAGCAAGCAACATAGATCCTGATCAGATTCAGCGCTACGCCGCGGCTGATCTGGATCTATGTTGTTTGCAAATGTGATTTTATTTACTCAGCAGGCAAAGGGTTAATCTTCCGAAAGTTGTAGTTGGTGGTAGTGCGTGGATATGTAAGAGTGTTCATAACTTCGTACAGTTCGCCGAAACAACATTGTACCGTTTAGTTTAAACATTATTTATTTCAGTATTTGTACATGTAATCAAGAAATGAACATTTTACATATAATTTAACAGCAGTAGACTGAAAGGGATTAGAACGAAAGAAAACTTATATAGTTCTTCTCCCTATCAATTGATTGATATACAATAGGCAGGAAAATAATATATAATATAACAATGAAAATACGTGGAATCTATTCTAGGTATTTGCTAAAGAATTTGCTAAAGAATTTGCTAAAGAATTTGCTAAACCGTTTACAAGTATTTAGTAATTGCTTTTAGAGTCACCTATTTGGAATGGAAATGTACACTAGTAGGTCTACTGTTGAAGCAAAACCTTATTGCACTAATTAACTGCAAGTCAAGTCAAGTCAAAAATATTTTATTATCTCATTTCATGACAAACATGACTTCGTGGAAGTCGTGATAGCGCCGTGGAAGGGCGATCGCTTCATGTGCGAAAGAACCGGAGTTCGAGCCCCACTGTAGCCGTTACGAATGTGCACTTAGACAAGGCATTTAAATTCCACATTGCCTCTTCTCTCTCCTTCATGGCGATGGATTCCATCATGAATGAGGTCTCGAGAGAGATTAATATAAGTTGAAAGAACTTGATTCGCAATCGAGCTAAAATAAATGTGTATTAACTCAAATTTAGTGAGGTATTACAATCAATACAATACATGAGGCTCATAGATACTAAGTATTACTAACAAAATTGCACAAGTATATTAACAATGATAGTAATATTACTAACACAATTATACATGTATAACAATGACGTGTGCATGACGTGTGCATGACGGTGGTTCAATGTAACATAGTATATCTGCCGAAGCTTCAACATTTTACGATACGTTATAATATTTGTACCATTCTGTCATATAATATATCTGTATTTCTAAACGAACTAAAGCATAAGTAACATTTACATTGCCACATTCTGCGTATTATCTGAGAAAAATGAAAGCTTAGTTATCATATTTTTTCTTTACACATATATTATTGACATGTTTGCATTATAGTTTAAAGCATACATTTAATAAATTTACATATATTTATAAATTCACCATTATTATTCGTATTCATTAGCTGCTCAAATGTATACATAGTTGGTCTTCTGTAATGAAGGTTTGAGAAATGTTTTACTTTCGTTTTCAAAATGATCACATTCAAATAAATAATGAAATTCGTCGCCTATTTCATTTACACAATGGTTACAAAATCTACGGTTACCTGGTACTCTGTTCCAGTTTCCTGTTTCAATTTGGGAGTCTATGGTTTCTAGTTCTAAACTTAGTGTCATAAGAAATAAATACCAATTAGTGATAAACCGATTATAGCTAAGTCGCCGACAATCGTACGCCGGCATGGACATCGGCGATAATCGATTGTGAAAATGTGTAATCGATTATAATCAACGAGTCTTTTTTTTTTTTTTTTTTTTGGAACCACGTTTAAGGCCCGTTTATTTTCCTCGTCATAGGTGACCTGTGGGTCGAGGGCATCCCACAAGCACCTTACAATAATGTACATTTTTTAACGAGTAGAATAAACAAATGGCATGAATAATAGTGTATATAAATATATCAAGTCATTATCATGTTGGCCTTAAAGTGGTGAAAAAATGTTCAGTTACACTTAGAAAAAAAAAGAAGAGAAAAGTGGTCTGCAGCATTCTACCAAGTGATTGATGACAATTATTTTCAATATAATTTTAAATTAAAACTTTTTAGCATATTGCTTCCATATTTCGTCAAATTCAAATAATTTGTTCTGTATTGAAGCTGTCTCAAGTTCAGTATCATATAATAGTTTTAATCGACACATCAGATGTTGAACGGATGGTTTTATGTCTTTATTTTTGTCTCTTACTTTTATGTTTGTTTATACCTCAAATAAAACTACGATTTACTATTGGCTGTATTTTATTAGCATTGCACGTTTGCAACAACAATTCTAACTGTATCTAGTACTAGACTTTTCACTAGTATGTCACTAAGTGTTCTGTCCTCTATTAACTTAAAAACTAATTTTATATCAGGTGGCAGTCCAGTAACTTAAAGTCTAGTACTCAGATGTAACTGAGTAACTAATTTGTCGAAACTAGTAACTTGTAAGTAATTTATTAGTACTAAATAGATTGTTAAATTCACAAATTAGATGGAATGATTTTGATTTATAACTATATCAATTGCCCGATTAATAATCAATTATCTAATCGGTTTACCCGTCCGATTATTCCGATTAATCGATTATTGATTTTGAAACCGATGCACATCACTAATACCAATGACATAGACGATGAATACAGCTTTGCGTTTGTGTGTGTGTGTGTGTGTGTGTGTGTGTGTGTGTGTGTGT
>CM026389.1:33277755-33302755 GCA_014843695.1 Archivesica marissinica | reverse complement strand
ATATCTTCAGGAGGCGTCGCTCATATGGGTAACCGGTAGCGACGATAAACGTAAAACACAAAAAGTGTGTATGTGTTTGTCAATTCCCTAGCAACAGTTTAATGTGCTTCTTCATAAATAATACTTGATGCTGTACGATATTCTGCTGAAATATAATGTACATTCCCTGATACAATGAACACACTTGAATATGTATCTAACAAATCATGTGGTGATGTAAATATATTATATATAATTAATTTATTATTTAATTATGTATTAATATATGATTATAATGTACTATGTACAAGTATGCAAATAAACTGTTGTTCTGTGCTGTTCCTTAAACTGTGCAAAACAGTGTGTCATATTCCACAAATGTTCAATACATTGTGTCATATTCCACAACTGTGCAATACATTGTGTCATATTCCACAACTGTACAATACATTGTGTCATATTCCACAACTGAGCAATACATTGTGTCATATTGCACAACTGTGCAATACATTGTGTCATATTCCACAACTTAACAATACATTGTGTCATATTCCACAACAGAGCAATACATTGTGTCATATTCCACAACTGAACAATACATTGTGTCATATTCCACAACTGAACAATACATTGTGTCATATTCCACAACTGAACAATACATTGTGTCATATTCCACAACTGTGCAATACATTATGTCATATTCCACAACTTAACAATACATTGTGTCATATTCCACAACAGAGCAACACATTGTGTCATATTCCACAACTGAGCAATACATTGTGTCATATTCCACAACTGAACAATACATTGTGTCATATTCCACAACTGAACAATACATTGTGTCATATTCCACAACTGAACAATACATTGTGTCATATTCCACAACTGAAAAATACATTGTGGTGTCATATTCCACAACTGAACAATACATTGTGTCATATTCCACAACTGTGCAATACATTGTGTCATATTCCACAACTGAACAATACATTGTGTCATATTCCACAACTGAGCAATACATTGTGTCATATTCCACAACTGTGCAATACATTATGTCATATTCCACAACTTAACAATACATTGTGTCATATTCCACAACTGAACAATACATTGTGTCATATTCTACAACTGAACAATGCACTGTGTCATATTCCACAACTGAACAATACATTGTGTCATATTCCACAACTGAACAATACATTGTGTCATATTGCACAACTGAAAAATACATTGTGTCATATTCCACAACTGAACAATACATGGTGGTGTCATATTCCACAACTGAACAATTCATTGTGGTGTCATATTCCACAACTGTGCAATACATTGTGTCATATTCCACAACTGAACAATACATTGTGTCATATTCCACAACTGAACAATACATTGTGGTGTCATATTCCACAACTGAACAATACATTGTGGTGTCATATTCCACAACTGAACAATTCATTGTGGTGTCATATTCCACAACTGTGCAATACATTGTGTCATATTTCACAACTGAGCAATACATTGTGTCATATTCCACAACTTAACAATACATTGTGTCATATTCCACAACAGAGCAACACATTGTGTCATATTCCACAACTGAGCTATACATTGTGTCATATTCCACAACTGAGCAATACATTTAAGGAATGAATCGCGAGTTAATAGTTTTCATTGGGTATGAACTACAGTGGGTGTGTTTAAAGTTACCGTCAGCATATTCCGCAAAATGCCGATTGCGTATCCAGTATATGCAGTACCCGTAGAAATGACCTAATTGTTAATGTAATGCATCGCCATGAGGGAGAGAAAGAAGCAATATGGATTTGTCTTGGCACCACCATCACCGTCACTCTGGCGGGACTCAATCTCACAACCCTTCGATTAAGAGAGACGAACACCGTGTCCATTTCACCTCTATTCTGACAAGGCTCGAATTAACAATCACTAGATTACCAGACAGGCACCGTGCCCATTACATCTCTACCACCTTGGTTCTGGTAGGGCACGAACTCACAATTACTAGTTTACATGGCGGATATCGTGTCCATTATATTCCTACACCGTGACTCTGATGAGGTTCGATACTCGCAACCACTCGGTTACTATGGGAACATCATATGTAAAACGCTAGCACTTTCATCGTAGTCCATGACGGTGTATCCATGACATCGCAGAGGCTCCACCTGCGCTCTTTGGTTCGAACCAATGGTTTATCTAAAACAATAACTTCAAATATTATCATTCTCAGAATACAGTAGCATAACGAGCGGTAAACTGATAGCTGCAGGGTGCTATTGTCAACCAATATTCTAATGAAGCAATCTTTATTTGCCACAAAACACACTTTGCCCCCAGTAATCGTCAATCAAACAGAAGATTACCGGGTTTAATGCAGCTTAATTGTGTTTGGAGACAATGTAATATATAATTTACGTCCAATTAAGTACTGTAGTATATGAGTGTAGTGTAAACGCCTGCTTTCAATCCCAAAATACTTCAAGTGATTAGTTTGTGCACGTTTAAAAATAAAGACATTTAAAATGCAATGTTCCAGAAACAAGTAAAAAGATAAGATAAGATAAGATATGTTTATTATAGTCTCACTTTACATGATACATATAATTACATAATATAGAAACTTTCATCATGAAAACCTTTCTAAGTAGAAATATGAGAGACTTAAAACTTAGCAATATAATGAAGACACTTTTCTAAGACACAATAAGTACAGTAAAAGCCTTCGCACAGCACTAGTAAAATACTGAACAATTATATAACATCTTAATACTCAGTGATGTATTTACAACATTACTATACAGAAGTATAGAAGATATAGTAAGGCCAGTAAAATAAATGCTACACTGTTACGTGAACCATAGTTTGCCGTATAACGTTACTATTTATGATTCATACTGAACACATTTTGAATTTAGCGCCATATGCAAACTATGAGAACAGCCTCCGTGGTCGAGTGGTTACGGTCGCTGACTTGTATACCACTGTAACCTAACATAACTGATTGTCACTGGTTCGCTCCCCGCTCAGGCCGTGTCTGTTTATATGAAACGGTTGGCGGTTTCTTACAGAGGTTGGTGCACAAAGTGTTGATTAACAGCTGGAGCCTGCCCTGGAAAGGTGTTGTTAGGTAAACTGCCCGCCGGCGATATGTGCGATATCACAATGGTGCCGATGAAGGTGTAAAATCCAAACAAACAAACAAACAATGACCGAAACCAAGATACTAACGTTAGATTGAGAAAATACACGTGTTTACAATATGTGCATCTTTAAAGTCCACATTATTACTATTAATAGATCACTTTTGATAGGTTCTATGAAATGCCACGTGTTAGGAGCAGCGTTAAAAGCATCATGTGACATTTACTTCTTTTAACAGACGGATATGTAGTCCAGTGGTAACACGCTAGACTGGTAATCCAGGGATCGCAGGTTCGATCCCCCTTCTGACCCTAATAAAATTAACAGTCTTTCAGATGGGACGTTAAACCGAGGTCTCGTGTCGGTGCTTTACACCGTGCACGTAAAAGAACCAGAGGAGACTCTGGAATGGGTCTCTGTCTGTATCATTGCACTATCCTCCAAAAATCTAAAATGACTAATCTCTTCAGGAGGCGTCGCTCATATGGGCAACCGGTAGCGACGATAAATAAACGTAAGGCCACACTTCTTTGTTTATTTGCTTCTTATGTTCCTAATAAACATTTGACATAAATCATCTGGTAACACAAAGTTTTCTATACTATTTTCATTATGAAATAAACATATTTTACTTCTTTAATACCTTTCATTATGTATGTCCTCTCGCTACATCAACAGCGTACACAATCATTTTCGCCGTGTGTATATGATCCCATGGTATATGAACATTTGTGTGCTTTACGTTTAGTTATCGTCGCTACCGGTTGCCCATATGAGCGACGCCTCCTGAATTGATTAGTCATTTTAGATTAGGATAGTACAATGATACAGACAGAGATCCATTCCAGAATCTACTCTGGTTCTTTTACGTGCACGGTGTAAAGCACCGAAACGAGACCTCGGTTTAAATTCCCATCTGAAAGACTGTTAATTTTATTAGGATCAGACCAGGGATCGAACGTGCGATCCCTGGATTCCCAGTCCAGCGTGTTAACCACTGGAGTACAGGTCCGTCTGTGGTATATGAACATTTAGTATAATTATATTAATATTTTGTCTACATTTTGAACATATCACATATGAATATTTTGAGCATTTTCCTGTTGGGTGTCGCGGCATTTTATTTCAGTATGTCTAACGCCATTAATTTCAGTACACTACAATAAGGGCTCGGCCCAACCAATAACTAAGACAATACGGACTCGGCCCAAATCAATAATTAAGATCATAAGGAGTGTGTTTTACGTTTATTTATCGTCGCTACCGGTTGCCCATATGAGCGACGCCTCCTAATTTTAGATTGTTGGAGGATAATGCAATGATACAGACAGAGACCCATTCCAGAGTCTCCTCTGGTTCTTTTACGTGCACGGTGTACAGCACCGACACGAGACCTCGGTTTAATGTCCCATCTGAAAGCCTGTTAATTTTATTAGGGTCAGACTGGGGGTAGAATCTGCGATCCCTGGATTACCAGTCCAGCGTTTTACCACTGGACAACATATCCGTCTGTGATCATAAGGACTCGGCCCAAACCAATAATAAGACGATACGGACTCGGCCCAAATCAATAAATTAAGACCATAGGGACTCGGCCCAAATCAATAATTAAGACCATAAGGACTCGGCCCAAATCAATAATGAAGACCATAAGGACTCGGTCCAAACCAATAATTAAGACCATAAGGACTCGGCCCAAATTAATAATTAAGACCATACGGACTCGGCCCAAATCAATAATTCAGACCACAAGGACCCGGTCCCCACCCATAGTATATCTGAAGCACAACATATACCGATCAAACAAAACTGAATAGCTCCCGGCATTAGCATTCCAAAACGGTTGCAAACACCATCGTTCTTTAATAGAATTTGAGCAACGATGTTCAGCGACTGTCATGTTTTAAAATAAGTCAGGCCGATATTAGAAAATAAACTGAACAATTAATATTAAAATAAGGAAACTAAGTATGCATGGAAGAGGACTGCAATCCGTCAAAATGGTCTGAAATTCAGGAAATGAAGAATTTATTATTCCTAGGGGCATACCCCTGATACTTCATTGCTAGTACTGGCAGCCATTGGCGTTGATTCCTATCACTGACAGGCACGTGCATACACATTTTCCTAAACCAATTGTAAATTTGAAAATGCAATGAACATTAAGGGTAAGAGGGTGGAGGTGTATGATGTGCAGCGAACACATCGCATATGGAAATAAGTTAATATTTCATTACTTTTTTTAAGTGATATAAATGGAACTTCACAACTCCAAGAATAATATTATGTTCATTATTTCTAGTTAAAACATCCTGGACATGTATCAGAATGCAGCTGTGTGGCAATATATAGACTTTCAGATTGTTCCAGGGGAAAATTCCAGACGGAATAAGACAAACACATCTGACAGTTCTGTACCAAAATCCTTTGCATAAATAATCTGTCCAAAAGCTCAGACGAAATAGTCTACCTGGCAACAGACTATATTGTTGAGAGATAATTTGAAAATCTTTTATGAAAAGAGTTTGTTTTGAAATATAAATCTGTAACAATTGTCTATAGTGAGTGTAGTTTATGGTTTCAGCAAACGATACTATAAAAGTCCATCGTAAAGCTGTAGTAAAGTGCGATTCCCGATGCGGATGTACTTACTATATGATGTTGGCTTCCCTGTTAGCAGGTTAAACTATCATATTTTGATAGCTTTTCTCTTTCGGACATACTGTACGTGTATTTATTTTAGCGGACTTCTAATTTTAGCGCTATTAGCGGGTGTCGACAGCACAATCACTAACACCAGTATAATACTTTATTGAATATGTACATGTATGTTGGGTAAGATTGTTAATCATATTGATCTAGTAATCGAGATATTAAATTGCAACACGTTCCCGATGCTTTGATATTTTCCGTCATTATTCCTCGTCATTTTCCGTCATTTTCCGTCGATTGTTTACCCCACTGCACGCTAAAATTATAATTAGCGGTAGTTCCAGTTACGTTAAATCATGACCACGCCATTAACTGAAATTCTTGAAAATCATACGCTATGCGCGAAATTTTGGACGCGCTAATTCAAATACACGTACAGTAGCTGGTGTGGTATTTGACCTGTTTGTGAATACGAACAGCGCGCCTATAATATGCTTCATATGATCAAATATTTGAATGATATTATTAGGACTGGTAACAGAATTGTTTAAGTTTAAACTTTATTTCTTTTACAACGATGGCGAAGCAAGGTTTAACAACTTATATTAAATCACTCTCGTTGGTGTGGATGAAAGCGTATATGTGGTCATTAGTGTGAGAAGAAACCGGAGTATCAGGAGAAAATCGGCCTGTCCGAACTGGCGACCACCGTACAATCGCACTTACTTGCCGGACGGAGGATTGAACCCGGGTTGCATTGGTGAGAAGCGAGCGCGCTGTCCACTGCGCTAACCGGAATTCGTTGTCATGCAAATAGAAACAATGGAAGGTTTAGGTGAGATTTTCGATTTTTTAGTACACGTATATTTACTGACATCATGAGTGAAGAAAATAATCCTTCACACATTGCATTAATTTACCCAATATTTCGCACAATTTGATACCAAATTTGCACCAGTCACGATATAATATATATATACATTTTGCGCACACGCTATAAAATTGCTTTAGAATTATATTGGGATGATATTCCTACAACACATACATTGCAATCACATGTCCAAAATAACTCGTGACGCGGCCATCGTGTGTCGTGATGCTACTTTAAAAAAAACCAAAACCCCAAACCCAAATCAAAACATTGAGATATAACGAGCTGATATTTGTAAGCGAATAACAGTCATAAGTCCGCCCCTCTCTCTGTCCGCGTTTTGTATTACTCAATAAATGGAATAATTCCCCCGGAAAGACGTCATACATATTTGCTAATTTAGAAAATAGCTTGCAAACACAATCAGATATAGATGGTATAACTAGTGATTTTTCGCAATATTGTTACATTTAGTATGCATGGCAACATTTCTGGTAATACCATATGAAATGGGTTCAATAATAGAGGCGAACGCTGAGTAAACCTTGACGGAATAATAAACGTTCAGACTGATGGTATGCTTTGTTGAAATATAATTGCTTGCATTCTTGTTTTGCTTACGTCTTGGTCCTGGGGTGCACTTCATGGTCCTGGGGTGCACTTCGTGGTCCCGGGGTGCACTTCATGATCCTGGGGTGCACTTTATGGTCCCGGGATGCACTTCGTGGTCCCGGGGTGCACGTTATGGTCCTGGGTGCACTTCATGGTCCTGGGGTGCACTTCATGGTCCGGGGGTGCACTTCATGGTCCGTGGGTGCACTTCATGGTCCGGGGGTTCACTTCATGGTCCTGTGGTGCACTTCATGGTTCTGGGGTGCACTTCGTGATCCGGGGGTGCACTTCATGGTCCTGGGGTGCACTTCATGATCCTGGCGTGCACTTCATGGTCCGGGGGTGCACTTCATGGTCCGGGGGTACACTTCATGGTCCGGGGGTGCACTTCATGGTCCTGGGTGCACTTCATGGTCATGGGGTGCACTTCATGGCGAACCTTGACAGAGGGTTGTGCAGACTAGTACATAGTACTTGAAAAAGTCAAACAATAATACTACATATATTATATTAGCACGTTAGAACTAGCACAACGTAAGTATATATACTGCGTTGCATTTTATCTCGGACGAACCTACATTTAATAGTATCCACTTTAAATTAGTCAAATTGAGCGCTCAGTGCACAACTGGCGTAAGACAGATCTAATGAAAGGCTTACAGTAGTTTTGCACCCAGCCCTCGAAATATAGCTTTAGGATATTTTGAGATTATCCTCCAAAATGATTAATATAGTAAACATTTAAAAACTTCAATTAGTAAGCACACTTTAACACTACCTTATAGGGACAATGTATGACAGAGAAGCGCATGCGTAATACAATATTGATTGATTCGTATGTATTATTATTATATTCATTTGTTTGTAGACAATAAACTGTATAAGCAAGTTGCTTTCTCCTAAATCCTACATGTATTTTATTATTGTGATAATTATATTATGTATATTCATTGAAATAAAATATTGTTTAAACTAAACTGTATAAGTTTGTGTCTTAATAAACGATTCTTCTTCCTAATAAAATTAATAGTCTTTAAGATGGGACATTAAACCGAGGTCTCGTGTCGGTACTGTACACCGTGCATGTAAAAGAACAAGAGGATACTCTGGAATGGGTCTCTGATCTCTGTCTGTATCATTGCACTATCCTCCATCAATCTAAAATGACTAATCTCTTCAGGAGGCGTCGCTTATATGGACAACCGGTAGCGCCGATAAATAAACGTAAAACACTCAAACAATTACATAGCCGTAACAGTACATACAGTACGGGTAGTCTCGATCCGAAATGAATGGGTATTCTGTGCAGTCTAATGTAATACAGGAATACAAACAAACGAATCCAATGTTAGGAAGTTTATTCGTAAAATTGGGATTGACAGAAAACATGTTCGATTTACGCAGTGGTTGTAGCACGCTCGCTTCTCACCAACACAACCCGAGTTCGATTGAGCGCCGGGAAATATGTGGAATAGTAGATTAGTTTATACATATTTATTTTAGCTCGATTGCGAAACAAGTTATTACAACGTTAATGTAACCGCTTTGGATACCTCATTTCTGGTGGAATTCATCGCCACGAAGGAGAAAGAAGAGGCAATGTGGAATTTAAATGCCTTGCCTAAGGGCACAGTTGTAACGGCTACAGCTGGGCTCGAACTCCGGACATTCCGCACCGGAAGCTAACACGATACATCTGCGAATACCAATGTTGAATGGTATGGTGCAGGATCGCACATTGGTATAGGTGTGTATTCTCATGGTACTCCCGTCTCCTCCCACACGACTGACCACACGTTGTATAAGCGTGTTGCTGTGATAGTGTATACACATTTAGTTTAGCTCGATTGCGAAACAAGTTCTTACAACTTATATTAATAGCTCTCGAGACCTAATTCTTAATGTAATCCATCGCCATGAGGGAGAGAGAATAGGCAACGTGGAATTTAAATGCATTGCCTAAGAACACAATCGTAACGGCTCCAGCGGAGGCTCGAACTCAGAGCCTTTCGCACATGAAGCGAACGCGTTACCACTACGCTAGTGCGGCTTCCACTTATGGGTTGGTAATATACACCGAAAGCTGATCTGTTAGGAAAGATGGGAGTGGGTTCATCATATCTTCGCATAACGTTGGTATAAATTAATTGCACATGGTTCAAAGACTCCTTTGCGAAGACAACTTGGTTTTACATTTCCAAAATAGCGTATATTAGAATTGGGTGAAGCATTGGCATTCGATAGTATATAGATATTGCATTCCTGAGAGGGCAATATGAAAAGTATCACCCCTGGAACATGAATATTAACCTAAGTGGAAGTCGTGATAGCGCAGTGGATGCGCGTTCGCTTCAGGTGCGAATGGTCCGGAGTTCGAGCCCCGCTGGAGCCGTTACGATTGTGCCCTCAGGCAAGGCATTTAAATTCCACATTGCCTCTTCTCTCCTTCATGGCGATGGATTCCATCAGGAATGAGGTCTCGAGAGTGATTAATATAAGTTTGAAAGAACTTGTTTCGCAATCGAGCTAAAATAAATTTGTATAAACTAACCTAAGCGTCAGCGCTGACAAAGATGTCATAACACTACGTTCCAATCGCAAGCTCAGTATCAAGCTTCTGATTGGTTCAGCTGAGTGTAAATCTCACAAGCAACCAATCAAATTGCTTGAATTCGAGTTTGAGATCTGATTGGTTCAGATGAGTGTAAATCTCACAAGCAACCAATCAAATTACTTGAATTCGAGTTTGAGATCTGATTGGTTCAGATGAGTGTAACTCTCATAAGCAACCAAACAAATTACTTGAATTTGAGTTTGAGATCTAAGAAAGTTTAAACCTCGAACCATGGATATCACTTGTGAAGTCAGACCTACTACACCACAATTCCATTAGAACCCAAAGCAATTCACGTATAATTTACTAAGAGATATAAAGTGAAATACCATGTAAATTATACAGATGAAATCTCAATGGAATGCATTAACAGTCACTGTACAAGAATATTAAACAGCAAAAGCAGCGATAAACATTACATTCCTAATCACGAACGGAGGTTTGTCAAACAATCACTTAGCACAACTATTCATTTCTCTAAGCATCACACCGAGATAAGAAATTCAGACCTGTACGCAGTGGTGGAGAGGGTGTTCGATGGGTACGTACGCATTCCCTAAATCTGCCATGGTGCGCTTTTTGCCGATACATTTAAAGCAGCATTACATCGTAATAAAGGATGTTTTGGGTAAAATATAAATACTAATGTGTGTGTGTGTTTACAAAAATCGAAATAGTCGCTCAGAAACGATGAAATTCCAATAAATTTAAACCGTCGTATACGCGAATTTGTTTATCAACACGCGAACTGTAAACACGCACAGCGCGCATGCGTGAAACAAAACAGAGTATGTAGAAACAACGTATATATTTTGAACATGAAAGACTATCTATCTATCTTCCCCTAATGTCGAACCCCTCGCGGGGATGTAGAAATGTCCCTAAAAAACTTAACTAACAGAGGTATGAATCAACATATCAAGTAATTTAATTAAAAGAGACAACGTGGGACAAATGGGGATAATGCATTCCGAATGTAAACAAGTGCGGATGATGCGTTCCGGTTGTAAACAAGTGCGTGACCGATCGACTTGGAAAGTCCTACTTTCGGTTTCGAGTTTGTTTTATCGCAAAAAACACTGTTTACCAAATGAACATAAGCATACAAAGTATAATGTTAGAATGTGTAGCAGCATTGCTACCCATACGTAAAAATTGAATTTTTAAAATATCATACGATGTAATGCTGCTTTAATAAAATTTATATTTCGTAGATTCACGTTATGAGGCCAATCTATCATAGTATTGCTACTCATTCAACCTAATATGTGATTGTTATTACTTGGCAACATTAAACTGAGACTCATTAATCTCCGCCAAAGCGTTCATAAGTGTCCGTGAACTACGACCAGGACATGCGTTAGGTTTTTACCGTTAATATTTGAATCAAGTCAGTAAGTAAGTGTACCATAATCTAAAGCTCATAGTTTACTTCGGAAATCCGATTATTAACGAAGTAAGTTCACGGAATATGCAAATGTCTCAGATTAATATTGCCAATTAATATGTATCTGCTTGACAGGACAGATAACATAGCATGTACTTAAAACAATGCAATAACGACATATCTGTGTACTTGCTGTACAGGGTATTATATCAAATCCTATATAAATGTACGAAATTATCATTTTAAATATTGTAAGATCTGGTTTTGTAAGTTTGTGTTTTATTTCAAATAAGATATGATATAAGCCTCAAGCGATGTAATGTAAATACCACTGTAACCTATCATCTCTGATGGTCACGGGTTCGAGTCCCACTCAGACCGTGTCTCATTTATATGAAAAAGTTGGCAGTTTCTTACTGAGGTTGGTGCACCAAGTGCTGGTTAACCGCTGGAGCCTGCCCAGGAAATGTGTTGTTAGGTAAACTGCCCGTCGTTCAAAATGGGAAACCGGTAGCGACGCTAAATAAACTTAAATAAAAAATTAAAAAATGTAAAATATTGGCACTGTGTTCGGCGTTATGTCTTATACATAAAACAAAGAATGATCTTCCACGTCTAGTGGTAGAACGTCAGGTACGTATCTCCCTTAAACTGCCATTACGGGCAATTAGAAAAACCTTCGCAGGACTAATGTGTATTTGGGCATAGTGTTGAATATCATTGCTAGATCGCTGTGATATTATCACATTCTAAGTAAAGCATTGAGATAGATAATAACTTTCTCCCGTTAAACCGTTATAACCGATCAATGGCGGTAGTTTGTTTATTTTCGGTTGTGGATATGTAGTTTTTTTTTTGTGATTTAAAAGGATTATTGAGGATTATGACTTTGTTTGAAAGTATGTTTATGAAGTTTTATTCAATTTCTTTAAATTTGATGCTGTAAAATGATACATACTAACATTATATTGACGTTGAAATCGGTTCCTTTATAAAAACATTTCATTAATATCTCAGTGAGAGCAATGATCACGATTTTTCCGTGCGTTTCATGAAGTGACCTGTATATATACGCTAACAAAAGAAAAACTACGGTGTATACACATAACGGTGCATTGATACACGTAATGACTACACCAACACCTAGTTCCTCAAACATCAAGAAACGTGATCTGTCTTCACCGGAGGAACTTGTCTTACCTAAAAAGTGTAAAAGTCTGTTAGAATCCTCTGTCACGTTTGAATCTTCTGATTTACCAGACTCAATTCTTATGGCTGAAGCCATGACCAACATCTCGCTCGATGCCTCGACCATACAGGCAATTGCGTTAGCGTTAAAGGACACTATTCAAAGCAACCTACAAGTCATGATAGATGCGTCAATTAAGCCTATAGTTGACGGTGTGGTACACGGGCTGCAGATACGGATTGATACTCTGGAACTTGAAAATAAGGCATTAAAGGACCAAAATACGAAGTTGCTGGGTCGTGTGGTTGAACTTGAGTCATCATTTGAATCAGCAGAGCAATACAGCAGGCGTAACTGCTTGCGTTTATCAGGCGTCCCCGAGTCACTTGGGGAAGACCCAGACCAAATTGTCATGGATGTGAGCGATGCTGTCGGCGCTGGCCTTTCCATACAAGAGATTGATCGGTGCCACAGAATTGGTAGACGCCGGCCAGGCGGCAAACCGCGGCAGATAATTGTTAAGTTTGCTACGTACCGGTCTCGCCAGAAGCTATATTCCAACCGTACAAGGCTGAGGACCAGTGACCACAAGGGAGTGTTCGTAAACGAAGATCTCACACGGAATCGGTCTGAGCTCCTATTCCAGGCGCGACAACTAGTGAAGTCTCGAAAGCTGCTCGGCGCGTGGTCAACCGATGGATCAGTGCTTGTCAAGGTCAACGATGGGTCCATTAGACGCATCAACAGTCGTAAGGACATGTCAGGTGCTGTGGCCTCAGACGTGCGTCAGTGAACTAATCCACTTCCATGGTTTTTGCTGGAAGTCTACTAACGCTTTGATTAATTCACTTCTAGTGGACGGGCCTCTACCGACTTAATCCGGTGGCAATTTAGCATCTGGCCCACATCATTGAACATTATGCCAGCAGTGTTGGCAGCTGGCATCACAGCGAGTTAAATGTGTTAATCTTCAATCCGTTTAAACCAACTTCCGATCGTATACACTTAATATGTAATGATATCTTGCTTTCATTGTACAATTATAGTATAGAACTGTCGTATATCTCAAGCTAGTTTATACAACTACGTATACATGTAATATGCAATGATATCTTGCTTTAAATTGTACAATTATAGTATAGAACTGTCGTTTAGCTCAAGCTCGTTTATACAACTACGCATACATGTTCTACGCAAGGATCTCTTGCTTTAAATTGTACAATTATATTATAGAACTGTCATTAACTCAAGCTGTTTTATACAACTGCGTATACATGTAATATGCAATGATATCTTGCTTTAAATTGTTCCATTATAGTATAGAACTGTCTTTTAGCTCAAGCTGGTTTATACAACTACGTATACATGTAATATGCAATGATATCTTGCTTTAAATTGTTCCATTATAGTATAGAACTGTCTTTTAGCTCAAGTTGGTTTATACAACTACGTATACATGTAATATGCAATGATATCTTGCTTTAAATTGTACAATTATAGTATAGAACTGTCGTTTAATTCAAGCTGGTTTATACAACTATGTATACAGGTAATATGCAATGATATCTTGCTTTAAATTGTTCCATTATAGTATAGAACTGTCGTTTAATTCAAGCTGGTTTATACAACTACATATACATGTAATATGCAATGATATCTTGCTTTAAATTGTTCCATTATAGTATAGAACTGTCGTTTAATTCAAGCTGGTTTATACAACTATGTATACAGGTAATATGCAATGATATCTTGCTTTAAATTGTTCCATTATAGTATAGAACTGTCGTTTAATTCAAGCTGGTTTATACAACTACATATACATGTAATATGCAATGATATCTTGCTTTAAATTGTTCCATTATAGTATAGAACTGTCGTTTAATTCAAGCTGGTTTATACAACTATGTATACAGGTAATATGCAATGATATCTTGCTTTAA
This sequence comes from Archivesica marissinica, assembly GCA_014843695.1. Classification (NCBI taxonomy): domain Eukaryota; kingdom Metazoa; phylum Mollusca; class Bivalvia; order Venerida; family Vesicomyidae; genus Archivesica; species Archivesica marissinica. Next base: position 33,288,352 of record CM026389.1, on the reverse strand, counting down.
ATTGTTCCATTATAGTATAGAACTGTCGTTTAATTCAAGCTGGTTTATACAACTACATATACATGTAATATGCAATGATATCTTGCTTTAAATTGTTCCATTATAGTATATAACTGTCGTTTAACTCAAGCTGGTTTATACAACTATGTATACATGTACTGATATCTTGCTTTAAATTGTTCCATTATGGTATTGAACCGTCGTTTAATTCAAGCTGGTTTATACAACTATGTATACATGTAATGATATATTGCTTTAAATTGTTCCATTATAGTATTGAACTGTCGTTTAATTCAAGCTGGCCACTATATGTGTAAATACCCAACTCATTTTGTACAACTTCTATGTGCTAATAATTATTCAATTCGTTTTATAAAACTTCGTATATACACTTACTACGCAGGAATAGTTTCGCTTTATTGAACACTTCTAGTAATACGCAATGATAGTTTTGCCTTATTGTACAATTATAGTATTGAACTGTCGTCTATTTCGAGCTGGGAACTACCTGTGTTAAATTCAATTCGTTTTAGCATTGAATGGTCGTTTATTATAAGCTGGGCACTACATTAAGTACTTACTATACACATCCTGCCTTTAAATAACACATCTATAGTATTGTGTTAAACAAGTTTGTACAATAAGAGATACGCATATTTATTTTTGTGTTTTTTTGTGTTTTATTTCAAATGCAAGATTAAGTACTATATATTTGTTCTGTGACAATTATATCAATATCGCCTGCTTCAAACCGGTTTTCTCTGGAGATATTTTCGTCTATGTTAAAAATTATGAAAATATGCCGTTAACTGCAATGGATATCCTCAATGCCTCCTTTTATTATCTCTTTTCTTTTCCCCCATGATTGATACATTCCTTATTTGTTGTCGCCTCACCCTACCCTCCCCCATGTCACTGGAAGCGATTGTCATGCTGTATCACTCTGTGTGTGCGTTTCTCTTCTGTTCACAAATGTTTTCATATTTCCTCATGGTCATCTCCCTTCTAGATTACGCATACCCGAATGCCATAACATGAAAGTACATAATATAAATAATACTACCATGAGGAAATTCTGCATGAACAGTAATTTTAGACTTTTCACAGTAGTCGTAGTTCTACTCTGCATGCATTATAATATCATATCCTCGCAAAGTTTTCTTTTGTCGATACAATCTACAAATACGTTTAAGCCATTATATATGTGCTTAGCAAAACGGCCGCCAATTAGTCAAATATGTCACTGTAACAGAAGGTTTACAAACAATATTATATTTACCTTTATATTTCTCAGTACCGGCCTGCTTGCATTTCTTATATTGCTAATAATTTTATCTGGGGATATACAGTTAAATCCTGGTCCAGGAAGCTCTAGCCCACCCCAATCCACTTCTTCATCATTGTCAACATCCTTTGGAACATTTGATCTCGCTAAACATGTATCGTTTGTTCATTACAATGTTCAGAGCGTTAGGAACAAGCTCGATTTGATATATGCTGAATTTTCTGCATTTGATATTATAGCTCTTTCAGAAACATGGCTCAATGCCAGTATTCCATGTTCCGATCTTAATTTCACATACTTCCATGTTCCTGAAAGGAAGGATCGCATAGGTGACAGCCATGGTGGTGTGCTTCTATACATTAGAGATAGTATTGTCTATAAACGTAGATTCGACCTCGAATTACCGGGTGTAGAATGTATATGGATTGAACTTTGTCTTCAGACCAAACGCATTTTATTTAGTGTATATTACAGACCACCAAATACAGATGCCCAGTCGCATATTAAAATCGTAGATTCTATCCAACTGGCTGTTGATTCTGGAATTAGTAACGTAATTATAACCGGTGACTTTAATATAAATCTCTTAAACCAACAATCTGTAAAGAAAATGTCTTCTATTTGTGAACAGTTATCCCTTACTCAGTGCATCACAGAACCTACACATTTTACAGAATCGTCATCCTCGCTTATTGATGTTATTCTCACTACCTCGGAACGTCTTATATTTGATTCAGGAGTAGGCGATCCATTCTTACAAGACGTCCGTTTCCATTGTCCTGTCATTGGTCTTCTCAATCTCAAAAAGGATAAAATACAATCTTATAAAAGACACATTTGGCTTTTTGATAAGGGAAACTATGAACTTCTTAAGGAAAAAATATCAAATGTTAATTGGAATGACCTTAAACATGTAGATATAAATAAGTATACTAAAAATGTAACGGATGTAATTCTTAGTATTTCAAAGATTTGCATACCAAATAAAGAGGTTATGATCAGACATGGTGATCCACCCTGGCTTACCACATACATTCGTAAAATTATACGACGACGTAAACGATTATATCGAAAGGCAAAACATACCAATAGAGAATATGACTGGGTAAAATTTAAACAGATGCGAAACGAAGTAACAACACATATCAGAAATGCGAAACAAAACCACACAGATAAACTTGCTGACAAAATCAAAACAGAAACTCGATCCTCCAAAAGCTGGTGGACTTGTATTAAATCGTTCATAAAACCATATAGGTCTAGTAGCATACCACCTTTACAACATCATAATGAAGTTATATCTGATGAATCTGAAAAGGCTAACATATTTAATGATTATTTTCGTGATCAAACAGTCTTGGATGACACCGGTACAAACAATCTTCCTGAATTACAACCACTTCACTATCCTCCTCTTGAGTCTATAGTTGTAACACCTGATAATGTTAAAGAAGTTATAAAGTCACTTGCTATGGGGAAGGCATCCGGACCTGATACGATAAACAATAGACTTCTTCTTGAACTTGCAGACGAGCTTTCATCACCTCTTTCTGAACTTTTCAATAAATCACTCTCAACATGTACGTATCCTGAGGCGTGGAAAACCGCATATGTGTGTCCTATATTTAAAGCAGGTGATCGTTCTGCTGTTTGTAATTATCGACCTATTTCTCTTATTGATACCATTGGAAAGGTCTTTGAGAAAATCGTTTTTAAACATGTTTTCAATCACCTCCGGGACAATAATTTATTAACTCCAATGCAATCTGGTTTTGTCCCAGGAGACTCTTGTGTAAATCAATTAACATTCCTTTACAATAACTTTAGTCAAGCGATCGACTCTGGAAAAGAAGTTCGAGCAATATTCTGTGACATAAGTAAAGCTTTTGATAGGGTATGGCATGTTGGTCTTCTGCATAAACTCAAAGAATTTGGTATATCTGCTTCAGTACACAAATGGTTCTCTTCATATTTGTCCAATAGAAAACATCGTGTAGTTATTTCTGGTCACACTTCAAAGTGGAACCATATAGCTGCCGGTGTCCCACAGGGATCCATCTTAGGCCCGTTGCTCTTTATTATATATATTAATGACATTGTAAATAACATAGCTGCTAATATTCAACTATTTGCTGATGATACTAGTCTCTATATTGTTGTTGATAACCCCAACTCAGCCGCTGCTATTCTACAGTCCGATCTGGAGTCTATTTCTAATTGGGCTAAACAATGGCTTGTTAAATTTAATCCGTCCAAAACAAAATCTCTGATAATATCTCGAAAACATAATCAGCCGTACCATCCACCTCTATCTATGGATAACCAAATAATTGATGAGGTGTCAAATCAAAGGCATCTAGGCATTCATATTTCCAATGATCTAAACTGGAAACACCACATTGACCAAATTTCTTCTAAAGCTTACCAGAGAATCAATATTCTTCGTAAATTAAAATTTACACTAGACCGCCGTTCCTTAGAATGCTTGTATATTTCATTCATACGTCCGCTCCTTGAATATGGTGATGTTATTTTTGATAATATGTCTACTTTAGCTAAAGGCGAACTGGAAAACATTCATCAAGAAGCAGCAAGAATAATTACTGGTACCACGAAACTTGTGTCCATAAACAAATTGATGATTGAAGTTGGGTGGGAATCTCTGGATAGGAGAAGACTCAATCACAAACTTACTCTTTTTTTCAAGATGAAAAATGGTCTCACTCCAAACTATCTCTCTGCTCTGTGTCCACCTGACGTCGATACTAGTAGATATCATTTGAGAAATGGAGATCAACTTCAAGTTCCACGCTCTAGAACCAATTTATATGAAAACTCCTTTTTACCTTCAGTAGTTAGAGCGTTTAATGATTTACCACCATTAATCAAGCATGCACCATCTCTTTCATCGTTCAAGATGCAACTTAAAAGCGACTCTTGTCCTATTCCCGAATTCTACTTTTCTGGTATACGTAAGAACCAGATACTACTTGCTCGATTGAGAACAAATTGTAGTTATTTAAAACATGATCTCTTCTCCAAAAACATAATTGATTCACCACTATGCACATGCGGTCAAATCGAGTCAACTTACCATTATTTCTTTGAATGTCACAAGTACTACAATATACGCCCTGAACTAGTTAACACTATTTCTCACCTCTGTCATATAACCCTAAATGTGATCCTATTTGGTGATATTTCTTTGCCATCTGAACATAATGAAATAATAGTCTTAGCTGTCCACAAATTCATAGAAAAGTCTAAACGTTTTTAGTATTCTGTGAACAGAGACTGACGCACTAGCAGAGTGATTCACTTCAAACAGTGTGCTTACGTATGGTTCATCGCTTTCTACCCACCCTCCCCAACCTCCCTTTTACTGTTAGCTTTTCACCTGATAACAAGCTATATTTTCAAATACTTATTATATATTTTGGTATTACTACATTATATGTTTACCTCTTAATCGCCATTTGTGCACAACATTATATATGCAATGGAGAAAATCTCAATAAGCTTTAAGCTTCCGATTTAATCCATTTTCGTTTTGTATACAATGTATATGTAATGTACATTATTATCGAATAAATATGTTTAAACCAACTTTCTCCCGTGCAGTCTATCCTCACATAAACCGACCATTTATTGCCTTGCTATAACTCACCATTTACTGCGGCGCAATAGCTGACCATTTACTGCGGCGCTATAACTGACCATTTACTGCGGTGCTATAATCATTGTGCCGGAAAGGCAAAATTGTTAGGTTCTTATCATTATAGAAGACGGGCATCCTTATATAGGGATAGACAATTATAGTTGATAGGTTTTTGCAAAGAAACAGCCCCGGGGCAGATGTTAAGGCAAACTTTGTAAATTACCAACTAGTATTGCTATATTGAACCACGGGGGTTTGGGACAGATGTAAATTACCAACTAGTATTGCTATATTGAACCACGGGGGTTTGGGACAGATGTAAATTACCAACTAGTATTGCTATATTGAACCACGGTGGTTTGGGACAGATGTAAATTACCAACTAGTATTGCTATATTGAACCACGGGGGTTTGGGACAGATGTAAATTACCAACTAGTATTGCTATATTGAACCACGGGGGTTTGACTGCATACTGTTTAGATATATTGATCGTACAGCTCTATCTGAAATAATAATAATTAAATTAGACGATGCATTTAGAGTTGTCTCTCTTTGGATTGGAGAAGCAAATGCCATGTCCGAATCGAAAAGCAAGGTAAATTAATGGTTTTAGTCTAACAATTAGTCGAATATTTGAATCTTTATGAGACTTTAATGTAGATATATAAAGATTTTTAATGCTAATGAGTTAACTTTAAATGTAATTAAAACAAAAGGTATATTATTCAAACGCATTATATAAGCATATGCATAATATTTACAGCTAGTATTGCAAGATTAACCCACGGGCGTTTGGGACAGATATTGAGAAAAGCCTTGTAAATTGCATACTAGTATGTATTGCTATATTAAACCACGGGGGTTTGGACAGATGTAAACTACACACTAGTATTGCTATATTAAACCACGGGGGTTTGGGACAGATGTAAACTACACACTAGTATTGCTATATTAAACCACGGGGGTTTGGGACAGATGTAAACTACACACTAGTATTGCTATATTAAACCACGGGGGTTGGGACAGATGTAAACTACACACTAGTATTGCTATATTAAACCACGGGGGTTTGGACAGATGTAAACTACCCATTAGTATTGCTATATTAAACCACGGGGGTTTGGATAGATGTAAACTACACACTAGTATTGCTATATTAAACTACGGGGGTTTGGGCAGGTGTTGAGGCAAGCCTTGTAAATTACACATTAGTAATGGTAGATTTTAACCACTGGACCTTGGGGCAAACCTTGTAAAATACACACTAGTAATGCTATATTAAACCATGGGAATTCGGGGCAGATTTTGAAATATAAAAAGAGAGAGAGAGAGGGAGAGAGGGGGGAGAGAGAGATAGAACGAGAGTGAGAAAGAGAGAACGAGAGAAAGAGAGAACAAACAATAAGTAATTGTCCCCATTAACGCTTCCCATAATGTGGTTATATTGTTATATATATTTATCACAAACTGTCGCAAATGACGTTCGACTTATGTGCAAATTGCTGACGTTTTTCATGTATTGTAAATATTCAGAAGTAATGTAACTCCAGTCATATACTGAGTCGATAAATACAGACCGAATGCTAAAGAGCCGATACAAACAGACATGCAGTTAACGTGTCGATAGATGTGTACAAACAGACATGTAGTTAACGAGTCGATATATGTGTGCAAACAGACATGCAGTTAACGTGTCGATACATGTGTACAAACAGACATGCAGTTAACGAGTCGATACATGTGTACAAACAGACATGCAGCTAACGAGTCGATAGATGTGTACAAAACAGACATGCAGTTAACGTGTCGATAGATGTGTACACACAGACATGCAGTTAACGTGTCGATATATGTGTACAAACAGACCTGCAGTTAACGTGTCGATACATGTGTACAAACAGACATGCAGTTAACGTGTAGATAGATGTGTACAAACAGACATGCAGTTAACGTGTCGATAGATGTGTACAAACATACATGCAGTTAACGTGTCGATACATGTGTACAAACAGACATGCAGTTAACGTGTCGATACATGTGTACAAACAGACATGCAGTTAACGTGTCAATAGATATGTACAAACAGACATGCAGTTAACGAGTCGATACATGTGTACAAACAGACATGCAGTTAACGTGTCGATACATGTGTACAAACAGACATGCAGTTAACGTGTCGATACATGTATACAAACAGACATGCAGTTAACGTGTCGATACATGTGTACAAACAGACATGCAGTTAACGAGTCGATACATGTGTACAAACAGACATGCAGTTAACGTGGCGATAGATGTGTACAAACAGACATGCAGTTAACGTGTCGATAGATGTGTACAAACAGACATGCAGTTAACGTGTCGATACATGTGTACAAACAGACATGCAGTTAACGTGTCGATACATGTGTACAAACAGACATGCAGTTAACGTGTCGATAGATGTGTACAAACAGACATGCAGTTAACGAGTCGATACATGTGTACAAATAGACATGCAGTTAACGTGTCGATACATGTGTACAAACAGACATGCAGTTAACGTGTCGATAGATGTGTACAAACAGACATGCAGTTAACGAGTCGATACATGTGTACAAACAGACATGCAGTTAACGTGTCGATACATGTGTACAAACAGACATGCAGTTAACGTGTCGATAGATGTGTACAAACAGACATGCAGTTAACGTGTCGATAGATGTGTACAAACAGACATGCAGTTAACGTGTCGATAGATGTGTACAAACAGACATGCAGTTAACGAGTCGATACATGTGTACAAACAGACATGCAGTTAACGTGTCGATATATGTGTACAAACAGACATGCAGTTAACGTGTCGATAGATGTGTACAAACAGACATGCAGTTAACGAGTCGATACATGTGTACAAACAGACATGCAGTTAACGTGTCGATACATGTGTACAAACAGACATGCAGCTAACGTGTCGATAGATGTGTACACACAGACATGCAGCTAACGAGTCGATAGATGTGTACAAACAGACATGCAGTTAACGTGTCGATAGATGTGTACAAACAGACATGCAGTTAACGTGTCGATACATGTGTACAAACAGACATGCAGTTAACGTGTCGATAGATGTGTACAAACAGACATGCAGTTAACGAGTCGATACATGTGTACAAACAGACATGCAGTTAACGTGGTCGATACATACATACATGTATGTAAATATTTGTGTAAATTGATCATTTGTATATGTTATATCATTGTTTGAAATAAACTATTTATATCATTGTTTGGAATAAGCTATGTTTAAACTAAAACTAACTAATTATGAATATATACCGGTATCCGGTAGGAGTTGAATAATTAGTTATTGAGAGTTGACTTCAGTACAAGTGTTATTGCCATCAATTCGAAAACGAATTCCACATATTATCTCAGTTCACGGACGCATTGCGCTTGTACAAATACATTCCTGTTTCAAAGTCTGATTTGGAGAGATAACATACACCATTATTCTAGTATCATGTAAATTCTACTCGTCCAGTCCGATTACCATACAATCACACACTTGTATCTCCGTATTAACAAGAAATAATCGAGAGTGATTATTTCGACGGTCCCCTAAAACTCCACCATCTACCAAATGAGATGTACTTTATAGCTATACAACAAACGATAGCGACCACATGATTGTGGGTAACCAATGTACTTTATATAGTTAAACAACAAACGATAGCGACAACATGATTGTGGGTAACCAATGTACTTTATATAGTTATACAACAAACGGTAGCGACCACATGATTGTGGGTAACCAATGTACTTTATATAGTTAAACAACAAACGATAGCGACAACATGATTGTGGGTAACCAATGTACTTTATATAGTTAAACAACAAACGATAGCGACAACATGATTGTGGGTAACCAATGTACTTTATATAGTTAAACAACAAACGGTAGCGACCACATGATTGTGGGTAACTAATGTACTTTATATAGTTAAACAACAAACGATAGCGACAACATGATTGTGGGTAACCAATGTACTTTATAGTTATACAACAAACGATAGCGACCACATGATTGTGGGTAACCAATGTACTTTATATAGCTATACAACAAACGATAGCGACAACATGATTGTGGGTAACCAATGTACTTTATATAGTTAAACAACAAACGATAGCGACAACATGATTGTGGGTAACCAATGTACTTTATATAGTTAAACAACAAACGATAGCGACAACATGATTGTAGGTAACCAATGTACTTTATATAGTTAAACAACAAACGATAGCGACAACATGATTGTGGGTAACCAATGTACTTTATATAGTTAAACAACAAACGATAGCGACAACATGATTGTGGGTAACCAATGTACTTTATATAGTTAAACAACAAACGATAGCGACAACATGATTGTGGGTAACCAATGTACTTTATATAGTTAAACAACAAACGATAGCGACAACATGATTGTGGGTAACCAATGTACTTTATATAGTTAAACAACAAACGATAGCGACAACATGATTGTGGGTAACCAATGTACTTTATATAGTTAAACAACAAACGATAGCGACAACATGATTGTGGGTAACCAATGTACTTTATATAGTTAAACAACAAACGATAGCGACAACATGATTGTGGGTAACCAATGTACTTTATATAGTTATACAACAAACGATAGCGACCACATGAGTGTGGGTAACCAATGTACTTTATATAGTTAAACAACAAACGATAGCGACAACATGATTGTGGGTAACCAATGTACTTTATAGTTATACAACAAACGATAGCGACCACGTGATTGTAGGTAACTGGTGTACTTTATAGTTATACAACAAACGATAGCGACCACATGATTGTAGGTAACTGATGTACTTTATAGCTATACAACAAAAGATAGCGACCACATGATTGTAGGTAACTGGTGTAGTTTATAGCTATACAACAAAAGATAGCGACCACATGATTGTAGGTAATTGGTGTAGTTTATAGTTATACATGTACTTTATACGCCATTTTCTTTGCTAGTTCTACAACCGGTATCATCTTCATTGTGTTCACTGTGCATGGAATGTCACACACGTCCGTTACATGGAATGTCATACAAGCCAGCATTGTTATTATATTCGTTGTGAGCGGAATGTCCAATTTCCTTTACTTGTTATATAACAAGTCAGCATTGTTAATGCTTGTATCCGCTTTGTTATGTTTCTTGGAGTTGAAGAACCCATTTCCTCTACTTGTTAAATCTAGTAACCTCTTTAATATATGCATTGTATGTGGAATATCATTTTTCATTTACTTGTTAAATCTAGTAACCTCTTTAATAGATTCATTGTATGTGGAATATCATTTTTCATTTACTTGTTGCATCTAGTAACCTCTTTAATATAGTCATTTGATGTGGAATATCATTTTTCATTTACTTGCTGCATCTAGTAACCTCTTTAATATAGTCATTTGATGTGGAATATCATTTTTCATTTACTTGCTGCATCTAGTAACCTCTTTAATATAGTCATTTGATGTGGAATATCATTTTTCATTTACTTGCTGCATCTAGTAACCTCTTTAATATAGTCATTTGATGTGGAATATCATTTTTCATTTACTTGCTGCATCTAGTAACCTCTTTAATATAGTCATTT
>CM026389.1:33270255-33272755 GCA_014843695.1 Archivesica marissinica | reverse complement strand
TTCTGTAGATCTTCTATTGGTACAGCGCCCTGGGCAGCAGCAACCAATCGCTGGAAAAGAAGCTGTGGGTCAATCTCCACATCATCACCACCAATACTGACACTAGCATTATCACTCATAGTGGTTACTTGGGCCTTCTTACTGAACTTGAAGTCACCCACTTTCTTCCCCTCCATATCTTTCAGAATGTTCATGCCCACTTCCCGCCCTTTGTCCACATTTACCTTGTCCCCGGCTACTACACCACTGGCTATACTTCTCAATGACTCTTCTGTGGATTCAAATGGATTTCTTTCCATAAGAAAATCTACCATCTTTTTGATGTCATCTCTGTCTCTGCTTTGCCTGGTCTCCCCACATTCCTTGTGTTGTTCACTAGTCTCATACCTGTGTCCGCTTAGCTCTTGCATCTTGTAGTTAATTTCAGAACACGCTGGCCTTGAGAGGATCCACTGTGCTCTCTGCGTTTCGTCCATGCCTCGCCCCCGAGTTAGGCCTCCAACTGTCTTCACACTACGCATAAGCATCTGCTCGATGATGAGGTCCGTTGACAGTCCAGCCCAATATCGGTCCGATCTTCGTACAACATGCATACCTTCCATGAACATACTGTGAACATTGGGGTGTGTTATTGATAGGGCAAGCATTTTGTTTAAATATATGTACGATGATTTTGCATATGCGTTGTGGCCAGTGGCAGCGAAAAATGGTAGCATTTCTAACAATGACTGAAGGTGAAGGTTCCAATCACCTGTGCGTTCTGCTTTTATAAATGCCTTAAGGATGTCTAGCAATTCTATGTATTGGAGCCATAGTTGTGCTGTTCGGCTTTCTTTCATTTTTGAAATGGCTTTCTGCATCTTGAATTTCATTTGTTCAACACATGTAGATTTCACAACCGATTCAATGTCTACCTCCGCAGCTAAAAGGCCATCTAGAACTTTCATCACTTCTTCTAACTGTGAACTATTGTCATTCTCATGCTCATTGTCCCCATACTCATCATCTTCAGCATTCTCAGCATTCATGTCTGGCTCAACACCATTTACGCCTGGGGATTTACTGGGACTGTTATTATTTATGTCTACTGCATCATTTGCAATCACCAGACCACCTTCATCACAACTCGGACTCATTTCTTCATCCACATTAGTGTTACATCCATTGTCAGTTATGTCATTCTCTTCTATTTCAACACTAGATACATCTACAGCTGAATCATTATCCTCCTTTCGGTTATTACTATTATGAGGGATTTCAATATTGAATATATTCGCTGCTAACAGCGAACACAGGGCTGACTCTGCCAGTAAATGCCCATTGGCAGGAACATTGTTGTCGATATTCCAGGGTGGTGACCAGTATGCACCAACTGCATGGTGCCATTCCACTGGGGGGGGGTGTTTGGTCTTAACAGCCAAGACACTTTCCACAGTATGTCGATGTTATATGTCTTGTCATGGGCAATTGATTGTGGCAGTGCTTCAAATACAGTTGGGAAACATCGGACTGGATCTTTAAAGATGATGTCGATTTTCCCCACAGCTACAATGTCGGCTGATGTAACATTAATTCGAGGTATATTCCGGTTCATGTTTATCCCTGGGGTGAACGCTGCCATGATCCCCATGCCGTGAAATGTGTCAAGGCCGTCTATCGTGCGAATGTTATGATCAACATTATCCGCCATGAAGTTTACTACCCCATTACCACTAGAAGGTGGAATGCTATAGTGTTGTGTTACCGCAGCACATTTGTCATACTTCTGTATTTCATAGTATGATGCACAGAACCCCATTTCATGAAGTGTATCGATCAGCATTCGTGAGCCAAACATAAACTGTTCTTAAACAGTGAACAATGGAAGTGGATGTACACGTTTATAAAATGAATAATTGTAATATAGAAGTATGAAAAACTATTAAATAAATTGAGTTTTAATATATTTTTTATTATAATTTTCAGGGGTCAATTTACCCCACCCACTTTTATGGCCGTTATTTTTTAGAAAACAGTACATATCTATCTCTAACCACTTAAACTTACGTCCAGTCTCTCCAACTCATGATTCTATATCATATTTAAGATGATATGTCAATATATGTGAGTTTTATAAGAAATGATTTTAGGTGTGTCTTCAAAATACAGCATGTTTTACCGCTTTTTCTGTGGATAAAGTCAACTTTTTCAGAAAATATACAAAAAAGGTAAGAAAATGCATTATTTTCATGTAGTTACATGCATTTAGCATCACTATGAATAATAAAATATAGTCATTTCAAAATGCCAGAAGAATTTAAATCTTTATCTAGATAATTGGGTATTTTTCTGTTTTTGTCGGCCATCTTGGCGGCCATCTTGGATTGTTCAGTTTCCCAAGTGGGAACTTTTGGGAACTTTATGGTGCAGGATTCTATGGACATTGAACTATATGAAAACATAAATATCATTTCTGTGCCAGAAATGTCCCAGTTTAGCATTATTCAGGGCCAGCTGCTCT
>CM026389.1:33165351-33269255 GCA_014843695.1 Archivesica marissinica | reverse complement strand
CTATCGCCCTATTAGTCTCACTAGCTGTGTGGTCAAGACAATGGAGAGGATAGTTAACAAGAGACTCATGTGGTACCTTGAGACACAAAACCTCCTATCCAAGGAACAAGCAGGATTCCGACAGTTCAGGTGCACAGAGGATCAGGCAACATACCTCGCTCAGGAAGTTGAGGATGCATTCCAAGGCCAGAAGGTAGATTTTGCAACCTGGATAGACCTCCAGAAGGCTTTTGACAAAGTCTGGACTGATGGGCTGCTGGTCAAGATGCAACGATGCGGAATTGCCGACAAGATGCTCCGATGGACCAAATCCTTCCTACACAATCGCAGAGCCAGAGTACTTGTTGACAACCAGAAGAGCAAGAAATTCCTCATCCGACAGGGTGGTCCTCAAGGAGGAGTGATCTCGCCTACGCTGTTCCTCATCTTCATCGATGACTTGCTTGCAGAGCTCCCAAAAGGTATCAAAGCAGCACTCTATGCTGACGACTTGGTCATGTGGTGTGTTGAAGAACATGCAACGACTGCCACATACAGAATGCAGATGGCCGCAGACAAGCTCACAGCATGGGCAGAAGATTGGTGCATCTCTATTAATAAGGAGAAGTCGTCAATCACACTCTTCACACTTTCCACCAAACAGAAAGCTGGAACCATCAAAGTCGGTGGAACTGCCTTGAAGACGGACAACGAGCCAACATACTTGGGGGTGACATTTGACAGACGGCAGACATTGAAGCCACATATCCAGAAAGCAGAGACCAAAGCCAAGCGCAAGCTTGCAATCCTTCGGAAGCTTGCTGGCACCACATGGGGTGCCAATGATCACATCCTGAAGACTATATACCAAGGTGTGGTCAGGCCTCACCTGGAATATGGATCCACCGCCTGGACAACATCAGCCAAGACCAACCAACAGACACTCGATACGGTTCAGAACAACGATCTCAGGCTGATCACAGGTGCAATGAAGAGCACTCCAATCAAGGCCATGGAGAAAATTACTTCCATCCAGCCACTGCAAGAACGTCGCGACACAAGAATTCTTTTACAGACAGAGAAGTTTCGATGTCAGGAAGAACAACCAATGAAGCAGAGAGTTGAGGCACTAAAGAAGAATCGTCTAAAGCGAAGCAGTTTCATCCACCAGTCCAAGAAGCTTGCTCGAAAGCACACCAGCCATCTCCCAGCCAAGACATTGCTTCCAACGCCATTTCTATCCAAGCCATGGTTGACTAGCGATGAATCCAAGGTTACCATCTACAGTACAATCCCATACATGACATCCAGAGATAGACAACATGATGACGTCAAACGTGCCCTCATACTAGCACACATCGACAAGAGTTATCCTGGAGAAGCATGGCTACAAGTCTACACAGATGGTTCAGCAACAAGAGCAGTAGCAAACGGAGGAGCAGGCGTGTATGTCCGACACCCAGATGGACACACACAGTCAGTTGCTCTACCTACTGGAGTACCCTGCAGCAACTATGGGGCAGAAGTACAGGCCCTTGAAACAGCAGCATCTCTAGTACACAACACTGTGGAGTGTGCCCAGGTTGTCTTCCTGACTGATGCGCTCTCAGTTCTGGATGCCCTGTCTAACAACAAAGAACCCCACCTGATGGAAGCCCTTCGAACAGTCAGCGTAACTAATAGAACTGTCCTCCAGTGGGTACCTGCACACATAGGCATTCCTGGCAATGAAGCCGCTGACCAGCTTGCCAAGCAAGGTTCTACCGAGAGGCAACCAGACAAAGATTTGACTTACAAGGAGAAATGCACCATAATCAAATCTGCATCAAAGCCAACAGTCGAGAAGGATAACTACCACCGTCTCACCAGACAGGAGCAAGTCACGATATTCCGGCTTAGAACAGGGCATAACCGCCTGAACTTCCACATGTGTCGGAAGCTTGGACTAGCTCCATCAACTGCCTGCAGCTGCAAAGTAGGGGACCAGACTGCAGAACACATCATCCAGGAGTGTCCCAATCTTCATGGGCTGAGGAAAACAACCTGGGCAACAGATACTTCTCTCCAAACGAAGTTACATGGCTGCCGGGAGGATCTGAGGAGGACGGCCCATTTCGTGTTTGCTGCCGGCTTGTCCATGTGATTCGCGAACGACAAGAAGAAGAAGAAGATGTCACTGGTCAGGTACCTCTGGTAATGCCGACACCATTATTAAAGTTCTACTTACGCGGTTGATGGCAGTCACAGATGATGATTCTGACGATAAATGTGAGCATATACATATTTTTGGTCTATTACAAGCTATGTTTCTAGAGGAGGCTGTTCTAATGTTCCCTGTTCTAATGTTGGGCCTGTATAGTCTGTAAGTTTTTTTAATTGATTATATCTCAGCTTATTGCCCCTCGCCTCATCCAAACCATATGCTGTATATACTTCATTATAGGTCAACCTCATTCATACCCCAGGTCTCTCCTCCACAACTTGCGCACGTCGTCACCTAGGCAGAGCTCACAGCAGGAATATGGGTCAAGGACGTCTTTGACGGAAGCCACGCTATCGTATCAGCAGAAGTCGCGTGACTCTACTCGAGTATAAACACAGTAACTTACCTACTTGGCGAGTCAGCAATGCTCGGTGCTGGCGACGGCGGATAGCTGGTTTAATTTTTAGCCGGCTCCTTCAAGGGGACGGTGGGACGTTGACTTCTTGATTGCGCGAGGACCCAGCGAAGAAACCGGAACCATTATTGCTCCTGTGAGCTTACAAATCGTGGAGGATGTATGTGGCCCTAAAAGGAAACCCCTTCGAAAGATAGGATACAGGAATTGTCACCCTGAGAAGAACGAAGATACCTCTCCAGTTCTCCACATAAGCAACTTAGATGACAACGTAATCTACTTAGAGAAACCAGTCGCCCAAATGCCTCGGCGGAGGCGACTATAAAGAAACCTATATCGTTCGTTCATTCATACCTGCGGGGCTAGAAAACATATATTTTACATAAACTCGTGCATAAGTTGATGTTCACATAGTATATATACCGTAATGGGCGATTGAGGGGAGTTCATTTTGCCTGCATCATCCTTAAAGTGTCTTTGTTCATTTTGTTTCTTCAGTTGGAAAATTAATACTATAATTTATATGCAAATTAATCTTAATGTTAATGTTAGTAAGCCACCATTGACAGAGTTATTGGCGATGTTGCTAAAAAATATCCACAAAGGGAGGTAATTTACGGTAATTTCACAACATTTCGCTTGTGGTCATATTATCCAAATGTTACTTTTTAACGTAATAATTATGTTATTGAAAAATGAAAATTTACCGCAATAATCACAATATCTAATCACCCGCTCCTTACAATATCTCGGTATGCAGCAGATTCTAAGTAAACGCACATGGGGCTTTAAGCATTTGATATTGTTGTGCATCTGTAAGTAGGCATCAAAACCATATTGTACAGTATTAGTTTTTTTATTCTTCTGTCTACAGAAATATAGCGAAAGTTGTAGACAAATATTTTTTTGAATATGTAGTAGTTAGCGCCTTTCTTTAAATATTTTGTCGACATACAATTTTTTTATATATAAACTTTATTTTAATTTTATTAATCACTCTCGTTGGCTCGGATGAAAGCGTATATGTGGGAGGAAACCGGAGTACCCGGAGAAAACCCACCTGTTCGATCTGGCGACCATCGTACCATCTCGCATACTTCCCTGTCCGAGGATCGAACCCGGGTCGCATTGGTGAGAAGCGAGCCCGCTAATCGGACAGCCAATCGGACAATTTTTATTGAGGTTTGATTGTTGAAATTGTCACTTCAGCTGCTGAATGTGAATTGATGAAGGCTTTAGAACTACTGTTCGCTGGTCAGAACTGGGCGTGGTTTAAGGAACAGTTTATAAATAGACACGGTTTGCAGACTGCTACCAATAAGTACAGGGCAGACAAGATCACAAAACCAGTCCCCCCCCCGGATTATGTTTGCGCAGTCCTACGTCTTACAAGTAAGTTGCTATTACACCAAACATGTTTTTGTTATATTTTGCTTTGCGGTGCATTGCTGTGTGAGTGAGTGGTGACATTGTCTCTGACCACTGTGTTATTAATGTATACACATTTAATTGAGCTCGATTGCGAAGCAAGTTCTTACAACTTATATTAATCACTCTCGAGACCTCATGCTTGGTGGAATCCATCGCCACGAGGGAAGAGGCAACGTGGAATTTAAATGCCTTGCCTAAGGACACAATCGTAACGGCTCCAGCGGGGCTCGAACCTTTCGCACCTGAAGCGAACGCACTACCATTGAGCTATCACGACTTGCACTGTGTTATTCAAATCCATTTGTAGTTGGACTCTTTCAAGCGAAGTTAAACTGATCGCTCTCGAGACCTCATTCTTGATGGAATCCATCGCCACGAGTGAGAGAGAAAATGCCACGTGGAATTTAAATGCCTTGCCTAAGGGTACAATCGTAGCAGCTCCAGCGGGGCTCGAACTCCGAACCTTTCGCACCTGAAGCGAACATGCATCCAATGCGCTATCACGACTTGCACTGTGTTATTCAAATCCATTATGCAGTTAGTGTTCTGTTGATGACACTGCGAGGACAATGGACAAATAAGGATGCAGTTAGTGTTCTGTCTGTTGATGACACTGTGAGGACAATGGACAAATAAGGATGCAGTTAGTGTTCTGTTGATGACACTGCGAGGACAATGGACAAATAAGGATGCAGTTAGTGTTCTGTTGATGACACTGCGAGGACAGTGGACAAATAAGGATGCAGTTCAAATGACAAACCATGTCATTGGCTTTTAATATTGTTCATGAATGACCATTATACACTTAAACCGATTTGATTTCTAATAGATTCTTTCATGTGAAAAAGCTGTCCAGCTGGCTTGTAGAAAGTTGGTGGTTCTACCTGTGTGCCTGAAATGCTGCTTGGTGGGGTATCCGGATTTTTCATCTCTTTTTGGTTGATCTATTCATTGTTTCATACTAGCAGGTAGTTTGTTGTATTGCAGGTTATGGCATTAGTAAACTGGCAGGTTCGGTTAAACTGCGAGACTATCAGATGATTACACGGCACTGGCTTATACCTATACTCTCGTTTAAACCAGGTACGTTCAACATAGAAAAAGCTAGAGAATATATAAGCCCTGTCATAGGGACAGTTTTTGGCGTGCGTGTGTCTGTCTGTCTGTCTGTCTGTCTGTCTGTCTGTGTGTGTTAACGAGATAACTCAAACATTTATGGATGGTTTCTGATGAAACGTGGATATCTGGGTAGAGGGTTGATCCAAGAGGAAATGATTCCAGTTTTGGAGAAATGGCATGTGATCATAGAATGGTCGGCCCAGAGCAGGTGTATGCATCTCTTCTTGTGCTGTTATCTAATTGTCCAGTTTTGGAGAAATGGCATGTGATCATAAAATGGTCGGCCCAGAGCAGGCATATGCATCTCTTCTTGTGCTGTTATCTAATTGTCCAGTTTTGGAGAAATGGCATGTGATCATAAAAAGGTCGGCCCAGAGCAGGCGTATGCATCTCTTCTTGTGCTGTTATCTAATTGTCCAGTTTTGGAGAAATGGCATGTGCTCATAAAAAGGTCGGCACAGAGCAGGCGTATGCATCTCTTCTTGTGCTGTTATCTAATTGATAATTTTGATTATATCACTTTATTTTAGCTTTATGACAAACATTTCAATTTTAGAAGACCTTGAATTAATCGCCATGTGAGAAAAGAGGCAATGTGGATTTAAGTGTTTTTGTGTTGGTCTTGTCTTGCAGGTGATGAGAAAGTGCGTTATTGTTGTCTAGAGACACTGCTAGAGATATCTCCCTTCGTCCCCGACATGCTATAGAACGTATAGAAGTGGTTTTCTGCAGAGAAGGACTCGATCTCCCAGGAACTGGCAACGAGGCTAGAATATTTAAGACTTCAGTACAAACAGAAATTTGCTCTCGTTTGTAAACCATTCTGCAAGAGCTAAATCCTGTGTGAAGTAGATCTAATCTTAGTCCTGCAGCAGAATGGGCGGAGTTAAATCCTGTGTAAAGTAGATCTAATCATTGTCCTGCAGCAGAATGGGCAGAGTTAAGTCCTGTGTAAAGTAGATCTAATCTTAGTCCTGCAGCAGAATGGGCGGAGTTAAATCCTGTGTGAAGTATATCTAATCTTAGTCATGCAGCAGAATGGGCGGAGTTAAATCCTGTCACGTGTGTGAAGTAGATCTAATCTTAGTCATGCAGGAGAATGGGCGGAGTTAAGTCCTGTGTAAAGTAGATCTAATCTTAGTCCTGCAGCAGAATGGGCGGAGTTAAATCCTGTGTGAAGTATATCTAATCTTAGTCATGCAGCAGAATGGGCGGAGTTAAATCCTGTGTAAAGTAGATCTAATCTTAGTCATGCAGCAGAATGGGCGGAGTTAAGTCCTGTGTAAAGTAGATCTAATCTTAGTCCTGCAGCAGAATGGGCGGAGTTAAGTCCTGTGTAAAGTAGATCTAATCATTGTCCTGCAGCAGAATGGACGGAGTTAAATCCTGTGTAAAGTATATCTAATCTTAGTCATGCAGCAGAATGGGCGGAGTTAAGTCCTGTGTGAAGTAGATCTAATCTTAGTCCGACAGTAGAATGGGCGGTGTTAAATCCTGTGTGAAGTAGATCTAATCATTGTCCTGCAGCAGAATGGGCGGAGTTAAATCCTGTGTGAAGTAGATCTAATCTTAGTCCGGCAGCAGAATGGGGGGGAGTTAAATCCTGTGTAAAGTAGATCTAATCTTAGTCTGGCAGCAGAATGGGCGGAGTTAAATCCTGTGTAAAGTAGATCTAATCTTAGTCCGGCAGCAGAATGGGCGGAGTTAAATCCTGTGTAAAGTAGATCTAATCTTAGTCCGACAGCAGAATGGGTGGAGTTAAGTCCTGTGTAAAGTAGATCTAATCATTGTCCTGCAGCAGAATGTGCGTTTTGGCTGAACCTTGGTTTAGCTAACATACAATGTTTTATTTGGTGTTTCTATTCGCATAGAAGATATGTTGTTCATCTAGTTTCTGTTTACTGTTAAATACATCGTGGACATGGCACTTGCTAACCCAATTATCATTATGAAAGGCAGCATACGTATGTTTTTGAAGCAGACAAAATAACAATTACTATAATGCATAATATATTGCTTGTATATAGTAGTGGAATATTTGTAAACATATTCACAAATGTCTTTAGAGCATTCTAATACATTGATTATATATGAAGGCCCTCGGACCGGGACGGTGGTCGCCAGATCTGATAGGTGCGTTTTCTCCGGTACTCCGATTTCCTCCCACATGAATGACCACATTTACGCTTTCAGAGAGTGATTAATATAAGTTGTTAAAGCTTGTTTCGCAATCGTTGTAAAATAAATAAATTTAAATGTTTTTATGAAAGCTCTATGTACATTAATAGCGATGTTATAAGCAAATACATTTGTTAATGGTGACCATTTTGAATTATGGCCCTTACAAATATTGCTCACGTGTGACATCTTGCTACCCAGCTGATATATGTTCAGGAGGTTCCAATCTAGAAGAAACAACATCTCTTTGTTAGATCAGTTTAACTTGCAGGGTGGGGTTGTGTCCGTCACTTTGTTAGATCAGTTTACTTGCAGGGTGGGGTTGTGTCCGTCTCTTTGTTAGATCAGTTTAACTTGCAGGGTGGGGTTGTGTCCATCTTTTTGTTAGATCAGTTTAACTTGCAGGATGGGATTGTGTCCGTATCTTTGTTGGATCAGTTTAACTTGCAGGGTGGGATTGTGTCCATTTCTTTGTTGGATCAGTTTAACTTGCAGGATGGGATTGTGTCCGTCTCTTTGTTAGATCAGTTTAACTTGCAGGGTGGGATTGTGTCCATCTCTTTGTTAGATCAGTTTAACTTGCAGGATGGGGTTGTATCTGTCTCTTTGTTAGATCAGTTTAACTTGCAGGATGGGGTTGTATCCATTTCTTTGTTGGATCAGTTTAACTTGCAGGGTGGGATTGTATCTGTCTCTTTGTTAGATCAGTTTAGCTTGCAGGATGGGGTTTTGTCTGTCTCTTTGTTAGATCAGTTTAACTTGCAGGATGGGGTTGTGTCCGTTTCTTTGTTGGATCAGTTTAACTTGCAGGATGGGGTTGTGTCCGTCTCTTTGTTAGATCAGTTTAACTTGCAGGGTGGGGTTGTGTCTGTCTCTTTGTTAGATCAATTTAACTTGCAGGATGGGGTTGTATCTGTCTCTTTGTTACATCAGTTTAACTTGCAGGATGGGGTTGTATCTGTCTCTTTGTTACATCAGTTTAACTTGCAGGATGGAGTTGTATCTGTCTCTTTGTTACATCAGTTTAACTTGCAGGATGGGGTTGTATCTGTCTCTTTGTTACATCAGTTTAACTTGCAGGATGGGGTTGTATCTGTCTCTTTGTTAGATCAGTTTAACTTGAAGGGTGGGGTTGTATCTGTCTCTTTGTTAGATCAGTTTAACTTGAAGGGTGGGGTTGTATCTGTCTCTTTGTTAGATCAGTTTAACCTGCAGGATGGGGTTGTATCTGTCTCTTTGTTAGATCAGTTTAACTTGAAGGGTGGGGTTGTATCTGTCTCTTTGTTAGATCAATTTAACCTGCAGGGTGGGGTTGTATCTGTCTCTTTGTTAGATCAGTTTAACCTGCAGGATGGGGTTGTGTCTGTCTCTTTGTTAGATCAGTTTAACTTGCAGGATGGGGTTGTGTCTGTCTCTTTGTTAGATCAGTTTAACTTGAAGGGTGGGGTTGTATCTGTCTCTTTGTTAGATCAGTTTAACTTGAAGGGTGGGGTTGTATCTGTCTCTTTGTTAGATCAGTTTAACCTGCAGGGTGGGGTTGTATCTGTCTCTTTGTTAGATCAGTTTAACTTGAAGTGTGGGTTGTATCTGTCTCTTTGTTAGATCACTTTAACTTGCAGGATGGGGTTGTGTCTGTCTCTTTGTTAGATCAGTTTAACTTGCAGGATGGGGTTGTATCTGTCTCTTTGTTAGATCAGTTTAACTTGCAGGATGGGATTGTATATGTCTCTTTGTTAGATCAGTTTAACTTGCAGGATGGGGTTGTATTTTCTCTTTGTTAGATCAGTTTAACTTGCAGGGTGGGGTTGTATCTGTCTCTTTGTTAGATCAGTTTAACTTGCAGGGTGGGGTTGTATCTGTCTCTTTGTTAGATCAGTTTAACTTGCAGGATGGGATTGCGTCTGTCTCTTTGTTAGATCAGTTTAACTTGCAGGATGGGGTTGTGTCCATCTCTTTGTTAGATCAGTTTAACTTGAAGGGTGGGGTTGTGTCCGTCTCTTTGTTAGATCAGTTTTGAGTCTGTTATGTTAATCTAGATTATATATTGTAACATGTACAGTACTGTATAGGTTATATACTGTAGCAGTTATACATCAGTATATCTATAGGCTGCTGTTTCCTGTGCTTGATCATGTGATGTGAACGACCAATGAGAGTTCAGCAGACACCTCCTCTTCCATAAGCGTTGTTGTGTTCAAGTTTATATAGATCTGCCCGTTCGAAGGCAGTATCAGTGAGGGACCAAAGGTTGCTCACAGTTTGAGACTTGACCCCGACATGTATCATTCAAGTCTTAATGATTTGATTAACCCATTATCATTCTGGATACATTAAAAAATGCTTTTGCAAACAAGAAAAATAGTGACTATGCTGCATGCTGATCAGGATCTATGTTGTTTGCTACATAGCCAAATGTCTTAGCAATATCATCTGAATAGCAAACAGCATAGAGCCTGATCAAATGGTATGTTCCGTGGCAGCGGATCTGGCTCTATGTTCGTTGCAAATACTGTTTGAACAGTATCCAGAATCAAATGGGTTAAGTAGGAATCGGGGTATTGTGCCAAAATTTGGTGTAGTTTGATTACAAAGTTTAATAGTTGCACTGTTGGTTAATGAAACCAGTTAGTTTTTGTTAATCTTTCATTTCTCTCCAACTTCTATATGGAAGAAGACCCCTCCAAACAGTATTTCATGCACCCGAGTAGAACCACCACCGACCTTCCGCAAGCCAGCTGGATGGTTTCCTCACATGAAAAACTTTTTAGACACCCCAGTGAAATTCGAACATAGAGCGGCAAGTGGTTTGTAGTAGACATCCGTAACCACTAGGGGGCCCCTTTTCCAAAAGCAGGTACACTATAGAACATATTGTGAAGCGTACTTAACTATTTGCATGCTGGGTAAAATTATGGCTATAAATAGTTCAAATAATTGTAGCAGACGACAATTCATTAATCTCTTATGCTTATTTGTAACTGAAAACATGTGGAATGTGTCGTTATGAAATTGCATAACATATTTCACTGTTATTTTCACCGCTAGCGTGCCAAATTAAGGCGGACATTTTGTTTTTGGTGTACATGACACGTAGCTCTTTGTAACCAGTTTGTGTCTCAACGACAATTTTGCTTCACACGATTGCATCATCCACGATTGCATCATCCTCCGTAATGGCATTAAATGCTCAACAATTACTGGTAGACTGGCGGGATTAAATCATTTACTTCATTCCTTGTTCACAGTTCTTTCAGCATGCCATAAAGTGCTAATTTGTCAATTAATTTACCAATTAGTGATTGTCATTTTGTATTTACAATTATATATTTTAATTGTTTTGTATTTTGTTGTTCTAACCATGTTTTAATAAATTATTATTAAGTTCTGGTGTTGTTTCTTGTTATATAATAAACCTATTATCATAATTTTGGAATGACATGTATATTGTTTACACAATACATCCTACATGTACAGTCAAACCTGTGTTAAGCAGCCATCCAAGGGAATCACAGAAAGTGGCTGCTTATCACAGGTGGCTGCTTAATAGAGGTCAAATGTATAGTAAAACAACATATTGGGAATCTTGAAACTGGCTGCTTAATACAGGTTGGCTGTTTAATAGAGGTTGGCTGCTTAATTCAGGTTGGCTGTTTAATAGAGGTGACCGCTAACACAGGTTTCACTGTATATTGTTTACACCCTACATACATGTATATTGTTTGCACAATATTGTCCCAGTAATGGTGTATTATTGTCCAAGTAACTGTGTACCATTATCCAAGTAACGCTGTATCATTGTCCAAGTAACTGTATATCATTGTCCAAGTAACGGTGTATCATTGTCCAAGTAACGGTGTACCACTGTCCAAGTATCGGTGTATCATTGTCCAAGTACAGGTGTATCAGTGTCCAAGTAACGGTGTATCATTGTCCAAGTAATGTTGTATCATTGTCCAAGTAACGTTGTATCATTGTCCAAGTAACGTTGTATCATTGTCCAAGTAACGGTGTATCATTGTCCAAGTAACGTTGTATCATTGTCCAAGTAACGTTGTATCATTGTCCAAGTAACGTTGTATCATTGTCCAAGTAACGGTGTATGATTGTCCAAGTAACGTTGTATCATTGTCCAAGTAATGGTGTATCATTGTCCAAGTAACGGTGTATCATCCTTTTCCTCTTGAACCTATGGATAGCTATGTATATACACAGACGGATCTGTAGTCCAGTGGTAACACGCTGGACTGGTAATCCAAGGATCGCAGGTTCGATCCCCGTCTAACCCTAATAAAATTAACAGTCTTTCAGATGGGACGTTAAACCGAGATCTCCTGTCGGTGCTTTACATCGTGCACGTAAAAGAACCAGAGGATACTCTGGAATGGGTTTCTCTCTGTATACTGCACTATCCTCCAAAATCAAAAATGACGAATCTCTTCAGGAGGCGTCGCTCATATGGGCAACCGGTAGTGACGATAAATAAACGTAGAACACACACACAATCATTACCAATTCGACAGTCGGGTCAGGTGAACAATTTAGGAGTTTCCAAGCACTCTTGGTTTAATAAGATATAAGAACAGAAATATAAAGTATATGATTATATTGAAAATCATGGCACATACAATACAACTGTACAAAGTATGAACGTATGCATGGTTTTGTCCGCTGATTTTACCAATCGGACATGTAGCTGAGTTATAATTGGTGTACGCAACAACATTCGAGCACCAAATGTGCGGTTTGGCTGGTGGTATGGTCCCCTATAATTGTATTCATTATGTTATTCAAATTGTGGCTTCTGGTGCATTTAAGGACCCGATTCAGGGCTCATTCTATGTCATAAATTTCGCGATTGGTGTGTTGTAGTGTTATTTAATAAATTCCAACAAAATAGTGTTACAAGTTTGGCTATAATAGGCCTGTACATCTTACTGGACAATATTTCGTATGAAAATTGTAATTATTTTCATAGGGAGAAGTGGGGTCCCCCAGGGGGCGAAATCAGGGTCCCTAGTGCGACTATTTCGCCCCAGTTGCCCTCTAGAATGATCCATGGCGATTGTATTAGTCATTCATACATTACAAAGGAAAGGAATATGCACCTCTTCCTTCAAAATAAACCAGATAACCTAGAAATAACACTGGAATTAGTTTCGTAGGAAGCTTAAAATTAACTAGTTCAACACATTTGTGAAACTATGATTATATTAATTATCT
Organism: Archivesica marissinica; assembly: GCA_014843695.1. Classification (NCBI taxonomy): domain Eukaryota; kingdom Metazoa; phylum Mollusca; class Bivalvia; order Venerida; family Vesicomyidae; genus Archivesica; species Archivesica marissinica. The sequence continues at coordinate 33,256,710 of CM026389.1, read as the reverse complement.
TACACACAATCTGTAATCTTGCACAATACAAATTTTACAAAGCATTAACGTATAAATGATTTTGTCCCCTAGTTTTACACATACAGTCTACATACGTTATGTCGAATTCCGTCGGTCTTAACAAAATACTTTGACATATCCGAAGTTTGACATAACGAAATTCGATATAAACAGTCAGCTAAATGTAAAATGATAGTGTCTGAAACGGCACTTTGGTCCGACTTCGAGTTAACCGGATAATTCGACATAACCGACTTTGACATAGCGGATGTAGACTGTATTTTAAAACCTGTCCATAAAGATCAGTGACGGGAATAGAACAAAAGGTCGTTATGGAGATATTAGAAGTCATTGTTAATGACTTTACAGAGGGTCAAATTGTAGTAGTTATTCGGAGGTGGTTACATTCAGAAGACGATAGCATAGTCTTTGTTCACTCCACAAAATATTCTATTTTCAAGAGCCTTTATTAAGTGGTTATAGCTTCTAGGCTACTTAAAGAATCAATGTTTGTAAATAGAAACTAGAGTTTGACAAGGTATGGCTACTTAAAGAATCAATGTTTGTAAATAGAAACTAGAGTTTGACAAGGTATGGCTACTTAAAGAATCAATGTTTGTAAATAGAAACTAGAGTTTGACAAGGTATGGCTACTTAATGAATCAATGTTTGGAAATAGAAACTAGAGTTTGACAAGGTATGGCTACTTAATGAATCGATGTTTGTAAATAGAGACTAGAGTTTGACAAGGTATGGCTACTTAAAGAATCAATGTTTGTAAATAGAGACTAGAGTTTGACAAGGTATGGCTACTTAAAGAATCAATGTTTGTAAATAGAGACTAGAGTTTGACAAGGTATGGCTACTTAATGAATCGATGTTTGTAAATAGAAACTAGAGTTTGACAAGGTATGGCTACTTAATGAATCGATGTTTGGAAATAGAAACTAGAGTTTGACAAAGTATGACTACTTAATGAATCTTGATGTTTGGAAATAGAAACTAGTTTGTGTTTTACGTTTATTTATCATCGCTATCGGTTGCACATATGAGCGACGCCTCCTGAAGAGATTAGTCATCTTAGATTTTTGGAGGATAGTGCAATGATACAGGAAATAGAAATTAGAGTTTGACACGGTATGGCTACTTAATGAATCGATGTTTGGAAATAGAAACTAGAGTTTGACAAGGTATGGCTACTTAATGAATCTATGTTTGGAAATAGAAACTAGAGTTTGACAAGGTATGGCTACTTAATGAAAGTCGATATTTGGAAATTGAAACTAGAGTTTGACAAGGTATGGCTACTTAATGAATCGGTGTTTGTAAATAGAAACTAGAGTTTGACAAGGTATAGCTACTTAATGAATCGATGTTTGTAAATAGAAACTAGAGTTTGACAAGGTATGGCTACTTAATGCATCTCGATGTTTGTAAATAGAAACTAGAGTTTGACAAGGTATGGCTACTTAATGAATCGATGTTTGGAAATAGAAACTATAGTTTGACAAGGTATGGCTACTTAATGAATCTCGATGTTTGGAAATAGAAACTAGAGTTGTAATAGGTATGGTGGCTACTTAATGAATTTCGATGTAATCATGTTTGGAAATCCATTTCAGACTTCATTCTAATGATTTGTAGTTTACAATAAGCATATTAACGTTTAATATTTTTTAATAACACCCATAAATATAAGAATAAACCCAGATAAACAAGTTATATTTGTTTGTGATGACATGCAGGAGTTTGATTGCCTTGGTCGCAACAATCATCATCATCGAGGATAAACATATGTACATCATATCAATTTGTATGTTCACAATTTTAATGGTACTACATTGTTATTTTCAAACAATTCTGAAGAGTTGAACTATGTTAGACCCTTCCAGACTGTTGGCCACCAACAACCTGTTTTTGTCTTTTGATATGCAAATTGAATTAGGAAACTCCATGTTCAAGTTATTAACTGCCAAAATTTTACCAGATGATGTCAATTGCAAAATTGAATTAGTAGCACGACTGCAAATGAAGTATAAGTCATTCATGTAGTGTGTAACACCTATTGGTGTGACTATACGTTCATCTTTTACAGTCACCATTTCCCCGCTTTCAAGACTGTAGATAAAAACAGCATCTTTCTCAACATCTGTTATAAGTAATTGTTTTGTTTCTTCATCAAAGCAACATTTAAAATCGTTCCAAGAGGCATACTGAGTACCTTGAAAGTCCACGCCCAATGTAGCCACAGATCCTGAGGTGGAAAGCTTGTGTACTGGTTCACTGTGGCCATAGGTGCCAACAACGCATTTGTTGTTGCCAACTACAGAAATTGAGTCACAGTTTACAGTGACAGGAACAGTTTGTATTTCAATAAATGTGTTATTCTCATTCAACTGATAAATAAGTAGTTCCTTCTGTTTTCCAGTAGAAATGATGATCATGTTATTTTCTACAACAGCCACATCTAGAGGATATCTTTTCAAAGTAATTTCTCCAATTTTCTCCAATTCTCCATTCATCACAACACACTTCTTGTTGTTGTAGTCAACAGTAACTACTCTTCCATCTGGCAGAAAATCTATTCCACGATACCATGGCTGACGCTTTTCATCAGTAGCCTGTTTAAGATCTACTTCGGCAATAAGTTGAAGCTGTTTTGATGTACAACTAGGTATGATTTCGGGTTCTTTCTTGACAGATAACAAAATAAGTTCTGGTGCGCTTTTCAAGAAATCGTCCATTGTTTTAGAAACAACGAGTGACAGGTCCAAAGACTCAAGGTTCTTAAATTTCAAATCAGCTTGGCTCTTTTGTACTGCTAAAAGATCCTTCAGCTTTCTGGCAACAATAAATGTCTGTTCCTGGGTGCCATTCTCGTTTGCAAGATCTAAGATGTGCATCAAATGACGTACTTCACATGCCACTTCTTCACAACCCGCTGCTTTCTGCATTATCTCTATTGATTTGGAATCTTGAAGCGATTTCATTTCAACATTTAGTTTGTTCTCAAGTATATCAAAATGTTTAATAACTTGTTCCCTTATTTGTTTCAATTCGTCGACTAAATCTGTTATCTGGGACGTCATTTTCTTGCTCTCTCTCACTAAATGTGTGGTGGACGATTTCATTTTTATTTCTAGTTCTGTAAACTCCTTTTGCAGCCTGGTATTATCGAACTTGTCTGCTATTTCCGACAGTTCTACGAGACCCTTGCATTCTCTATGTGTTATTATGGCACATGTACTGCAACATAGAGTGTCTTCATCTTTGCAGAAAAACTTTAACTTTTTACTGTGTTGTTCACATTTCTGGAACGCTTGGAAAGTGGTTAGAAATTCAACGGTATCTTTGCTCTCAATGTTCACAGATTTATGATTTTTAGAGATTTCTAGACGATCATGAACAGTTTTACATTCATCACACAACCGTTCATTGCATACTGAACACAATATTGCTGCGGTATTCGTCAGGTTTTGTTTCAAGCAAGGCTGACACAACTTCTCATTTTGCTCAGGATGTTTCTTTGCATCGGACATACTCTCTAATACTAAGGCAAGGGCATAATTTGACCGCAGTGATTTGGCCCAAGTTTCAAGTGGATTGTCTTTCTCAACAGGTGTCACAAATCGGCATAGTGGACATTCAATCCCATCAGAAAGTAGTCCCTTTTCCTTGTTTTTCAGAATGTATTCATTGATGCAAGTCTCACAAAATGTATGTAAACAAACAAGTGCTTTAGGTTCTTGGTAAGTCTCAAAGCATATTGGACAATTCAAACCATCATCTGTGACATTAGAGGCCATGCCGCATGCTTCTTCCGTTTGACCAGGCCACTCTCTTAGAAACTGAAAACGAAAGTAGACACAATTGTTAAAATAAACATAATTCGGAATAATTTCGAACATTTATCATGTTCATAATATGTGTGGTGAATAGAAAGTTTTTTTGTTTGTTTTTGTTTGTTTGCAGGAACCAGGATGTAAAGATGGCGGAAACATTTTACGAACTTTTTATGAACTTTTATGCTATTTACCGAAGCAATTCCTTTATATTTACACGAGGATCTGTAACAGAACGTTTACAACTAACTTTTTACAACATTATTATCGATTTTATTTTTACATGGATTCACGTGGATGTACCGTGTATGGAACGGTTTTAGTGTCATAATTATATTTTTTTATGTGAATACGGAAGGATTTTAGTCCCACAGCAAACTTTTACCAGTTTACACCGCGAATCGGTGGACTCACCGGGCTATCACCTGTTGGCACAGTGTATGTACCCAGCTTACAATATTCCCCACCTTTAAAACTGCCCATAGTAGTAACCCCAACCCATCGATGCAACGAGGCAGGACCATGCTGGGTCCCGTTCCAGAAGCAAAATCTCCGGACCTTCCCGTAGAAGGGCAACTTCACAGGGTGAACCGAAGAGCTCGTACGGCTAGAAAAGATTACCGACAGATGCTGAGCTACACGATACACCCAGAGAAGGCCCTGAACAAGAAGCAGAAGGCATGTGACCGCCCACCACTGATTATCAAGACGTGTCAAGATGGACAACTGTCACTCCGTTTCAGCGCTGCTGCCTTTGAAATGTTCCGAAGCAACTTGGCGGAAGCCGCCAGAAGAGAATCCCTGCAGCTAGCTACCAGGCACGACACAGATCAGTCTAACCACATCGTTCAAGACGTCATCACAGTGACACACCCAGACGGTCGCCTTGCTACCATCAACCTATACAGAACAAACTCCACCTGCCTCATCAATGGAGCAGTACATATAGTTTACCCTGTTCTGCAGATGATGTGTACCATGCTGGAGACCAACAATGTATATGATGTGGACCAACAAATGAAAGCAGAGATCGAGAAACACATACAGAATAGCAGCAAGGAGAACCCACCCCGAACAGAAAGCCTTCCCAGACCGGGTGATGATGACAAGTGCATGAAATGCTCCCGTGCAGCGAGATCCAAAGCAGTGTACTGCACGACAGGGCGCCACTGGATCCACCATAACTGTGGCCGAGCTGTATCCAGATATGCAGTACACCTGTAAGCAGCATGTGACACAGGCAACTGCTGGACCCAAGCAAGTTCTCAATGCACTTATGCCACCAGACCAACCAACGAGGGTAGCCGATTCCACGCCACCTCGAATGTCAAGGCCAGATACCCCGACGAACCACACCGATGCATCTGCAGTGCACAAGGCCACCCGAAATTGTGCACCAGAGACAATTGTACCAACCGACACACCAGACCCAGATAGTGAATGTACAGCCTGTGGAAACCAATGCCCGAGAACACATGGCATATTCTGCACATACAGCACACACTGGATCCACTACACCTGCACCAACTTGACCAAAGATGAAATTGCTTACTGGGAATCAACAACGAGTACCAGCGATGACTACGTATGTACACCATGCAGATCTATTATGGACGATGCCCGAGAGCCACCCCCAAATGTATCTACACGCACAAGTACAATATTAGTACCACCGGCAACAGATCCTAAAGTATCCATTGATGCCCATCATGAGGGAAACTCCACAAAACCAAAAGAAGCAGCATCAAAAACAGCAGACGTGGCAAATAAACCTCCCATTCCTAACCGGGTCAAGAACCTGAGCCACCAGGAAACGGTGACGAAGACACCCTTGACTGCAAGGCCTGACACAAATGATGCACAGTCTTCGGAGAGAGTTATTGTCCCACACCATGAACCAAATCCAAGCACATCACTCATGGCAATAGACGCAGTGAACCAATGTCATCCAACACAAGGAAAAGACTTGGAGTTGGAGCAGAAACTGAAAGACGTCAAGAAGAAGAACATTGAATTGACCAAGCGGGAGAAACTGGTGAAGCAGCGCGAAGTTGAACTGAATGAGACCACACAACAGCTAGCCCACCTGAAGACACTGGTAACATCATTGGAAGTGAAAATCAAACAGAAAAGACAAGAAAACTCGCTGCTGCGGACACGAGTACTCCTGGCCACAAATGACGAAAACAACGATGTACCAGCAACACCGGCTCCAGCAAGCGAGAACACACGTGCATGTTGCGGTGCAAACAGAACCCCACATGTGACATATGTGATGCCCCAACAAATACAGCCGTCATGTGTTCCCCCTCACCCAGAGTCAACAAAAAAGGACACATCAGACGAACTGCAGACCCTCAAGGACTTGTTGTCAGCAATCCTCATACAGAACCAACATCTTCTAGCTGCCGCCACCACACATAAACCAACCTCCCCATGTGCCTCCCCAAGTCCAAGCCTGGAACGCCAAGTATTTGAGTACAACCACCGTTCACCGTATGCCTGGACACCATCAGATTGCCACCTGTGGGGATTGCCGAGAGACCAGTAAGACCGGCAAGTGACCAACAATCCTGGAGATCATCATCACACCAGGGGAATGATACCGAGTCATGGCAACCACCCGGAGACCGGAAGTCATGGGTTCACCGTCCTTGGACAGCACACCGGGATCAAAAAGCATACAGATCCTCATGGGACAGACCAAGAACCGATACACGGCGTTCACGGGAGCGAGATTCTTGGAGATCACCAAGGCACACCAGGAGACATTACCACCAAAGTCATAACCACAGAGCTGACCACCATGAGCGTAGCCCACATCCCCATAGAGAAGGAAGTGACACTGCCGGCAGAAACCATACAGTTCATATGCCGACCATCTCCACTCCTCCACCCAATAACACCCTCGAACCTGCTGGACCGAAGGACAATGTACCCACCACTGTAAGTGACATCCCTGCTTATGACGTCATCCTGGACACACCTCTCATCATGCTTACTGACCCCCTGTGGTATGAAGGTACATGCTTGAGAGATCCCAAGACACACAAGGCCACGAACAAACCCTCCTGGATTCAACAGCCCATGAGGACATTCCGGAAGCACTGATACAGCCACTCACTCCAATTCCTGTCATGGCCGCCATGGCCACCCTAACAACAACACCGTCTTTTTTAGAGATGTTCTGCCCATTCACCAGGCCCCCGGACACCACAATGGTATGTCACTCGTCACCTTCAACATAGACGGCTTCAACTCCAACCAAGTACACCTTCACCACCTCTCAGAATCGGCTGACTTCATATGTTTACAAGAACATTGGCTATACCATTATGAGGGCCACCAGCTGGAGACGGCCATTCCGGGATACTCTGCCATGGTGAAATGTACAGATGATGACAATCCCCTACCACCCCACTACCGACCGCCCATGGGGAAAGCTGGTGTTGCAACCCTCTGGTCCTCTAAGTTTGATGCCATTGTAGAGGCAGTGGAAGATGGAAGTGTACTCCATTGTACTCCTTGTCCAGTCTACACCCCCAGTTTGTATAGTCAACACTTACATGCCAACAACGGGGTCACCTGATCACAACCTACGCTACCTGGAGATGCTGGGAGAGGTCCGAGAGATCATCATTAAGTACTCCGACACGTACATCATGATATGGACTGGTGATGTGAATGCTTCCTTCCAGAGAGCTCAACCAACGCAGAGGGACCAGACGTTCATCAGGTTCTGTGCAGAAATGGGACTTGAATGCAGCCCAGGTATAGGAACAACGCCCACTTTCCACCACAGTTCAGGCTCTACCTCACAAATAGATCACATCCTACACCTGTCATGGCAGAAAACCATCCTGACGTCTCTCGAGTCACGGGCACCAACAAACACCTCCCCGCACGACCCCGTCTTTGGCCTTCTGCAGATTTTGTCATCATCCAAGCCTGAGGCCCCAGCTTGTACCGAAAGCAGATGTCTTCGTCCAACGCTTGACACTACAGACATCCCGTCTTTCCAAGAAGCTACAGATCTAGCTATCACAGTTCTCCTGGACAATGCTGACATCCCTGTTGACACAATGATTTCCAGAATCCACGCAATCCTTATTGATGCTGCCAAAGAAACAACTCGAGCAAGAAAACCAGCACATCGCAAGAAAACCTGGTCCCCTGCCATTACACAGTGCAGTAAAGACAGTAAAGCGGCCTTTGCAAGATGGAAGTCTGAAGGGAGACCAACTAGCCCATTAACGCCCAGCTATATCCAGATGAAAGCGACCAAAAGAGCTCTCCGTACCGAACAGAGGAAATCCACTGCCATGGCCTGTACCAAAGAACTAAACGAAATCATGGAAGCATCACCTGGGAATCAAAAATTCTTCCACAGACTTATCAAGAAGCAGCGACGACGCCCCAAAAGATCACCAGATGACCTGCTGTTCGATAACCCCATATCTGGTGAAGATATCCCTGCAGCATGGGCAAACTATTTCCACGACCGTGCAACCCCTAAAGAAGACCCAGATTTTGATGATGACCATTGGCACTCTGTCCAGCTTCAACTCCTACTGATGGAATTTATCCAGGAGAAGAACCTTCAAGCGGTCGAAATAACAGAGTCCCTTGTACAACAGACTGTCTCACAGCTCAAGCTTGGAAAGGCAAGTGACATCGCCGGCATCACTGCAGAACACCTACGTTATGCAAGCCCATCCCTCTACAGAGCTCTAGCCACATTGTTCACTAGTATCGTCTCCACTGGTCAGGTCCCAAGTATGCTGAAAACTGGTTTGGTCCACCCGATACCCAAAAAAGGGAAGAATCCGAGACGCCCAGATAGTTACAGGCGCATCACCGTCACTTCAATCCTAGGGAAAGTCCTGGAAAAGATTCTGATGAACCCGTTGAAAGCCATCCTTGCCCCGACACAGAGTCACCAACAAAGAGGCTTCACTGATGCGTCATCATCGAATGGTGCTGCCCTGATGATATCTGAAGCCATCCAGGAAGCCAAGTCGTCCAAGAAGCCGCTGTATGTCACCTACCTCGACGCCAGTAAGGCCTTTGACGTCACATCACATGCCTCCGTCTTCACAAAGCTCCACGCATGCGGCGTTGCTGGTAACCTGTGGTGTACCTTGAGGGACTGGTATGTGGACCTAACATCACAAGTGCTGTGGAAGGGCAAGCTATCCTGTCCGTTTACAGAACTCCAAGGTGTCCGGCAAGGCGGTATTCCATCTACCGAGCAGTATAAAGCTCATACAAACGAATCTCTCAAGCTCCTGGAGGCAGAGGGCGTTGGAAACCACATCGGGAGCGTGTACATCGGGGCGCCGACATGTGCAGACGACATGGCCCTCTTGAATACGAGCATTACAGACCTACAGTTCATGAACAGCATAATGTTAGCCGAAGCGAACAGAGACCGGTACCACTTCAGTAGGACAAAAACAAAAGTCCAGGTCTACAATTCCCCGATTACCCCCGAACAATGGAATGACATTGCTCCCTTCACCATGAGCTCGGATCCAATCGAGATTGTCCCAAAACAAGACCACCTCGGCATCACACGATTCTCCAACCCACGTTCCATGGACCAGTTTACGAAGAATCGCCTGAGAACCGGCATCGATACCAGCGTTGCTCTTTTTGGTGCAGGGTTCTACGGCTCGAACGGAGTAAACCCGGTTGTTTCTGCGAAGCTTTGGAATGCATATGTCCTCCCAAGAATGACTTTCGGCCTAGAGACCCTACTACTTCCCCAACAGCTCATTAACGACTTCGAATCGTACCAGTACAACACACTCCGGCAAATCCAGCACCTACCAAGGAAGACCTCCAAGGCGGCTGTGCTCCTACTTCTGGGACTCTTACCGATGGAGGGGTACCTCGACAAGAAGACCCTTGGTTTCTTTGGCCACATATCCAGACATGATGACACCCTTGAATATGACGTTGTCTCTCGTCAAGTGGCCATGAAGGACCTTGATTCCTCCAGTTGGACGTCCCACATCAGGAAACTCCTGGCCAAGTATGGTCTGCCAACAGCTTTTGAAGTTCTTGCCGACCCGCCTACCAAGTCTTCATGGAAGCTGCTCGTGAAATCCAAGGTCGCCACCCACTGGTATGAGAGTCTCATCCAGGAAGCCACCCAGCAATCCTGCTGCAGATATATCAACACCAGTGCCTGTAGAATGGGAAAACCCCATCATCTCTGGGAGTCGACGAGCAACACTGTCCTGGACGTCCATCGTGCTTCCGTCAAAGCGAAGCTGCTCACTGGGAAGTACCCCCTCCAGACCACCGTGGGAAGATATGCTGACCAGAATGGCTGCTTCACCTGCCAGCTGTGTTCCACTGAAGTCGAAACAAGATCGCACTTCCTAACCAGCTGTATAGCCCTGGAGAACACCAGACAGAAGTGGCTCCCAGCCCTACTCGAGTACCTCCAACAGTGTAACCCCCCGGAAGATCCAACCCTCGATATGACTGACCCGGATGTACTGACACAGCTGATCTTAGACCCGTCCATATCCCTACTGATGTCACCCGATCAGACGAGCAAGGCCGAGTCTATCACCAGGAACCTCTGTTATGCCCTGCACGTTCATCGATCCCACATCATCGAAACCCTTAATATTGACGTGAGCAGGGAAATACCTGTGCCAAGGTGTGCTGAGCCCTAATCTCAGTGTTTATAGACAGCGGATGCAGTAGCTGTGATACTGCAGTTCTCCTAGGAAAGGAGGAATTTACTACAACAAGCAAACAAGCAAGCAAGAAGATAACAAAACAAACGATTGCTTGCATGTAGAAACTTTGACAAGATAAATAAATGCAATGATTCTATAGCCTACCTAAATGCCTCCCATTTTTGTTTTTCAACGAAATTGTCTGAAATCGAAAGTAGAAAGCGATAGAATACAAATAACTATGCGTGGAAATCACTACTCATTTAGGTCAAAGATCACCAAATTTGACTGTGGTTTTCCTTTCTATAATGCCATATTCCTAGCCTGGGATCCAGTCTGTCGATTTTTCACCTTATTACTTCTGGTAAAATGACATTATCAGAAACTCAATACGGCTCAATTAATGGTCTCGATGTTAAAAAATATGTATATGACTGATCAGGCAAAATATATCAACGCTTGCTCTACATCTACATAGTACTCTCAACACTCAGACGCGAGTATGACAGGGAGGCGCTTGTCAGGGACAGTGATTAATAATCTCAATTAGTGAGATAGAGAGTGTTAAAAGAACTACATACTAAGGTTAAAAACAGATATCATATCATAGCAAATATGGTTAAGCTGGGGCTGGACTGTACATAGTAGGGGAGGCCATTCCCAGGCTACCATATTCCTTATGTTCCAGGGGGTAGTAGAAGTACATGCGTGCTGTTCTTGCACCAATCTACTCACAATATGTGATGCCAAAATAACATTTCAACTTCAATGTGTTACTGTCTAACAATATGTCACGATTCTGATTGGCAGGCGCTGTTTAGAAATTTAGAACAGTCAATTAATCTAAAATGTTATGTGCAAGTTAAAAAGATAGAAGGGTCTACACAACTATAGTTAAATACAGACAGTATACAGTTTAAAGGTTTCAACTGCAGTATACTTGCTGACGATATTTTCTCTAAAAACATCATACCGTCACCTCGTTGCCCCTGTGGACAACGTGAAACTACTTATCACTTCTTCCGTCAATGCACATTGTATGACACAATCAGAGCATCACTCACAAACAACATCAATGCACATTGTAATGTTTCCATAAAAACCATTCTTTCTGGGAATACTTTTATACCAGAGCATCACTGACAAACAACATCAATGCACGCTGTAATGTTTCCATAAAAACCATTCTTTCTGGGAATACTTCTATGCCAGATGACGCCACGAACAGATCTGCCTTGCCGTACAAGAGTTCATAGAAAAGTCAAAACGATTTGACTGAGTTGTCTAGTTGAAGACGTCCACTATGAAATCAGCTTTACAATCCGCTCCACCCACATGTGTTACTCTCATTCAATACTACTCGTCAGTACTTCTACATCTCATTTCTGCATAATTTATTCTATTCCAATTTCATTCTTATTTCCCTTTTCTATTTCTAAGCCCTTAGCTACCAATTTTCAGATATTTATAAACGTTTCGATGCGTTTCCAATTTGAATTAAACATATTTAAGTTCTGATTATTTTCGATATTACGCCAAGTTATTAAAATTGCCATATATAATTGGTACCAACATCTAGTACGCAGTGTAAAGAATTTCCGTAAGCTTTTAGCTTTCAGTAATCCACATATAAATATATGTTTCTGTATATTTCTCAATGTATATTATATGTATCCTGATAAATAAATATGTTTAAACCAAAGGCAACAGGGACTCCACTGTATATATGTCGGTAGACTGTTTCAAAGCCTGATTGTTGGGGGGGGGGGTGAGTTGGCATGATATTGTGTTTTTTACTGTAGGTTTAGATAGCGTTTTGTGGGTATTAGGCGATCGTGATCTGCAGCAACTAGTTCATTTCTTATTCTGTAAAACATGATCAATGAGGCTTTGTCTCTGTTCTAACGTTTTCCAATTGAGGGTGGATAACATTGTGTAGTTCTAATCTTTGGATATTTAACGGGCTGCATATCTTTGGACCATTTCTAGTTTGTAGGTACGTTTTTCTGCCAGGGATTCCAGACGGTGGAGCAGTATTCAACCTGTGGGCGGATATAAGTGGTATAGGCAGTTTCCTTGACATGTTTGTTATTAGTTTTGACAATCCTTTTGATGAAACGGGGGCGGGGTAGTCTTTGAGGTAATACTAATGATGTGTTGGACCCAGTTGATGGTCTTACTAATGTTGACTCAGAGATATTGAAGTGTTCAGTTGACCGTAATTGTGTGCATTGTAAAATGTATGGGAAACTGACGGGGTTTCTTTTCCTGTGGATTCTTAATATTTCACATAATGTTTTTTTTCAGTGATGAATTACATGGACCATTCCTTTTCCCAAGATTCTAAGAGGTGCATGTCATGTTGTAGTGCTTCTGCTGAGGACTGGGATTTGATGGTGAGGTAGACGATGGTGTCGTCAGCAAAGAGGAGGGGTCCGACTTATGATGCTGTTTGGTAGGTCATTTATATAAGATAGACAGAGACAGGTCCTCAGAACAGACGCTAGGGAGACACCTGAGAGCGCTGATAACCCGTCAGAGTATTTACCTTCAACGAGAATCTATTGTGTTTTTGAGAAAGATTGTATCCATAATGTGGCTTAATCATTTATACCAAATTGTTGGAGTTGATGGGTGAGCGTGTAGTGACACCATCAATGAAGTACTGTTCACTGTACAGTACATCTGATAATACCGAAATCATCAATGAAGTACTGTTCACTGTTCAGTACCTCTGACAATACCGACACCATCAATGAAGTACTGTTCACTGTTCAGTACCTCTGACAATACCGACACCATCAATGAAGTACTGTTCACTGTTCGGTACCTCTGACAATGCCGACACCATCAATGAAGTACTTTTCACTGTTCGGCACCTCTGACAATACTGACACCATCAATGAAGTACTGTTCACTGTTCAGCACCTCTGACAATACCGACACCATCAATGAAGTACTGTTCACTGTTCGGTACCTCTGACAATTCCGACACCATCAATGAAGTACTGTTCACTGTTCGGCACATCTGACAATGCTGACACCATCAATGAAGTACTGTTCACTGTTTAGTCCCTCTGACAATATCGACACCATCAATGAAGTACTGTTCACTGTTCGGTACCTCTGACAATGCCGACACCATCAATGAAGTACTGTTCACTGTTCGGTACCTCTGACAATGCAGACACCATCAATGACGTACTGTTCACTGTTCGGCACCTCTGACAATACTGACACCATCAATGAAGTACTGTTCACTGTTCAGCACCTCTGACAATACCGACACAATCAATGAAGTACTGTTCACTGTTCGGTACCTCTGACAATGCCGACACCATCAATGAAGTACTGTTCACTGTTCAGCACCTCTGACAATACCGACGCCATCAATGAAGCACTGTTCAGCACCTCTGACAATATCGACACCATCAATGAAGTACTGTTCACAGTTCGGTACCTTGGACAATACCGACACCATCAATGAAGTACTGTTCACTGTTCAACACATCTGACACTACCGACACCACCAATGAAGTACTGTTCACTACCTCGGACAATGCCGACACCATCAATGAAGTACTGTTCACTGTTCAGCACCCCTGATAATACTGACACCATCAATGAAGTACTGTTCAATGTTCAGCACCTCTGACAATATCGACACCATCAATGAAGTACTGTTCACCGTTCAGCGCCTCTGACAATACCGACACCATCAATGAAGTACTGTTCACTGTTCGGCACCTCTGACAATATCGACACCATCAATGAAGTACTGTTCACTGTTCAGCACCTCTGACAATATCGACACCATCAATGAAGTACTGTTCACTGTTCAGCGCCTCTGACAATATTGACACCATCAATGAAGTACTGTTCACTGTTCAGCACCTCTGACAATATCGACACCATCAATGAAGTACTGTTCACTGTTCAGTACCTCTGACAATACCGACACCATCAATGAAGTACTGTTCACTGTTCAGTACCTCTGACAATACCGACACCATCAATGAAGTACTGTTCACTGTTCGGTACCTCTGACAATGCCGACACCATCAATGAAGTACTGTTCACTGTTCGGCACCTCTGACAATACTGACACCATCAATGAAGTACTGTTCACTGTTCAGCACCTCTGACAATACCGACACCATCAATGAAGTACTGTTCACTGTTCGGTACCTCTGACAATTCCGACACCATCAATGAAGTACTGTTCACTGTTCGGCACATCTGACAATGCTGACACCATCAATGAAGTACTGTTCACTGTTTAGTCCCTCTGACAATATCGACACCATCAATGAAGTACTGTTCACTGTTCGGTACCTCTGACAATGCCGACACCATCAATGAAGTACTGTTCACTGTTCGGTACCTCTGACAATGCAGACACCATCAATGACGTACTGTTTACTGTTCGGCACCTCTGACAATACTGACACCATCAATGAAGTACTGTTCACTGTTCAGCACCTCTGACAATACCGACACAATCAATGAAGTACTGTTCACTGTTCGGTACCTCTGACAATGCCGACACCATCAATGAAGTACTGTTCACTGTTCAGCACCTCTGACAATACCGACACCATCAATGAAGCACTGTGCACTGTTCAGCACCTCTGACAATATCGACACCATCAATGAAGTACTGTTCACAGTTCGGTACCTTGGACAATACCGACACCATCAATGAAGTACTGTTCACTGTTCAACACATCTGACACTACCGACACCACCAATGAAGTACTGTTCACTACCTCGGACAATGCCGACACCATCAATGAAGTACTGTTCACTGTTCAGCACCCCTGATAATACTGACACCATCAATGAAGTACTGTTCAATGTTCAGCACCTCTGACAATATCGACACCATCAATGAAGTACTGTTCACCGTTCAGCGCCTCTGACAATACCGACACCATCAATGAAGTACTGTTCACTGTTCGGCACATCTGACAATGCTGACACCATCAATGAAGTACTGTTCACTGTTTAGTCCCTCTGACAATATCGACACCATCAATGAAGTACTGTTCACTGTTCGGTACCTCTGACAATGCCGACACCATCAATGAAGTACTGTTCACTGTTCGGTACCTCTGACAATGCAGACACCATCAATGACGTACTGTTCACTGTTCGGCACCTCTGACAATACTGACACCATCAATGAAGTACTGTTCACTGTTCAGCACCTCTGACAATACCGACACAATCAATGAAGTACTGTTCACTGTTCGGTACCTCTGACAATGCCGACACCATCAATGAAGTACTGTTCACTGTTCAGCACCTCTGACAATACCGACACCATCAATGAAGCACTGTTCAGCACCTCTGACAATATCGACACCATCAATGAAGTACTGTTCACAGTTCGGTACCTTGGACAATACCGACACCATCAATGAAGTACTGTTCACTGTTCAACACATCTGACACTACCGACACCACCAATGAAGTACTGTTCACTACCTCGGACAATGCCGACACCATCAATGAAGTACTGTTCACTGTTCAGCACCCCTGATAATACTGACACCATCAATGAAGTACTGTTCAATGTTCAGCACCTCTGACAATATCGACACCATCAATGAAGTACTGTTCACCGTTCAGCGCCTCTGACAATACCGACACCATCAATGAAGTACTGTTCACTGTTCGGCACCTCTGACAATATCGACACCATCAATGAAGTACTGTTCACTGTTCAGCACCTCTGACAATATCGACACCATCAATGAAGTACTGTTCACTGTTCAGCGCCTCTGACAATATTGATACCATCAATGAAGTACTGTTCACTGTTCAGCACCTCTGACAATATCGACACCATCAATGAAGTACTGTTCACTGTTCAGTACCTCTGACAATACCGACACCATCAATGAAGTACTGTTCACTGTTCAGTACCTCTGACAATACCGACACCATCAATGAAGTACTGTTCACTGTTCGGTACCTCTGACAATGCCGACACCATCAATGAAGTACTGTTCACTGTTCGGCACCTCTGACAATACTGACACCATCAATGAAGTACTGTTCACTGTTCAGCACCTCTGACAATACCGACACCATCAATGAAGTACTGTTCACTGTTCGGTACCTCTGACAATTCCGACACCATCAATGAAGTACTGTTCACTGTTCGGCACATCTGACAATGCTGACACCATCAATGAAGTACTGTTCACTGTTTAGTCCCTCTGACAATATCGACACCATCAATGAAGTACTGTTCACTGTTCGGTACCTCTGACAATGCCGACACCATCAATGAAGTACTGTTCACTGTTCGGTACCTCTGACAATGCAGACACCATCAATGACGTACTGTTTACTGTTCGGCACCTCTGACAATACTGACACCATCAATGAAGTACTGTTCACTGTTCAGCACCTCTGACAATACCGACACAATCAATGAAGTACTGTTCACTGTTCGGTACCTCTGACAATGCCGACACCATCAATGAAGTACTGTTCACTGTTCAGCACCTCTGACAATACCGACACCATCAATGAAGCACTGTGCACTGTTCAGCACCTCTGACAATATCGACACCATCAATGAAGTACTGTTCACAGTTCGGTACCTTGGACAATACCGACACCATCAATGAAGTACTGTTCACTGTTCAACACATCTGACACTACCGACACCACCAATGAAGTACTGTTCACTACCTCGGACAATGCCGACACCATCAATGAAGTACTGTTCACTGTTCAGCACCCCTGATAATACTGACACCATCAATGAAGTACTGTTCAATGTTCAGCACCTCTGACAATATCGACACCATCAATGAAGTACTGTTCACCGTTCAGCGCCTCTGACAATACCGACACCATCAATGAAGTACTGTTCACTGTTCGGCACCTCTGACAATATCGACACCATCAATGAAGTACTGTTCACTGTTCAGCACCTCTGACAATATCGACACCATCAATGAAGTACTGTTCACTGTTCAGCGCCTCTGACAATATTGACACCATCAATGAAGTACTGTTCACTGTTCAGCACCTCTGACAATATCGACACCATCAATGAAGTACTGTTCACTGTTCAGTACCTCTGACAATACCGACACCATCAATGAAGTACTGTTCACTGTTCAGTACCTCTGACAATACCGACACCATCAATGAAGTACTGTTCACTGTTCGGTACCTCTGACAATGCCGACACCATCAATGAAGTACTGTTCACTGTTCGGCACCTCTGACAATACTGACACCATCAATGAAGTACTGTTCACTGTTCAGCACCTCTGACAATACCGACACCATCAATGAAGTACTGTTCACTGTTCGGTACCTCTGACAATTCCGACACCATCAATGAAGTACTGTTCACTGTTCGGCACATCTGACAATGCTGACACCATCAATGAAGTACTGTTCACTGTTTAGTCCCTCTGACAATATCGACACCATCAATGAAGTACTGTTCACTGTTCGGTACCTCTGACAATGCCGACACCATCAATGAAGTACTGTTCACTGTTCGGTACCTCTGACAATGCAGACACCATCAATGACGTACTGTTCACTGTTCGGCACCTCTGACAATACTGACACCATCAATGAAGTACTGTTCACTGTTCAGCACCTCTGACAATACCGACACAATCAATGAAGTACTGTTCACTGTTCGGTACCTCTGACAATGCCGACACCATCAATGAAGTACTGTTCACTGTTCAGCACCTCTGACAATACCGACACCATCAATGAAGCACTGTTCAGCACCTCTGACAATATCGACACCATCAATGAAGTACTGTTCACAGTTCGGTACCTTGGACAATACCGACACCATCAATGAAGTACTGTTCACTGTTCAACACATCTGACACTACCGACACCACCAATGAAGTACTGTTCACTACCTCGGACAATGCCGACACCATCAATGAAGTACTGTTCACTGTTCAGCACCCCTGATAATACTGACACCATCAATGAAGTACTGTTCAATGTTCAGCACCTCTGACAATATCGACACCATCAATGAAGTACTGTTCACCGTTCAGCGCCTCTGACAATACCGACACCATCAATGAAGTACTGTTCACTGTTCGGCACCTCTGACAATATCGACACCATCAATGAAGTA
This sequence comes from Archivesica marissinica, assembly GCA_014843695.1. Lineage (NCBI taxonomy): Eukaryota > Metazoa > Mollusca > Bivalvia > Venerida > Vesicomyidae > Archivesica > Archivesica marissinica. Next base: position 33,238,024 of record CM026389.1, on the reverse strand, counting down.
CTGTTCACTGTTCAGCACCTCTGACAATATCGACACCATCAATGAAGTACTGTTCACTGTTCAGCGCCTCTGACAATATTGACACCATCAATGAAGTACTGTTCACTGTTCAGCACCTCTGACAATATCGACACCATCAATGAAGTACTGTTCACTGTTCAGTACCTCTGACAATACCGACACCATCAATGAAGTACTGTTCACTGTTCAGTACCTCTGACAATACCGACACCATCAATGAAGTACTGTTCACTGTTCGGTACCTCTGACAATGCCGACACCATCAATGAAGTACTGTTCACTGTTCGGCACCTCTGACAATACTGACACCATCAATGAAGTACTGTTCACTGTTCAGCACCTCTGACAATACCGACACCATCAATGAAGTACTGTTCACTGTTCGGTACCTCTGACAATTCCGACACCATCAATGAAGTACTGTTCACTGTTCGGCACATCTGACAATGCTGACACCATCAATGAAGTACTGTTCACTGTTTAGTCCCTCTGACAATATCGACACCATCAATGAAGTACTGTTCACTGTTCGGTACCTCTGACAATGCCGACACCATCAATGAAGTACTGTTCACTGTTCGGTACCTCTGACAATGCAGACACCATCAATGACGTACTGTTTACTGTTCGGCACCTCTGACAATACTGACACCATCAATGAAGTACTGTTCACTGTTCAGCACCTCTGACAATACCGACACAATCAATGAAGTACTGTTCACTGTTCGGTACCTCTGACAATGCCGACACCATCAATGAAGTACTGTTCACTGTTCAGCACCTCTGACAATACCGACACCATCAATGAAGCACTGTGCACTGTTCAGCACCTCTGACAATATCGACACCATCAATGAAGTACTGTTCACAGTTCGGTACCTTGGACAATACCGACACCATCAATGAAGTACTGTTCACTGTTCAACACATCTGACACTACCGACACCACCAATGAAGTACTGTTCACTACCTCGGACAATGCCGACACCATCAATGAAGTACTGTTCACTGTTCAGCACCCCTGATAATACTGACACCATCAATGAAGTACTGTTCAATGTTCAGCACCTCTGACAATATCGACACCATCAATGAAGTACTGTTCACCGTTCAGCGCCTCTGACAATACCGACACCATCAATGAAGTACTGTTCACTGTTCGGCACCTCTGACAATATCGACACCATCAATGAAGTACTGTTCACTGTTCAGCACCTCTGACAATATCGACACCATCAATGAAGTACTGTTCACTGTTCAGCGCCTCTGACAATATTGACACCATCAATGAAGTACTGTTCACTGTTCAGCACCTCTGACAATATCGACACCATCAATGAAGTACTGTTCACTGTTCAGTACCTCTGACAATACCGACACCATCAATGAAGTACTGTTCACTGTTCAGTACCTCTGACAATACCGACACCATCAATGAAGTACTGTTCACTGTTCGGTACCTCTGACAATTCCGACACCATCAATGAAGTACTGTTCACTGTTCGGCACATCTGACAATGCTGACACCATCAATGAAGTACTGTTCACTGTTTAGTCCCTCTGACAATATCGACACCATCAATGAAGTACTGTTCACTGTTCGGTACCTCTGACAATGCCGACACCATCAATGAAGTACTGTTCACTGTTCGGTACCTCTGACAATGCAGACACCATCAATGACGTACTGTTCACTGTTCGGCACCTCTGACAATACTGACACCATCAATGAAGTACTGTTCACTGTTCAGCACCTCTGACAATACCGACACAATCAATGAAGTACTGTTCACTGTTCGGTACCTCTGACAATGCCGACACCATCAATGAAGTACTGTTCACTGTTCAGCACCTCTGACAATACCGACACCATCAATGAAGCACTGTGCACTGTTCAGCACCTCTGACAATATCGACACCATCAATGAAGTACTGTTCACAGTTCGGTACCTTGGACAATACCGACACCATCAATGAAGTACTGTTCACTGTTCAACACATCTGACACTACCGACACCACCAATGAAGTACTGTTCACTGTTCAGCACCTCTGAGAATGCTGACACCATCAATGAAGTACTGTGTACTGTACTTTCAACAAAATAGTGTTAAAAGTTACAATTTTGGTTATAATAGGCCAGTGCATCTTACTGGACAATATTTGGTATGCAAATTGTATTTTTTTAATAGGGAGAAGTTGGGTCCCCAGGGGGGCAACGTCAGGGTCCCTAGTGCGACTATTTCGCTCCAGTTGCCCTCTAAAATAACCCATGCCGATTGTATTACATCCGTTATGTCGAATTCCGTCGGACCAAACAAAATATTTCGACATAACCGAAGTTTGACATAACGAAATTCGATATAAACAGAGTCAGTTATATGTAAAATGATAGTGTCTGAGACGGCACTTTAGTCAGACTTCGAAATAACCGGAGATTTCGACATAACCGACTTTGACATAGCGGATGTAGACTGTATTTTAAAACTGTCAATAAAGATCAGTGACGGGAATAGAATAAAAGGTCGTTATGGAGATATTAGAAGTCATTGTTAATGACTTTACAGAGTGTCAAATTGTAGTAGTTATTCGGAGGTGGTTACAATCAGAAGACGATAGCATAGTCTTTGTTCACTCCACAAACTATTCTATTTTCAAGAGCCTTTATTAAGTGGTTATAGCTTCTAGGCTACTTAAAGAATCAATGTTTGGAAAATAGAAACTAGAGTTTGACAACGTATGGCTACTTAATGAATCGATGTTTGTAAATAGAAACTAGAGTTTGACAAGGTATAGCTACTTAATGAATCGATGTTTGGAAATAGAAACTAGAGTTTGACAAGGTATGGCTACTTAATGAATCTCGATGTTTGGAAATAGAAACTAGAGTTTGACAAGGTATGGCTACTTAATGAAACTCGATGTTTGGAAACAGAAACTAGAGTTTGACAAGGTATGGCTACTTAATTAATCTCGATGTTTGGAAATAGAAACTAGAGTTTGACAAGGTATGGCTACTTAATGAATTTTCGATGTTTGGAAATCCATTTCAGACTTCATTCTAATGATTTGTAGTTTACAATAAGCATATTAATATTAGCATATTAGCACCCATAAATATAAGAAAACACCCAGACAAACAAGTTATACTTGTTTGTGATGACATGCAGGAGTTTGATTGCCTTAGTCTCAACAATCATTATCATCGAGGATAAACATATGTACATCATATCAATTTGTATGTTCACAATTTTAATGGTACTACATTTTTATTTTCAAACAATTGTGAAGAGATGAAATATGCTAGACCCTTCCAGACTGTTGGACACCAACAACCTGTTTTTGTCTTTTGATATGCAAATTGAATTAGGAAACTCCATGTTCAAGTTATTAACTGCCAACATTTTACCAGATGATGTCAATTGCAAAATTGAATTAGTAGCACGACTGCAAATGAAGTATAAGTCATGCATGTAGTGTGTAACACCTGTTGGTGTGACTATACGTTCATCTTTTACAGTCACCATTTCCCCGCTTTCAAGACAGTAGATAAAAACAACATCTTTCTCAGCATCTGTTATAAGTAATTGTTTTGTTTCTTCATCAAAGCAACATTTAAAATCGTCACCAGAGGCATACTGAATACCTTGAAAGTCCACGCCCAATGTAGCCACAGATCCCGAGGTGGAAAGCTTGTGTACTGGTTCACTGTGGTCATAGGTGCCAACAACGCATTTGTTGTTGCCAACTGCAGAAATTGAGTCACAGTTTACAGTGACAGGAACAGTTTGTATTTCAATAAATGTGTTATTCTCATTCAACTGTTAAATAAGTAGCTCCTTCTCGTCTCCAGTAGAAATGATGATCGTGTTATTTTCTACAACAGCCACATCTAGAGGATTTCTTTTCAAAGTAATTTCTCCAACTTTCTCCAATTCTCCATTCATCACAACACACCTCTTGTTGTTGTAGTCAACAGTAACTACTCTTCCATCTGGCAGGAAATCTATTCCACAATAAAATGGCTCAAGCTGTTCATCAGTCGCCTGTTTAATATCTACTTTGGCAATAAGTTGAAGCTGTTTTGATGTACAACTTGGTATGATTTCGGGTTCTTTCTTGACAGATAACGAAATAAGTTCTGGTGCGCTTTTCAAGAAATCATCCATTGTTTTAGAAACAACGAGTGACGGGTCCAAAGACTCAAGGTTCTTAAATTTCAAATCAGCTTGGCTCTTTTGTACGGCTAAAAGATCCTTCAGCTTTCTGGCAACAATAAATGTCTGTTCCTGGGTGCCATTCTCGTTTGCAAGATCTAAGATGTGCATCAAACGACGTACTTCACATGTCACTTCTTCACAACCCGCTGCTTTCTGCATTATCTCTGTCGATTAGGAATCTTGAAGCGATTTCATTTCAACATTTAGTTTGTTCTCAAGTATATCAAAATGTTTAATAACTTGTTCCCTTATTTGTTTCAATTCGTCGACTAAATCTGTTATCTGGGACGTCATTTTCTTGCTCTCTCTCACTAAATGTGTGGTGGACGATTTCATTTTTATTTCTAGTTCTGTAAACTCCTTTTGCAGCCTGGTATTATCGAACTTGTCTGCTATTTCTGACAGTTCTACGAGACCCTTGCATTCTCTATGTGTTATTATGGCACATGTACTGCAACATAGAGTGTCTTCATCTTTGCAGAAAAACTTTAACTTTTTACTGTGTTGTTCACATTTCTGGAACGTTTGGAAAGTGGTTAGAAATTCAACGGTATCTTTGCTCTCAATGTTCACAGATTTATGATTTTTCGTGATTTCTAGACGATCATGAACAGTTTTACATTTCTCACACAACCGTTCATTGCATACCGAACACAATATTGCTGCGGTATTCCTCAGGTTTTGTTTCAAGCAAGGCTGACACAACTTCTCATTTTGCTCAGGATGTTTCTTTGCATCGGACATACTCTCTAATACTAAGGCAAGGGCATAATTTGACCGCAGTGATTTGGCCCAAGTTTCAAGTGGATTGTCTTTCTCAACAGGTGTCACAAATAGGCATAGTGGACATTCAATCCCATCAGAAAGTAGTCCCTTTTCCTTGTTTTTCAGAATGTATTCATTGATGCAAGTCTCACAAAATGTATGCAAACAAACAAGTGCTTTAGGTTCTTGGTAAGTCTCAAAGCATATTGGACAATTCAAACCATCATCTGTGACATTAGAGGCCATGCCGCATGCTTCTTCCGTTTGACCAGGCCACTGGCTTAGAAACTGAAAACGAAAGTAGACAAAATTGTTAAAATAAACATAATTCGGAATAATTTCGAACATTTATCATGTTCAGGATATGTGTGGTGAATAGAAAGTGTCTGAAGATAAAACAACAAACGAGTGATTGCATGTAGAAACTGGTGTGAGAGGTTTGACAAGATAGATAAATGCAATGATTCTATACCTAAATGCCTCCCATTTTTGTTTTTCAATGAAATTGTCTGAAATCGAAAGTAGAAAGCGATAGAATACAAATAACTATGCGTGGAAATCACTACTCATTTAGGTCAAAGATCACCAAATTTGACCGTGGTTTTCCTTTCTATAATGCCATATTCCTAGTCTAGGATCCAGTCTGTCGATTTCTCATCTTATTACTTCTGGTAAAATGACATTATCAGAAACTCAATACGGCTCAATTAATGGGCTCGATGTTAAAAATTATGTAGGCCTATATGACTGATCAGGCAAAATAGAAAGAGTTCATAGAAAAATCAAAACGATTTGACTGAGTTGTCTAGTTGAAGACGTCCACTATGGAATCAACTTCACAATCCGCTCCACCCCTATTTCTTACTCGCATTCAATACTACTCGTCCATACTTCTACATCTCATTTCTGCATAATTTATTCTATTCCAATTCCATTCTTATTTCCCTTTTCTATTTCTAAGCCCTTAGCTACCAATTTTCAGATATTTATAAACGTTTCGATGCGTTTCCAATTTGAATTAAACATATTTAAGTTCTGGTTATTTTCGATATTACGCCAAGTTATTAAAATTGCCATATATAATTGGTACCAACATCTAGTACGCAGTGTAAAGAATTTCCGTAAGCTTTTAGCTTTCAGTAATCCACATATAAATATATGTTTCTGTATATTTCTCAATGTATATTATATGTATCCTGATAAATAAATATGTTTAAACCAAAGGCAACAGGGACTCCACTGTATATATGTCGGTAGACTGTTTCAAAGCCTGATTGTTGGGGGGGGGGGTGAGTTGGCATGATATTGTGTTTTTTACTGTAGGTTTAGATAGCGTTTTGTGGGTATTAGGCGATCGTGATCTACAGCAACTAGTTCATTTCTTATTCTGTAAAACATGATCAATGAGGCTTTGTCTCTGTTCTAAAGTTTTCCAATTGAGGGTGGATATAACATTGTGATACACTACTAGTGTAGTTCTAATCTTTGGATATTTAACGGGCTGCAGATCTTTGGACCATTTCTAGTTTGTAGGTAAGTGTTTCTGCCAGGGATTCCAGACGGTGGAGCAGTATTCAACCTGTTGGCGGACATAAGTGGTATAGGCAGTTTCCTTGACATGTTTGTTATTAGTTTTGACATTCCTTTTGATGAAACGGGGGCGGGGTAGTTTTTGAGGTAATACTAATGATGTGTTGGACCCAGTTGATGGTCTTACTAATGTTGACTCAGAGATATTGAAGTGTTCAGTTGACCTTAATTGTGTGCATTGTAAAATGTATGGGAAACTGATGGGGTTTCCTTTCCTGTGGATTCTTAATATTTCACATATTTCAGTGATGAATTACATGGACCATTCCTTTTCCCAAGATTCTAAGAGGTGTATGTCATGTTGTAGTGCTTCTGCTGAGGACTGGGATTTGATGGTGAGGTAGACGATGGTGTCGTCAGCAAAGAGGAGGGGTCCGACTTATGATGCTGTTTGGTAGGTCATTTATATAAGATAGACAGAGTCAGGTCCTCAGAACAGACGCTAGGGAGACACCTGAGAGCACTGATAACCCGTCAGAGTATTTACCTTCAACGAGAATCTATTGTGTTTTTGAGAAAGATTGTATCCATAATGTGGCTTAATCATTTATACCAAATTGTTGGAGTTGATGGGTGAGCGTGTAGTGACACCATCAATGAAGTACTGTTCACTGTACAGTACATCTGACAATACCGACATCATCAATGAAATACTGTTCACTGTTCGGTACCTCTGACAATACCGACATCATCAATGAAGTACTGTTCACTGTTCGGTACCTCTGACAATACCGACATCATCAATGAAGTACTGTTCACTGTTCGGTACCTCTGACAATACCGACATCATCATTGAAGTACTGTTCAGACTACCCATTACGTAATAATGACAACTATACAACAATCGTAAGGCGAACACAAGTCTATAATAACTCGTTCATACCATCCTCAACAGCTCTATGGAATTCACTTGACGCAAGTATCCGAAATGCCGAATCACTAAATATATTTAAATCGTGACTAAGAGAAATGTTCAAAGCACCCATCGTACCTAAACACTTTTTATATGGCGTACGATCACTCTCTGTACTTCATGCCCGACTACGAAACAAGTGCAGCAATCTAAACAATGACCTGTTCAATAATTACATACGAGTAAATCCACACTGTGACTTTGACTCCCAAATCGAAGACTCAGAACATTTTTTCATTCAATGTAATAAATTTACTGTTCAAAGAATTACTCTATTCAATGAAACTAGAGCGTTTCATCCCCTTAGTGTCAACCTGCTTTTACATGGCCGCGAAACACTAAATGTGAACGAAAATATAATTATATTTGCAGCAGTTCAAAAGTATATTAAACAATCAAAGCGTTTCTAATTTGTGATTACGTTAGCAACACAACATTCGCTATGTTAATAACTTCCGATCATGCACACCATGGGGATCTCTCACATGGGGAACGGAACCTAGCAACAGCTTTGGTAAAAGTTGAGTTTTTTTTTTATCATTCAAACACTGTTTCAATTGCCTTTCGACTTGATAAATAATATCTCATTATACTTCAAATATGCATGTCATAAATTACATATTCGCCAGTATTGCACTAAGTTCAACATACTCTCATGGGAAGGGCCAATTACTAATGTTGTTCAGAACTTGTGGCCCAACCCATTTGCTTTTGCTCTTATTATATATGTCTTTGAATTTATTATGTACATGTATATAGCAATAAAATATGATTAAACTAAACTAAGTACTGTTCACTGTTCGGTACCTCTGACAATACCGACACCATCAATGAAGTACTGTTCACTGTTCGATACCTCTGACAATACCGACATCATTAATGAATAGATAGATAGATAGATATTCTTTATTATCCTCCAATTGAAGAGACATTGAACATATATATACAATGTTATACATAAAAAATCAAAGTAAATATGTACATGTAATTAAGCAATGGATGATATGTACATGTACAAGTAGTACAACATATAAGATATAATGCATAGTATACAATGTAGTGGTACACAATACCACAATGCAATGCAAGTCCGCAGACCCATGGTCACACAATAATGGTGTTTCTTGCGATGCGGTGCAAGGAATACCAGGACGTCGGCAATATAGTTAGCAGGTATTATAGTGACTATTATCAAGCAGCATTGTTTCAGCGAAAGCGAAATGAAACGATGACTGAAGCACTAAAATATTTATATAAAATTACACAACATCAGTGCAAGGCCAATGAATTTGCAGATTTGCACAGCATTGGGTCACATTAGGTCAATATGAATCAAACTGTAGTTATTATACTACAGGTGATGAATACCCCCAATACAGAGCTATGATTGAGGAGGGTGACACGAGTGTCCAAAGTTGCTGATGTGTTAGTATTTGACCTCGAAATGGTCACGGTCACTCATCTATATAACTGTCACGAGTAGGCATGGTAGCAGGCATCTGCGTAAAGTTATTTGAAAATCCAATCAGCAGTTCGTGAGATATTGCGGAGGACCTACGGACCTAACGACAGACCGACTTACAGACGTGACTCCCTTATTGCCCTCTGATAATAAGTATCCGGGGGTATAACAAGATGTGACTTTCAATTTCGTCAGTCATATAGACAAGTTACAGTACTCTTAGTATACTCGCAAGGTAATGAATATACCTCAGACTGGTTTTAGTACATATCACTCTATGCGTGTCTTCAAGTTCTATTATAGGAAAGCCAGTCGCTAACTGAACTAACTGATCTTCCGGACTCAATGAGCAAATAACCATAAAGTTATCATAACCCAAACACTTGTCAATATTTCGCCACATTATGGATCTAATATAGTCTTGTGTTGTGCAGAACATTACAACGTGAACTGCGACATTTTCTACAGTTAACCCGCAGTTTGGGCATAATGAGCAATAGCTTCTGGAAAACATTTTACAAATGACATAAACAGCAGTTATACAATATTGTAACTAGTCTCTATACAGTTGACTAAAGTACCACCAACTACACGGTATATAATCATTATGTAACAAGCTAAAGCTTTGTAACGCTTTATCACATGTTAATCTGTTTTTAAAGTTAAATGACACACATTGTTTTACAGATTGTTTCAGTTGCTTTTTCCAGATATTCAGCTCTGGAAACGTTGCATTATTCAGATAGTTATTTAACACACTAGTGAGACTGTATTTGCCAAGTATTCGATAAATGTCCGGTATAAAACCTGTTACTTTGCTGGGAAAAGACATGTATGAAGTTAATCTGTTTGCAAATATGACTTTAAATCTCTTTGAAGTCACCTTTGCACAATTGGCCGAATAACAGTAATGTGCGTATGTCTATAAGTGACTCGATTGGCATTATACCTAGAAAGCTTAGAGCAATATCTGTTCTTGTATATATTGGCATGCATTGCATATGTTTAACACACTTTCTATGGGATCTTTCAAGACAAAGGATTTGTGTATCTGTTAAACCGTTCCACAATTCACTGCCGTAAAGAGCTTTGGACAGGACAACCGTCTCGTAAATACGTTTAAGAGTTATTGGATGTAGAATGCTGCTCTGGATACCACATTCTGTAAGGCTGAAGAATGTTTGCCGCAATTTCGAGCACCCTTCCTTTACAACAGTATCAAGCTTCACATATTTGTCACTTAAGACGCCCAGGTGCATATAGCAGTCACTTTCTAGTACAGTCACTGTCCCAAGCATCCATGTTCGTGTTTTATTTACGTATTCACCTGGTGATTCGTTGTATACGATAACACTGCTTTTATTTGCATTATAGAAATATCTTTCTTTAGTAGAGTTGGTATAACATTCATCGAGAAGAGATTGCAAGCCATGTTTGGTAAACGACAAGAGAACCATGTCGTCGGCCGAGGTTGGACAAGCATAACTCGTGTTGTTTATCTTCAAACTGTGATGGCTGGAATCAAGATTGTTCATTAAGTCGTCGATGAAGAGTAAATATAAGTAGAGACTGAGCACTTGTCCTTGTCTTGCACCCTTGAGTATTGGGAACCAGTCTGAGGTTTGACCTTGTGATCTCACACAACTGTATATATTACTAAGCAGACTTTCGATTATTCTAAATAAGTTAATATCGATACCAGTTCTAAATAGTTTTAACAAAATCAATGTATGGTTAACGTTATCAAACGCCTGTTTTACGTCCAGGTAGCACGCGTAAACCTTAGAACCGTTCTCATTGGCAAAGTTAATACACCCACGTACCATAAATGAGGTCATCAAACAGCTTATTCCTTTCTGGAAGCCACCTTGTAGCGGATTGATTTCAATACACTGACTATTTTCAATAACGTTTAGGATAACTTTTTCATATAGCTTTAATACCGTAAAAATTGTTTGGTCTGCTTTTTTCTTGTTACCACTTTTAAACAATGTTGTAATGATTCCCCGTTTTAAGTCGATTGGACAGTAAGCTAAAGAAGCCATATATTGAAACAGTTTCGTGATAACTTTAATTAGTATATCACCTCCATATATTATATTTTCGTAGTACACCTGATCATATCCGCAAGATTTATTCTTTTTGCATGTTCGCAATGCATCATACACCATTTTCTCAGTCAGTGATTATTAAAGGACGTCCTTCAGTATTAGTATTGTTTAACCGGATTTGGCACAGCTCGGTTTCCGCAGAATTTATATAGTTACTACAAAACATGTCACTCTGGGTCGGGGCGTAAAGGGTGCTAAAATACCTCTGACAATACCGACACCATCAATGAAGTACTGGTCACTGTTCAGCACCTCTGACAATGCTGACACCATCAATGAAGTACTGTTCACTGTTCAGTACCTCTGACAACACCGACACCTTCAATGAAGTACTGTTCACTGTTCAGTGCCTCTGACAATGCTGACACCATCAATGAAGTACTGTTCACTGTTCAACACCTCTGACAATACCGACACCATCAATGAAGTACTGTTCACTGTTCGTTTCCTCTGACAATGCTGACACCATCAATGAAGTACTGTTCACTGTTCAGTACCTCTGACAATACCGACACCATCAATGAAGTACTGGTCACTGTTCAGCACCTCTGACAATGCTGACACCATCAATGAAGTACTGTTCACTGTTCAGTACCTCTGACAACACCGACACCTTCAATGAAGTACTGTTCACTGTTCAGTGCCTCTGACAATGCTGACACCATCAATGAAGTACTGTTCACTGTTCAACACCTCTGACAATACCGACACCATCAATGAAGTACTGTTCACTGTTCGTTTCCTCTGACAATGCTGACACCATCAATGAAGTACTGTTCACTGTTCAGCAACTCTGACAATACCGACACCATCAATGAAGTACTGTTCACTGTTCGATACATCTGACAATACCCACACCATCAATGAAGTACTGTTCAGTGCTCAGCACCTCTGACAATGCTGACACCATCAATGAAGTACTGTTCACTGTTCAGCACCTCTGACAATACCGACACCATCAATGAAGTACTGTTCACTGTTCGATAAATCTGACAATACCGACACCATCAATGATGTACTGTTCACTGTTCGGTACATCTGACAATACCGACACCATCAATGAAGTACTGTTCACTGTTCGGTACCTCTGACAATACCGACACCATCAATGAAGTACTGTTCACTGTTCGGTACATCTGACAATACCGACACCATCAATGAAGTACTGTTCACTGTTCGATACATCTGACAATACCCACACCATCAATGAAGTACTGTTCAGTGCTCAGCACCTCTGACAATGCTGACACCATCAATGAAGTACTGTTCACTGTTCAGCACCTCTGACAATACCGACACCATCAATGAAGTACTGTGCACTGTTCGGTACATCTGACAATACCGACACCATCAATGAAGTACTGTTCACTGTTCGGCACCTCTGACAATGCTGACACCATCAATGAAGTACTGTTCACTGTTCGGTACCTCTGACAATACCATCAATGAAGTACTGTTCACTGTTCGGTAGCTCTGACAATGTTGACACAACCATTGAAGTACTGTTCACTGTTCAGCACCTCCGACAATGCTGACACCATCAATGAAGTACTGTTCAGTGCTCAGCACCTCTGACAATGCTGACACCATCAATGAAGTACTGTTCACTGTTCAGCACCTCTGACAATGCTGACACCATCAACGAAGTACTGTTCACTGCTCAGCACCTCTGACAATGCTGACACCATCAATGAAGTACTGTTCACTGTTCAGCACCTCTGACAATGCTGACACCATCAATGAAGTACTGTTCACTGCTCAGCACCTCTGACAATGCTGACACCATCAATGAAGTACTGTTCACTGTTCCGCACCTCTGACAATGCTGACACCATCAATGAAGTACTGTTCACTGCTCAGCACCTCTGACAATGCTGACACCATCAATGAAGTACTGTTCACTGTTCGATACCTCTGACAATGCTGACACCATCAATGAAGTACTGTTCACTGTTCAGCACCTCTGACAATACCATCAATGAAGTACTGTTCACTGTTCGATACCTCTGACAATACCGACACCACCAATGAAGTACTGTTCACTGTTCGATACATCTGACAATACCCACACCATCAATGAAGTACTGTTCACTGTTCGATACCTCTGACAATGCTGACACCATCAATGAAGTACTGTTCACTGTTCGATACCTCTGACAATGCTGACACCATCAATGAAGTACTGTTCACTGTTCAGCACCTCTGACAATACCATCAATGAAGTACTGTTCACTGTTCGATACCTCTGACAATACCGACACCACCAATGAAGTACTGTTCACTGTTCGATACATCTGACAATACCCACACCATCAATGAAGTACTGTTCACTGTTCGATACCTCTGACAATGCTGACACCATCAATGAAGTACTGTTCACTGTTCGATACCTCTGACAATGCTGACACCATCAATGAAGTACTGTTCACTGTTCAGCTCCTCTGACAATACTAACACCATCAAGGAATTATTGTTCACTGTTCAGCACCTCTGACAATGCTGACACCATCAATCAAGTACTGTTCACTGTTCAGCTCCTCTGACAACACCGACACCATCAAGGAAGTACTGTTTACTGTTCAGCACCTCTGACAATGCTGACACCACCAATGAAGTACTGTTCACTGTTCAGCACCTCTGACAATGCTGACACCACCAATGAAGTACTGTTCACTGTTCAACACCTCTGCCAATGCTGACACCACCAAGGAAGTATTGTTCACTGTGCATCGCCTCTGACAATGCTGACACCATCAATGAAGTATTGTTCACTGTTCAGCTCCTCTCACAATACCGACACCATCAATGAAGTACTGTTTACTGTTCAACACCTCTGACAACACCGACACCATCAATGAAGTACTGTTCACTGTTCGGTACCTCTGACAATACCGACACCATCAATGAAGTTCTGTTCACTGTTCGATACCTCTGACAATGCTGACACCATCAATGAAGTACTGTTCACTGTTCGATACCTCTGACAATATAAACACCATCAAGGAAGTACTGTTCACTGTTCAGCTCCTCTGACAATACTAACACCATCAAGGAAGTACTGTTCACTGTTCAGCTCCTCTGACAACACCGACACCATCAAGGAAGTACTGTTCACTGTGCAACACCTCTGACAATGCTGACACCACCAATGAAGTACTGTTCAATGTTCAACACCTCTGCCAATGCTGACACTACCAAGGAAGTATTGGTCACTGTGCATCGCCTCTGACAATGCTGACACCATCAATGAAGTACTGTTCACTGTTCGGTACCTCGGACAATGCTGACACCACCAATGAAGTACTGTTCACTGTTCAGCACCTCTGACAATACCGACACCATCAATGAAGTACTGTTCACTGTTCAACACCTCTGACAACACCGACACCATCAATGAAGTACTGTTCACTGTTCGGTACCTCTGGCAATGCTGCCACCATTAATGAAGTACTGTTCACTGTTCAACACCTCTGACAATACAGACACCATCAATGAAGTACTGTTGACTGTTCGATAAATCTGACAATACCCACACTATCAATGAAGTACTGTTCACTGTTCGATACATCTGACAATACCGACACCATCAATGAAGTACTGTTCACTGTTCAATACATCTGACAATACCCACACCATCAATGAAGTAGTGTTCACTGTTATGCACCTCTGACAACACCGACACCATCAATGAAGTACTGTTCACTGTTCGATACCTCTGACAATGCTGACACCATCAATGAAGTACTGTTCACTGTTCAACACCTCTGACAATATTGACACCATCAATGAAGTACTGTTCAACACCTCTGACAATGCTGACACCACCAAGGAAGTACTGTTCACTGTGCATCGCCTCTGACAATGCTGACACCATAAATCAAGTACTGTTCACTGTTCGATACCTCTGACAATATAAACACCATCAATGAAGTACTGTGCACTGTTCAGTGCTTCTGACAATGCTGACACCACCAATGAAGTACTGTTCACTGTTCAACACCTCTGACAATACCGACACCATTAATGAAGTACTGTTTACTGTTCAACACATCTGACAACACGGACACCATCAATGAAGTACTGTTCACTGTTCGGTACCTATGACAATGCTGACACCATTAATGAAGTACTGTTCACTGTTCAGCACCTCTGACAATACCGACACCATCAATGAAGTACTGTTCACTGTTCGATACCTCTCACAATATAAACACCGTCAAGGAAGTACTGTTCACTGTTCAGCTCGTCTGACAATACTAACACCATCAAGGAAGTACTGTTCACTGTTCAGCACCTCTGACAATGCTGACACCATCAATCAAGTACTGTTCACTGCTAAGCTCCTCTGACAACACCGACACCATCACGGAAGTACTGTTCACTGTTCAGCACCTCTGACAATGCTGACACCACCAATGAAGTACTGTTCACTCTTCAACACCTCTGACAATATTGACACCATCAATGAAGTACTGTTCAACACCTCTGACAATGATGACACCACCAAGGAAGTACTGTTCACTGTGCATCGCCTCTGACAATGCTGACACCATAAATCAAGTACAGTTCACTGTTCGATACCTCTGACAATATAAATACTATCAATGAAGTACTGTTCACTGTTCAGCGCCTCTGACAATGCTGACACCATCAATGAAGTACTGTTCACTGTTCGATACCGCTGACAATACCGACACCATCAATGAAGTACTGTTCACTGTGCAGCACCTCTGACAATGCTGACACCACCAATGAAGTACTGTTCAATGTTCAACACCTCTGCCAATGCTGACACCACCAAGGAAGTATTGGTCACTGTGCATCGCCTCTGACAATGCTGACACCATAAATCAAGTACTGTTCACTGTTCGATACCTCTGACAATATAAACACCATCAATGAAGTACTGTTCACTGTTCAGTGCCTCTGACAATGCTGACACCAACAATGAAGTACTGTTCACTGTTCAACACCTCTGACAATACCGACACCTTCAATGAAGTACTGTTCACTGTTCAACACCTCTGACAATACCGACACCTTCAATGAAGTACTGTTCACTGTTCAACACCTCTGACAACACCGACACCATCAATGAAGTACTGTTCACTGTTCGGTACCTCTGACAATGCTGACACCACCAATGAAGTACTGTTCACTGTTCAGCACCTCTGACAATACCGACACCATCAATGAAGTACTGTTCACTGTTCAACACCTCTGACAACACCGACACCATCAATGAAGTACTGTTCACTGTTCGGTACCTCTGGCAATGCTGCCACCATCAATGAAGTACTGTTCAGCACATCTGACAATACAGCCACCATCAATGAAGTACTGTTGACTGTTCGATAAATCTGACAATACCCACACTATCAATGAAGTACTGTTCACTGTTCGATACATCTGACAATACCGACACCATCAATGAAGCACTGTTCACTGTTCGATACATCTGACAATACCCACACCATCAATGAAGTACTGTTCACTGTTATGCACCTCTGACAACACCGACACCATCAATGACGTACTGTTCACTGTTCGGTACATCTGACAATACCGACACCATCAATGAAGTAGTGTTCACTGTTCGATACATCTGACAATACCCACACCATCAATGAAGTACTGTTCACTGTTATGCACCTCTGACAACACCGACACCATCAATGAAGTACTGTTCACTGTTCGATACCTCTGACAATGCTGACACCATCAATGAAGTACTGTTCACTGTTCAGCTCCTCTGACAATACTAACACCATCAAGGAAGTACTGTTCACTGTTCAGCACCTCTGACAATGCTGACACCACCAATGAAGTACTGTTCACTGTTCAACACCTCTGACAATACCGACACCATCAATGAAGTACTGTTCACTGTTCGTTTCCTCTGACAATGCTGACACCATCAATGAAGTACTGTTCACTGTTCAGCACCTCTGACAATACCGACACCATCAATGAAGTACTGATCACTGTTCGATACATCTGACAATACCCACACCATCAATGAAGTACTGTTCAGTGCTCAGCACCTCTGACAATGCTGACACCATCAATGAAGTACTGTTCACTGTTCAGCACCTCTGACAATACCGACACCATCAATGAAGTACTGTTCACTGTTCGATAAATCTGACAATACCCACACCATCAATGAAGTACTGTTCAGTGCTCAGCACCTCTGACAATGCTGACACCATCAATGAAGTACTGTTCACTGTTCAGCACCTCTGACAATACCGACACCATCAATGAAGTACTGTTCACTGTTCGGTACATCTGACAATACCGACACCATCAATGAAGTACTGTTCACTGTTCGGTACCTCTGACAATACCGACACCATCAATGAAGTACTGTTCACTGTTCGGTACATCTGACAATACCGACACCATCAATGATGTACTGTTCACTGTTCGATACATCTGACAATACCCACACCATCAATGAAGTACTGTTCAGTGCTCAGCACCTCTGACAATGCTGACACCATCACTGAAGTACTGTTCACTGTTCAGCACCTCTGACAATACCGACACCATCAATGAAGTACTGTTCACTGTTCGGTACATCTGACAATACCGACACCATCAATGAAGTACTGTTCACTGTTCGGCACCTCTGACAATGCTGACACCATCAATGAAGTACTGTTCACTGTTCGGTACTTCTGACAATACCATCAATGAAGTACTGTTCATTGTTCGGTAGCTCTGACAATGTTGACACAACCATTGAAGTACTGTTCACTGTTCAGCACCTCCGACAATGCTGACACCATCAATGAAGTACTGTTCAGTGATCAGCACCTCTGACAATGCTGACACCATCAATGAAGTACTGTTCACTGTTCAGCACCTCTGACAATGCTGACACCGTCAACGAAGTACTGTTCACTGCTCAGCACCTCTGACAATGCTGACACCATCAATGAAGTACTGTTCACTGTTCAGCACCTCTGACAATGCTGACACCATCAGTGAAGTACTGTTCACTGCTCAGCACCTCTGACAATGCTGACACCATCAATGAAGTACTGTTCACTGTTCAGCACCTCTGACAATGCTGACACCATCAATGAAGTACTGTTCACTGCTCAGCACCTCTGACAATGCTGACACCATCAATGAAGTACTGTTCACTGTTCGATACCTCTGACAATGCTGACACCATCAATGAAGTACTGTTCACTGTTCAGCACCTCTGACAATACCATCAATGAAGTACTGTTCACTGTTCGATACCTCTGACAATACCGACACCACCAATGAAGTACTGTTCACTGTTCGATACATCTGACAATACCCACACCATCAATGAAGTACTGTTCACTGTTCGATACCTCTGACAATGCTGACACCATCAATGAAGTACTGTTCACTGTTCGATACCTCTGACAATGCTGACACCATCAATGAAGTACTGTTCACTGTTCAGCACCTCTGACAATACCATCAATGAAGTACTGTTCACTGTTCGATACCTCTGACAATACCGACACCATCAATGAAGTACTGTTCACTGTTCGATACATCTGACAATACCCACACCATCAATGAAGTACTGTTCACTGTTCGATACCCCTGACAATGCTGACACCATCAATGAAGTACTGTTCACTGTTCGATACCTCTGACAATATAAACACCATCAAGGAAGTACTGTTCACTGTTCAGCTCCTCTGACAATACTAACACCATCAAGGAATTATTGTTCACTGTTCAGCACCTCTGACAATGCTGACACCATCAATCAAGTACTGTTCACTGTTCAGCTCCTCTGACAACACCGACACCATCAAGGAAGTACTGTTTACTGTTCAGCACCTCTGACAATGCTGACACCACCAATGAAGTACTGTTCACTGTTCAGCACCTCTGACAATGCTGACACCACCAATGAAGTACTGTTCACTGTTCAACACCTCTGCCAATGCTGACACCACCAAGGAAGTATTGTTCACTGTGCATCGCCTCTGACAATGCTGACACCATCAATGAAGTATTGTTCACTGTTCAGCTCCTCTCACAATACCGACACCATCAATGAAGTACTGTTTACTGTTCAACACCTCTGACAACACCGACACCATCAATGAAGTACTGTTCACTGTTCGGTACCTCTGACAATACCGACACCATCAATGAAGTTCTGTTCACTGTTCGATACCTCTGACAATGCTGACACCATCAATGAAGTACTGTTCACTGTTCGATACCTCTGACAATATAAACACCATCAAGGAAGTACAGTTCACTGTTCAGCTCCTCTGACAATACTAACACCATCAATGAAGTACTGTTCACTGTTCAGCACCTCTGACAATGCTGACACCATCAGTGAAGTACTGTTCACTGCTCAGCACCTCTGACAATGCTGACACCATCAATGAAGTACTGTTCACTGTTCAGCACCTCTGACAATGCTGACACCATCAATGAAGTACTGTTCACTGCTCAGCACCTCTGACAATGCTGACACCATCAATGAAGTACTGTTCACTGTTCGATACCTCTGACAATGCTGACACCATCAATGAAGTACTGTTCACTGTTCAGCACCTCTGACAATACCATCAATGAAGTACTGTTCACTGTTCGATACCTCTGACAATACCGACACCACCAATGAAGTACTGTTCACTGTTCGATACATCTGACAATACCCACACCATCAATGAAGTACTGTTCACTGTTCGATACCTCTGACAATGCTGACACCATCAATGAAGTACTGTTCACTGTTCGATACCTCTGACAATGCTGACACCATCAATGAAGTACTGTTCACTGTTCAGCACCTCTGACAATACCATCAATGTAGTACTGTTCACTGTTCGATACCTCTGACAATACCGACACCATCAATGAAGTACTGTTCACTGTTCGATACATCTGACAATACGCACACCATCAATGAAGTACTGTTCACTGTTCGATACCCCTGACAATGCTGACACCATCAATGAAGTACTGTTCACTGTTCGATACCTCTGACAATATAAACACCATCAAGGAAGTACTGTTCACTGTTCAGCTCCTCTGACAATACTAACACCATCAAGGAATTATTGTTCACTGTTCAGCACCTCTGACAATGCTGACACCATCAATCAAGTACTGTTCACTGTTCAGCTCCTCTGACAACACCGACACCATCAAGGAAGTACTGTTTACTGTTCAGCACCTCTGACAATGCTGACACCACCAATGAAGTACTGTTCACTGTTCAGCACCTCTGACAATGCTGACACCACCAATGAAGTACTGTTCACTGTTCAACACCTCTGCCAATGCTGACACCACCAAGGAAGTATTGTTCACTGTGCATCGCCTCTGACAATGCTGACACCATCAATGAAGTATTGTTCACTGTTCAGATCCTCTCACAATACCGACACCATCAATGAAGTACTGTTTACTGTTCAACACCTCTGACAACACCGACACCATCAATGAAGTACTGTTCACTGTTCGGTACCTCTGACAATACCGACACCATCAATGAAGTTCTGTTCACTGTTCGATACCTCTGACAATGCTGACACCATCAATGAAGTACTGTTCACTGTTCGATACCTCTGACAATATAAACACCATCAAGGAAGTACTGTTCACTGTTCAGCACCTCTGACAATGCTGACACCATCAATCAAGTACTGTTCACTGTTCAGCTCCTCTGACAACACCGACACCATCAAGGAAGTACTGTTTACTGTTCAGCACCTCTGACAATGCTGACACCACCAATGAAGTACTGTTCACTGTTCAGCACCTCTGACAATGCTGACACCACCAATGAAGTACTGTTCACTGTTCAACACCTCTGCCAATGCTGACACCACCAAGGAAGTATTGTTCACTGTGCATCGCCTCTGACAATGCTGACACCATCAATGAAGTAATGTTCACTGTTCAGCTCCTCTCACAATACCGACACCATCAATGAAGTACTGTTTACTGTTCAACACCTCTGACAACACCGACACCATCAATGAAGTACTGTTCACTGTTCGGTACCTCTGACAATACCGACACCATCAATGAAGTTCTGTTCACTGTTCGATACCTCTGACAATGCTGACACCATCAATGATGTACTGTTCACTGTTCGATACCTCTGACAATATAAACACCATCAAGGAAGTACAGTTCACTGTTCAGCTCCTCTGACAATACTAACACCATCAATGAAGTACTGTTCACTGTTCAGCACCTCTGACAATGCTGACACCATCAGTGAAGTACTGTTCACTGCTCAGCACCTCTGACAATGCTGACACCATCAATGAAGTACTGTTCACTGTTCAGCACCTCTGACAATGCTGACACCATCAATGAAGTACTGTTCACTGCTCAGCACCTCTGACAATGCTGACACCATCAATGAAGTACTGTTCACTGTTCGATACCTCTGACAATGCTGACACCATCAATGAAGTACTGTTCACTGTTCAGCACCTCTGACAATACCATCAATGAAGTACTGTTCACTGTTCGATACCTCTGACAATACCGACACCACCAATGAAGTACTGTTCACTGTTCGATACATCTGACAATACCCACACCATCAATGAAGTACTGTTCACTGTTCGATACCTCTGACAATGCTGACACCATCAATGAAGTACTGTTCACTGTTCCATACCTCTGACAATGCTGACACCATCAATGAAGTACTGTTCACTGTTCAGCACCTCTGACAATACCATCAATGTAGTACTGTTCACTGTTCGATACCTCTGACAATACCGACACCATCAATGAAGTACTGTTCACTGTTCGATACATCTGACAATACGCACACCATCAATGAAGTACTGTTCACTGTTCGATACCCCTGACAATGCTGACACCATCAATGAAGTACTGTTCACTGTTCGATACCTCTGACAATATAAACACCATCAAGGAAGTACTGTTCACTGTTCAGCTCCTCTGACAATACTAACACCATCAAGGAATTATTGTTCACTGTTCAGCACCTCTGACAATGCTGACACCATCAATCAAGTACTGTTCACTGTTCAGCTCCTCTGACAACACCGACACCATCAAGGAAGTACTGTTTACTGTTCAGCACCTCTGACAATGCTGACACCACCAATGAAGTACTGTTCACTGTTCAGCACCTCTGACAATGCTGACACCACCAATGAAGTACTGTTCACTGTTCAACACCTCTGCCAATGCTGACACCACCAAGGAAGTATTGTTCACTGTGCATCGCCTCTGACAATGCTGACACCATCAATGAAGTATTGTTCACTGTTCAGCTCCTCTCACAATACCGACACCATCAATGAAGTACTGTTTACTGTTCAACACCTCTGACAACACCGACACCATCAATGAAGTACTGTTCACTGTTCGGTACCTCTGACAATACCGACACCATCAATGAAGTTCTGTTCACTGTTCGATACCTCTGACAATGCTGACACCATCAATGAAGTACTGTTCACTGTTCGATACCTCTGACAATATAAACACCATCAAGGAAGTACTGTTCACTGTTCAGCTCCTCTGACAATACTAACACCATCAAGGAAGTACTGTTCACTGTTCAGCTCCTCTGACAACACCGACACCATCAAGGAAGTACTGTTCACTGTGCAACACATCTGACAATGCTGACACCACCAATGAAGTACTGTTCAATGTTCAACACCTCTGCCAATGCTGACACTACCAAGGAAGTACTGTTCACTGTGCATCGCCTCTGACAATGCTGACACCATAAATCAAGTACTGTTCACTGTTCGATACCTCTGACAATATAAACACCATCAATGAAGTACTGTTCACTGTTCAGTGCCTCTGACAATGCTGACACCACCAATGAAGTACTGTTCACTGTTCAACACCTCTGACAATACCGACACCATTAATGAAGTACTGTTTACTGTTCAACACATCTGACAACACCGACACCATCAATGAAGTACTGTTCACTGTTCGGTACCTCTGACAATGCTGACACCATTAATGAAGTACTGTTCACTGTTCAGCACCTCTGACAATACCGACACCATCAATGAAGTACTGTTCACTGTTCGATACCTCTGACAATATAAACACCATCAAGGAAGTACTGTTCACTGTTCAGCTCGTCTGACAATACTAACACCATCAAGGAAGTACTGTTCACTGTTCAGCACCTCTGACAATGCTGAAACCATCAATCAAGTACTGTTCACTGCTTAGCTCCTCTGACAACACCGACACCACCACGGAAGTACTGTTCACTGTTCAGCACCTCTGACAATGCTGACACCACCAATGAAGTACTGTTCACTCTTCAACACCTCTGACAATATTGACACCATCAATGAAGTACTGTTCAACACCTCTGACAATGCTGACACCACCAAGGAAGTACTGTTCACTGTGCATCGCCTCTGACAATGCTGACACCATAAATCAAGTACAGTTCACTGTTCGATACCTCTGACAATATAAATACTATCAATGAAGTACTGTTCACTGTTCAGCGCCTCTGACAATGCTGACACCATCAATGAAGTACTGTTCACTGTTCAGCACCTCTGACAATGCTGACACCATCAATGAAGTACTGTTCACTGTTCGATACCGCTGACAATACCGACACCATCAATGAAGTACTGTTCACTGTGCAGCACCTCTGACAATGCTGACACCACCAATGAAGTACTGTTCAATGTTCAACACCTCTGCCAATGCTGACACCACCAAGGAAGTATTGGTCACTGTGCATCGCTTCTGACAATGCTGACACCATAAATCAAGTACTGTTCACTGTTCGATACCTCTGACAATATAAACACCATCAATGAAGTACTGTTCACTGTTCAGTGCCTCTGACAATGCTGACACCAACAATGAAGTACTGTTCACTGTTCAACACCTCTGACAATACCGACACCTTCAATGAAGTACTGTTCACTGTTCAACACATCTGACAATACCGACACCTTCAATGAAGTACTGTTCACTGTTCAACACCTCTGACAACACCGACACCATCAATGAAGTACAGTTCACTGTTCGATACCTCTGACAATGCTGACACCATCAATGAAGTACTGTTCACTGTTCAGCTCCTCTGACAATACTAACACCATCAATGAAGTACTGTTCACTGTTCAGCAACTCTGACAATGCTGACACCACCAATGAAGTACTGTTCACTGTTCAACACCTCTGACAATATTGACACCATCAATGAAGTACTGTTCAACACCTCTGACAATGCTGACACCACCAAGGAAGTACTGTTCACTGTGCATCGCCTCTGACAATGGTGACACCATAAATCAAGTACTGTTCACTGTTCGATACCTCTGACAATATAAACACCATCAATGAAGTACTGTTCACTGTTCAGTGCCTCTGACAATGCTGACACCACCAATGAAGTACTGTTCACTGTTCAACACCTCTGACAATACCGACACCATTAATGAAGTACTGTTTACTGTTCAACACATCTGACAACACCGACACCATCAATGAAGTACTGTTCACTGTTCGGTACCTCTGACAATGCTGACACCATTAATGAAGTACTGTTCACTGTTCAGCACCTCTGACAATACCGACACCATCAATGAAGTACTGTTCACTGTTCGATACCTCTGACAATATAAACACCATCAAGGAAGTACTGTTCACTGTTCAGCTCGTCTGACAATACTAACACCATCAAGGAAGTACTGTTCACTGTTCAGCACCTCTGACAATGCTGAAACCATCAATCAAGTACTGTTAACTGCTTAGCTCCTCTGACAACACCGACACCACCACGGAAGTACTGTTCACTGTTCAGCACCTCTGACAATGCTGACACCACCAATGAAGTACTGTTCACTCTTCAACACCTCTGACAATATTGACACCATCAATGAAGTACTGTTCAACACCTCTGACAATGCTGACACCACCAAGGAAGTACTGTTCACTGTGCATCGCCTCTGACAATGCTGATACCATAAATAAAGTACAGTTCACTGTTCGATACCTCTGACAATATAAATACTATCAACGAAGTACTGTTCACTGTTCAGCGCCTCTGACAATGCTGACACCATCAATGAAGTACTGTTCACTGTTCAGCACCTCTGACAATGCTGACACCATCAATGAAGTACTGTTCACTGTTCGATACCGCTGACAATACCGACACCATCAATGAAGTACTGTTCACTGTGCAGCACCTCTGACAATGCTGACACCACCAATGAAGTACTGTTCAATGTTCAACACCTCTGCCAATGCTGACACCACCAAGGAAGTATTGGTCACTGTGCATCGCCTCTGACAATGCTGACACCATAAATCAAGTACTGTTCACTGTTCGATACCTCTGACAATATAAACACCATCAATGAAGTACTGTTCACTGTTCAGTGCCTCTGACAATGCTGACACCAACAATGAAGTACTGTTCACTGTTCAACACCTCTGACAATACCGACACCTTCAATGAAGTACTGTTCACTGTTCAACACCTCTGACAATACCGACACCTTCAATGAAGTACTGTTCACTGTTCAACACCTCTGACAACACCGACACCATCAATGAAGTACAGTTCACTGTTCGGTACCTCTGACAATGCTGACACCACCAATGAAGTACTGTTCACTGTTCAGCACCTCTGACAATACCGACACCATCAATGAAGTATTGTTCACTGTTCAACACCTCTGACAACACCGACACCATCAATGAAGTACTGTTCACTGTTCGGTACCTCTGGCAATGCTGCCACCATCAATGAAGTACCGTTCAGCACATCTGACAATACAGACACCATCAATGAAGTACTGTTGACTGTTCGATAAATCTGACAATACCCACACTATCAATGAAGTACTGTTCGATACATCTGACAATACCGATACCATCAATGAAGTACTGTTCACTGTTCGATACATCTGACAATACCCACACCATCAATGAAGTACTGTTCACTGTTATGCACCTCTGACAACCCGACACCATCAATGAAGTACTGTTTACTGTTCGGTACATCTGACAATACCGACACCATCAATGAAGTACTGTTCACTGTTCGGTACCTCTGACAATGCTGACACCATCAATGAAGTACTGTTCACTGTTCAGCACCTCTGACAATGCCGACACCATCAATGAAGTACAGTTCACTGTTCAGCACCTCTGACAATGCCGACACCATCAATGAAGTGCTGTTCACTGTTCGGCACCTCTGACAATACCGACACCATCAATGAAGTACTGTTCACTGTTCGATACCTCTGACAATGCTGACACCATCAATGAAGTACTTTTCACTGTTCGGTACATCTGACAATACCGACACCATCAATGAAGTACTGTTCACTGTTCGATACATCTGACAATACCGACACCATCAATGAAGTACTGTTCACTGTTCGGTACATCTGACAATGCTGACACCATCAATGAAGTTCTGTTCACTGTTCAGCACCTCCGACAATACCGACACCATAATGAAGTACTGTTCACTGTTCGATACCTCTGACAACACCGACACCATCAATGAAGTATTGTTCACTGTTCGGTACCTCTGGCAATGCTGCCACCATCAATGAAGTACTGTTCACTGTTCAGCACCTCTGACAATACAGACACCATCAATGTAGTAATGTTGACTGTTCGATAAATCTGACAATACCCACACTATCAATGAAGTACTGTTCACTGTTCGATACATCTGACAATACCGACACATCAATGAAGTACTGTTCACTGTTCGATACATCTGACAATACCCACACCATCAATGAAGTACTGTTCACTGTTATGCACCTCTGACAACACCGACACCATCAATGAAGTACTGTTCACTGTTCGGTACCTCTGACAATGCTGACACCATCAATGAAGTCCTGTTCACTGTTCAGCACCTCTGACAATGCCGACACCATCAATGAAGTACTGTTCACTGTTCAGCACCTCTGACAATGCCGACACCATCAATGAAGTACTGTTCACTGTTCAGCACCTCTGACAATGCCGAAACCATCAATGAAGTACTGTTCACTGTTCGATACCTCTGACAATGCTGACACCATCAATGAAGTACTGTTCACTGTTCAGCTCCTCTGACAATACTAACACCATCAAGGAAGTACTGTTCACTGTTCAGCACCTCTGACAATGCTGACACCACCAATGAAGAACTGTTCACTGTTCAACACTTCTGACAATATTGACACCATCAATGAAGTACTGTTCAACACCTCTGACAATACTGACACCACCAAGGAAGTACTGTTCACTGTGCATCGCCTCTGACAATGCTGACACCATAAATCAAGTACTGTTCACTGTTCGATACCTCTGACAATATAAACACCATCAATGAAGTACTGTTCACTGTTCAGCACCTCTGACAATACCGACACCATCAATGAAGTACTGTTCACTGTTCAACACCTCTGACAACACCGACACCATCAATGAAGTATTGTTCACTGTTCGGTACCTCTGGCAATGCTGCCACCATCAATGAAGTACTGTTCACTGTTCAGCACCTCTGACAATACAGACACCATCAATGTAGTACTGTTGACTGTTCGATAAATCTGACAATACCCACACTATCAATGAAGTACTGTTCATTGTTCGATACATCTGACAATACCGACACCATCAATGAAGTACTGTTCACTGTTCGATACATCTGACAATACCCACACCATCAATGAAGTACTGTTCACTGGTATGCACCTCTGACAACACCGACACCATCAATGAAGTACTGTTCACTGTTCGGTACATCTGACAATACCGACACCATCAATGAAGTACTGTTCACTGTTCGATACATCTGAAAATACCCACACCATCAATGAAGTACTGTTCACTGTTCGGTACCTCTGACAATGCTGACACCATCAATGAAGTAATGTTCACTGTTCAGCACCTCTGACAATGCCGACACCATCAATGAAGTACTGTTCACTGTTCAGCACCTCTGACAATGCCGACACCATCAAGGAAGTACTGTTCACTGTTCAGCACCTCTGACAATGCCGACACCATCAATGAAGTACTGTTCACTGTTCAGCACCTCTGACAATGCCGACACCATCAATGAAGTACTGTTCACTGTTCGATACCTCTGACAATGCTGACACCATCAATGAAGTACTGTTCACTGTTCAGCTCCTCTGACAATACTAACACCATCAAGGAAGTACTGTTCACTGTTCAGCACCTCTGACAATGCTGACACCACCAATGAAGTACTGTTCACTGTTCAACACCTCTGACAATATTGACACCATCAATGAAGTACTGTTCAACACCTCTGACAATACTGACACCACCAAGGAAGTACTGTTCACTGTGCATCGCCTCTGACAATGCTGACACCATAAATCAAGTACTGTTCACTGTTCGATACCTCTGACAATATAAATACTATCAATGAAGTACTGTTCACTGTTCAGCGCCTCTGACAATGCTGACACCATCAATGAAGTACTGTTCACTGTTCAACACCTCTGACAATACCGACACCATTAATGAAGTACTGTTCACTGTTGTTCAACACATCTGACAACACCGACACCATCAATGAAGTACTGTTCACTGTTCGGTACCTCTGACAATGCTGACACCATTAATGAAGTACTGTTCACTGTTCAGCACCTCTGACAATACCGACACCATCAATGAAGTACTGTTCACTGTTCGATACCTCTGACAATATAAACACCATCAAGGAAGTACTGTTCACTGTTCAGCTCGTCTGACAATACTAACACCATCAATGAAGTACTGTTCACTGTTCAGCACCTCTGA
This sequence comes from Archivesica marissinica, assembly GCA_014843695.1. NCBI lineage: Eukaryota > Metazoa > Mollusca > Bivalvia > Venerida > Vesicomyidae > Archivesica > Archivesica marissinica. Next base: position 33,209,127 of record CM026389.1, on the reverse strand, counting down.
CAATGCTGACACCATCAATGAAGTAATGTTCACTCTTCAATACCTCTGACAATATTGACACCATCAATGAAGTACTGTTCAACACCTCTGACAATGCTGACACCACCAAGGAAGTACTGTTCACTGTGCATCGCCTCTGACAATGCTGACACCATAAATCAAGTACAGTTCACTGTTCGATACCTCTGACAATATAAATACTATCAATGAAGTACTGTTCACTGTTCAGCGCCTCTGACAATGCTGACACCATCAATGAAGTACTGTTCACTGTTCAGCACCTCTGACAATGCTGACACCATCAATGAAGTACTGTTCACTGTTCGATACCGCTGACAATACCGACACCATCAATGAAGTACTGTTCACTGTTCAGCGCCTCTGACAATGCTGACACCATCAATGAAGTACTGTTCACTGTTCAGCACCTCTGACAATGCTGACACCATCAATGAAGTACTGTTCACTGTTCAGTACCTCTGACAACACCGACACCTTCAATGAAGTACTGTTCACTGTTCAGTGCCTCTGACAATGCTGACACCATCAATGAAGTTCTGTTCACTGTTCAACACCTCTGACAATACCGACACCATCAATGAAGTACTGTTCACGTTCACTTGACAAGAACCTCAATGAAGTACTGTTCACTGTTCAACACCTCTGACAACACCGACACCATCAATGAAGTACTGTTCACTGTTCGGTACCTCTGACAATGCTGACACCATCAATGAAGTACTGTTCACAGTTCAGCACCTCTGACAATACCGACACCATCAATGAAGTACTGTTCACTGTTCGGTACATCTGACAATACCGACACCATCAATGAAGTACTGTTCACTGTTCGACACATCTGACAATACCCACACCATCAATGAAGTACTGTTCACTGTTCACCTCTGACAATGCTGACACCATCAATGAAGTACTGTTCACTGTTCAGCACCTCTGACAATGCCGACACCATCAATGAAGTACTGTTCACTGTTCGGTACCTCTGACAACACCGACACCATCAATGAAGTACTGTTCACTGTTCAGCACCTCTGACAATGCCGACACCATCAATGAAGTACTGTTCACTGTTCAGCACCTCTGACAATACCGACACCACCAATGAAGTACTGTTCACTGTTCAACACCTCTGACAATATCGACACCATCAATGAAGTACTGTTCACTGTTCGGTACCTCTGACAATACCGCCACCATCAATGAAGTACTGTTCACTGTTCAGCGCCTCTGACAATGCTGACACCATCAATGAAGTACTGTTCACTGTTCAGCACCTCTGACACTACCGACACAATCAATGAAGTACTGTTCAGTATCTCTGACAATACCGACACCATCAATGACGTACTGTTCACTGTTTTAGAATCTAGAGATTCTCCAGAAGTTATGTCACTGGTATGGGTCCATGCTGCTTCCAATTCAGTAGTGGGGCGACCATCCCCTACCCAGTGGGTCCTCAGGTGGCACATAGGGGAACGGCCCTCAGATGTGGGGTTAGCTGTGAATCAAATAAGCATTCCCGGACCATATCGCGATGTACCTACCAAGACGGGGCAGGATAGCACATGGCAAAGCTACTCCTATTAAATACTCCACGTGTCCCACAACGGGTGCATCAGGCGAATATATGGACCGCCTTAAAAGTCCTAGCCTAAGGGTGAGGTAACCCCAACAGAAACCTCGAATGCTGAAGCCGGAAGTACTGGGCCGCACGGCGCATTCTAATAAAGCTACTGGAGGTCACCCTAAGCCGCCCTGTGGAGCCAGGGGACGGCGAAGGACAGCTACTGGCCGAAACGTGAAGCAGAAACCTCCTGTGCTCATGTAGTGGAATGCTGAAGGAGTCTTTAACAAAAAGACTGAACTGGAGCAAGTAATACAAGACAAAGAGGTAAGTGTTTGCTGCATACAGGAAACACACCTGAACAAAGACAATACGTTCAAAGTACGAGGCTACCAGTGCCTCCGAGCAGACCGACAAGACAGACACAAGTGTGGTGTGCTCACTCTAGTCCGGAACAACATCAATGCGAGCGAAGTGAAAACCTACCTTGAAGGAGCGGAATACCAGGAGTTCAAGATCAAGACCAAATCAACTGAGTTGAACCTCGTCAACTACTACTGCCCAAATGACAAAGCCCTTGCCCTTGACACTATTGAAGCTTCAAACAGTCGATACATGGTTGTTGGTGACTTCAAGTGTCATTCCCAGAGTTGGGGATATGCACAGTCTGATAGGCGTGGGATGAAGTGTAGGACTGGCAGGATGAGCACAACTTGATTATTGTCAACCAGCCCTATGATGTGCCAACCTTCTACTCTAGGCGATGGCACACTACTACCTCTCCAGATCTAGCAGTCTACACAGAGGACATCCAGAAAGGTACGGTTAGAGAAGTTGGCGATCAATTTGGTGGAAGTGACCACAAACCAGTGTTCCTCACACTTAGCAGTGAAGTGATACAGACAGACCATCCCTACCCTAGATGGAACTACAAGAAAGCCACGTGGAGTTACTTTGCTATTCGGTCCAATTCTCTTACTCGATGCATACAGGTACAAGGAAGAGCTGTTAACAACGTGGTGAAAGAGTTCAACAGCTGCATACTTAAAGCTGCCCATGAAACCATCCCTAGAGGTGCGAGAAGAGAATACAAGCCCTACTGGACCAATCAGTTGCAGACCCTCCAAGATGAACTTACTGAAGCAAGGAACAGGGCAGAAGAACAGCCATCACAAGGAAACCATGAACAACTTCAGAAGGCAAAGGCACAGTTTCAAAAATCTAAACTGGAAGCTACACGACGAAGTTGAGGGAGAAAACTGCTGCCCTGAACCTTGAGAAGGACGGGAGGAAGTTGTGGAGGCTCACGAAACAGCTAAATGATGAAGAAAATAGCAGACAGAAAATCACGTTGGATGAGGATGGGAAACTGTTGACCGGCAAAGAGACTGCAGACTGTCTCGCCAAAGCCTACCAGAAAGAGGGCAACATCAAAGTCACACGCCAACAGCAAAGAGAGGCACGGAAAGAACAGAAGGAGAGAAGTAAAAGGCATACGGAACAAGACTCCATGAAACTTCCACTTACATACCAGGAACTGTACACAACGCTCAGACAACTGAAAAAGAGGAAGTCACCTGGATCAGATGGAATCTCCAATGAGATGCTAACTCATCTTGGATGCTCAGCCATGCTGAAACTTCTTGACATCTTCAATCTTAGCTGGGAAGAAGGCATAGTTCCGCAGATCTGGAAGGAGGCCAACGTTATCCCAATCTACAAGAACGGCAAGGATAGAAAGAAAGCTTCCAGATATTGCCCTATTAGTCTCACTAGCTGTGTGGTCAAGACAATGGAGAGGATAGTTAACAAGAGACTCATGTGGTACCTTGCGACAGAAAACCTCCTATCCAAGGAACAAGCAGGATTCCGACAGTTCAGATGCACAGAGGATCAGGCAACATACCTCGCTCAGGAAGTTGAGGATGCATTCCAAGGCCAGAAGGTAGTTTTTGCAACCTGGATAGACCTCCAGAAGGCATTTGACAAAGTCTGGACTGATGGGCTGCTGGTCAAGATGCAACGATGCGGAATTGCCGACAAGATGCTCCGATGGACCAAATCCTTCCTACACAATCGCAGAGCCAGAGTACTTGTTGACAACCAGAAGAGCAAGAAATTCCTCATCCGACATGTGTTCCTCAAGGAGGAGTGATCTCGCCTACGCTGTTCCTCATCTTCATCGATGACTTGCTTGTAGAGCTCCCAAAAGGTATCAAAGCAGCACTCTATGCTGACGACTTGGTCATGTGGTGTGTTGAAGAACATGCAACGACTGCCACATACAGAATGCAGATGGCCGCAGACAAGCTCACAGCATGGGCAGAAGACTGGTGCATCTCTATTAATAAGGAGAAGTCGTCAACCACACTCTTCACACTTTCCACCAAACAGAAGGGCTGGAACCATCAAAGTCGGCGGAACTGCCTTGAAGACGGACAACGAGCCAACATACTTGGGGGTGCCATTTGACAGACGGCAGACATGGAAGCCACATATCCAGAAAGCAGAGGCCAAAGCCAAGCGCAAGCTTGCAATCCTTCGGAAGCTTGCTGGCACCACATGGGGCGCCAATGATCACATCCTGAAGACTATATACCAAGGTGTGGTCAGGCCTCACCTGGAATATGGATCCACCGCCTGGACAACATCAGCCAAGACCAACCAACAGACACTCGATAAGGTTCAGAACAACGATCTCAGGCTGATCACAGGTGCAATGAAGAGCACTCCAATCAAGGCCATGGAGAAAATTACTCCCATCCAGCCACTGCATGAACGTCGCGACACAAGAATTCTTCTACAGACAGAGACGTTTCGATGTCAGGAAGAACAACCGATGAAGCAGAGAGTTGAGGCACTAACGAAGAATCGTCTAAAGCGAAGCAGTTTCATCCACCAGTCCATGAAGCTTGCTCGAAAGCACACCAGCCATCTCCCAGCCAAGACATTGCCTCCAACGCCATTTCTATCCAAGCCATGGTTGACTAGCGATGAATCCAAGGTTACCATCTGCAGTACAATCCCATACATGATGACGTCAATCGTGCCCTCACACTAGCACACATCGACAAGAGTTATCCTGGAGAAGCATGGCTACAAGTCTACACAGATGGTTCAGCCACAAGAGCAGTAGCAAACGGAGGAGCAGGCGTGTATGTCCGACACTCAGATGGACACACACAGTCAGTTGCTCTATCTACTGGAGTACACTGCAGCAACTATGGGGCAGAAGTACAGGTTCTTGAAACAGCAGCATCTCTAGTACACAACACTGTGGAGTGTGCCCAGGTTGTCTTCCTGACTGATGCGCTCTCAGTTCTGGATGCCCTGTCTAACAACAAAGAACCCCACCTGATGGAATCCCTTCGAACAGCCAGCGTAACTAAAAGAACTGTCCTCCAGTGGGTACCTGCACACATAGGCATTCCTGGCAATGACGCCGTTGACCAGCTTGCCAAGCAAGGTTCTACCGAGAGGCAACCAGACAGAGATTTGACTTACAAGGAGAAATGCATCATAATCAAATCTGCATCAAAGCCAACAATCGAGAAGGATGACTACCACCTTCTCACCAGACAGGAGCAAGTCACGATATTCCGGCTTAGAACAGGGCATAACCGCCTGAACTTCCATATGTGTCGGAAGCTTGGACTAGCTCCATCAACTGCCTGCAGCTGCAAAGTAGGGGACCAGATTGCAGAACACATCCTCCAGGAGTGTCCCAATCTTCATGGGCTGAGGAAAACAACCTGGGCAACAGATACTTCTCTCCAAACGAAGTTACATGGCTGCCGGGAGGATCTGAGGAGGACGGCCCATTTCGTGTTTGCTGCCAGCTTGTCCATGTGATTCGCGAACGACAAGAAGAAGAAGATGTCAGTGGTCAGGTACCTCTGGTAATGCCGACACCATTATTAAAGTTCTACTCACGAGGTTGATGGCAGTCACAGATGATGATTCCGACGATAAATGTGAGCATATACATATTTTTGGTCTATTACAAGCTATGTTTCTAGAGGAGGTTGTTCTAATGTTCCCTGTTCTAATGTTGGGCCTGTAGAGTCTGTAAGTTTTTTTAATTGATTATATTTCAGCTTATTGCCCCTCGCCTCATCCAAACCATATGCTGTATATACTTCATTATAGGTCAACCTCATTCATACCCCAGGTCTCTCCTCCACAACTTGCGCCCCAGCAAACACCTGACGTCATACCAACGTTGGATCAACGTTGGAATTTGGTCGCGACGTCGGTGACCATTATCCAACGTCTATCCAACGTCGGACCCCCGACATCCATACAACGTCAGGTTACAACGTTGTTACGACGTTGGATCAACGTTGGGATTTGGTCGTGATTTTGGTGACCATTATCCAACGTCTATCCAACGTCGGACTCCCGACATCCATACAACGTCCGACTACAATGTACTTTGATGGACGTTGGATAAAAGTTGGAATTTGGAAGCGACGTTGTTGACCATTATCCAACGTCTATCCAACGTCGGGCACCCGGCATTCATATAACGGCAGGCTATGTAGTACAACGTACGTTGTTGTTCGCGACATCGGTGACCATTATCTAACGTCGGATCCCCGACATCCACACAACGTCAGGCTAACACGTTGTCATAACGTTCTATCAACGTTGGAATTTGGTCGTGACACTTCGGTAACCATTATTGAACGTCTAGCTAACGTCGGACTCCCGATATCGGTACAACGTCAGGCTACACGGTTGGAATAATAATTATATAAGTATTAAAAGCAGGGCCGTAGCTGACCAAGTATAATCAGAATCGCAGTGCGGCTTTCGCTCCAAGAGGTCTACAACCGACATGGTCTTCTCACTAAGGCAGTTACAAGAAAAATGTCGAGAGCAACACCTACATCGCCTTAATCATAGACCTCACCAAAGCGTTCGACCTGCTGAGCCACGAAGGGCTATCCCAGTGGGCAATTGACGTCTAAGGGACGTTGTTTAGACGTCTTTTTCTGTCGTTGGATAGACGTTGAAAAGTAGTTGAATTTGCAAATTGTTTAGACGTCATGAAATGACGTCATTTTCACAACGTTGTATCAACGTCATTTTCACAACGTTGTATCAACGCCATTTTCACAACGTTGTTACAACGTCGTCAACATGACGTCTAAGCAACTTTGAACTGACGTTGAAACAACGTCACAATGACGTCAAAACAACGTCATAAACCAGACGTTGTAACAACGTTACATGCAGACGTTGAAACAACGTCACAAACCGACGTTGAAACCACGTAACCTAACGTTGATTGATTGATTGATTATTGGTGTTTAACTGCCTATCAACAGCTAAGGTCATTTAAGGCCGGGCCAACAGGATGGATTTTCCCGTATTCAACCTGTCCACAACACAGGGATTCGGCACGTTTGGGGGTACTAGTATATATATTTAAGTACAGGGATTCTACTCTGTGGGATGTCAGATTTCGCATCGATCAGTAAAATGGTCCTATCTGATACAATTTTATACAAAGCTGTCGAAATATAACGCCTATCCCGAGTCTTTATATTGTTCTTCAAATAAAACACAACTTTAAGCTGCATACATGTATACTTTGCAAACAATTGCCACAAACATTGGCCATAGCAGGTCACATTTCCGTACTAGGACACGGGTTCTGTCAGCAACAAAAAAAAATCTTCGACGGAAGAGTTTTAACTGTGAATAACATTATCAATAAAATGTGTTTCCACTAACGTGTAGGTTTATTCGGCAAAAATGTACGTCAAAAAGAGATTTTCAATTTGTTTTGAAAAATTCTAAAGCGGCGCAATTCGCGTTGAAACGAGCGTTGAAACGAGCGTTCTGATTGGATTATGATTATTCTTCATATATAAAAAAACATCTTGTTACATTCTAATAATCTATGCCATTGAAATGCACGACTTGTTGAAATTCTTGAAAGTGAGACACTGATCATGAACATCAACTCTTTAATTCAGTGTTCGAGTAGATTATTTATATGATGCTGGAGGGGGCTCGGGGTGTTCCCCTCTTTCCCCGAGAAAAAACGAACTGTGGCATTGTAAATGGTGATGGTGATATTTTACCCCAATTGTACACCCCTATAGTTACCTAGTTTCGTAGTTTGGAGTAAAAATAATTATGTATGTATGGCAATATGCCACATCCAAGCTGGACATCCTATACTGTTCTTCATACCTCCCCTTCCCCACTTTATTGCAGTTTTGGGTTTTTGAGTTTTCATTTTCTGGCACATTCATGGCCTTATAGTAGCTACGCACATGAAAAGACTATTTAACGCTCTACTGTAGGTCTAGGAATAAGGTACACACGAGCCGATGCGATTATAATACCTATACTGTAGTAGAGCTCTATAATTTGGTTCACTCTAACCTATTCCCCGATTAATTGGTTCAGTTTCACCTCATTTTACTATATGCGCATATTCGAATCACTTGCATTGATTCATAATCTGTTGAAATATAAATAATGGATTAAATTATTTATTATCTTAACATTCAAAAAATAAAATTTTGTTTTTGAGAAGCATAAATGGGAACAATATTCGAAACTACAAACTCAGAATGTAATCCATACATCATCGGAGCGCGCCATGCTGTTTGAAAGTTGTTTAAAACAAACTGAAAAGTGAAGGTATATATAGATCTACTCTATTTTTTAATCATTACCTAACTTTAACGTTATACATACTGATCAAGGCAACACGTTCCCGCTGGTGTATACTGGTCCAGTACTCTTAGCCGAAGAGTATCCCGGAACAATCTATTTTCGGTCACTTGAAAATTCTACATATTTCATGTTTTTACGTAAAAATGTGCCTGCACGAATATCATTTGTTTACAGAAGCTATCCAGACGTAAACATATGTAAACAGTATTCGTAATGGAATCGAAACAGGTAAATGCCCATTAAAGGTACCCTTATCAGTCAGAAATACGTACTTTTACTAAATCCACTGTTTTCACATTCATAAATATGGTATTTGTTCACAAAATCTACTAAGTTGAAATGACCGGTCACGCTCATCTGCTGCAACGGATATTTTCCAATGCAACATGCGTCGTCAATCGCTTAAAAACAGGTATACTGCATACACAAATTTACTGTCACATATGATAAACGGTGGTGTAGCGGTAGATCGGCGGACTGCTAAATCCGGAGATTGCTGGTTCGAACCCCGTTAGAGGCGTGGTTGGACTATACAATTTTTACAATCCCAAAAATTACGCCGGGTGGTACTGGTTGATATAGCCCAGGATGCAGCCATCAAGTGCAAATTAAATAAGCTTTCGTTGCAATCGATGTAAAATAAATATATATAAGTTTAAACTTGTAAATGGGTTGCCATAACAAGTAAATAGTACCAGACTTTCATAACAAGCCGGACTGGACTTTCCCATGCTCAATTTACCACAACAAACTGTACCTGGACCAACAGAATACTTGAAATATAGAATATTTATATGTATATAGATCTATAGTTTTTAAAACAATAAATTATATTCTTGCCATTTGTCCTATAACAATATTATATTTATAAATAAGAAAAGGGATCTTCTGTAAAAATCAAAGTTCTACCGAACTGATTTGGTTCGGCGACTCGACAACATTCGGTTCGGTCCGACAATATTTCCGTCTATCTTCGGTGGTCCGATCTGGCTTTTAGGCCCAACCATTTAATCCCTTGCTACCATGAATAAATGACTCAACTTGGAGACTCACATTCATGATACACACAATTAATTTCTACTCATGAATGTGACTCATGTTTGTTGTGGAGTGTCTATTAAATGTCGCTCATTATCCATCTTGACAGCCGTTGGTCACTATATAGTACCGGTATATAGGGGTAAGCCTAGGTTCTGATAATTTATTTTTAGTAATAAACAATAGCTGATATGTCGAAGGACTCTTACTGGAGACGTTGGCGCAGAAATCATGCCGCTGCAAGGGCATTTGCCTTGGCGAGCAGCAGTGATGATGAGGAAATACAGAATTTAGAACATCAAACTCATGCCGAACTTCCAATCTATATAATATATTTTCAGAAGGAAATGTTGCCATATTGTCAGAGGATAATTTTGCCATGCAGAATGATTGAGCATGAAACAGGAAAACAAGTTGTTCCGGCCAACTCATGTAAGAAATAACTTCTGGTCATGGTTTCCCCTAGAAATTTGGGAAGGCATGTTGTTTTCTATTGTTATGCATGAAATGTGGTTATATTTTCAAATAATTTCTTGTAATTCAAGAAGATAGTATGCTTTTTTTAAGTATTCTAGCAAGAAGGCATGTTATTGCCGACATGCCTTATTGGCCTGTGGGAATCCCTGACTGGTGTATACATACTACCTTCCTCTACTCGTACATTTGACTATTGCGATAGCACTATTGTCAGATAACTAGTATGATGCTATTGCCAGCATACTACTTTATATTTAAAAGTGTTGCTACTTCATTGTTTGCCCTCTTGAGTGGCCTTTGACAACAAGTCGTTTTTCTTACAAATTAAGTTAGTATCGAAATTATCGATAGTATACAGGTTTTCATCATATCCTTGTTTTCAATATTAAACTGCAGAGATACCAACTTAATTAGTATGACATTGTGTCTCGGTACCATAAAACCCATTCGAACTTCCATGTCTTTGTCACAATTTGTGGTATTTGCCTTGCACTGCTGCATAAAAATGGAAGGTCAACTCTTTTGGTAGGGGCCATCCAATACTGACTATGCTTGTTTTTCAACAGGTGAATACCCACCACCACCCAAGAAATTGAAGCTGCCATCAACAGTCGCATCGGGATCCAAATCACAGTCCAATTCAACACCCTCAACAGGATTCAAATCACAGTCACAACACGCACCAGGATCTAAATCACATTCAAATTCACCACACACACCAGGATCTAAATCACAGTCAACACATTCATCAGGATCTCCAGCAGTTATGCCGTGTGCTGAATCAGGATGTATATGTTGTGTGCTATTCAGCTATTAAAGTGTTTTAGCATTACCATCCGAATAGCAAACAACATATAGAGCCCTTTAATTGCTATATATTGTCCGTGATCAACAGGTTATGGTTTAACCATTTAAGTATATATATAGTATACCGTCGAGGTTTAAAATATGGGACATTTATGAACTCTTCGTAGTTTATCATGTGTTCATTTAAAATTGTCCCCAATTATAATTATTGCTACATTAGTAGCGACATTTTCAAAATCACTGGACCAAAGGGCATATATTGTTTTGCTCATTGCTGTCAATGCAATTTGAAACTTAATGCATTGTCGGATAAATGTATTTATCGGGTACATGGTTTCACAGTTTACCTGTATAAACGTGCTCTATTGTGCATAGAGCATTACATTGTGTAACATGGTTTCTGAGTGGGAAATATCGCATTCGAAGGCTCAACAAGGCGACGATAAGACATACTATTTCCCACCCACCCACCCCCTGTGTATATTATGGAATCTAACATTATACTTGTATTTTCAGCTATAATGATTTCTTGTCATTATTGAGACAGACGTGGAAGTGAGATATACGATGTTGGATGTGTTATGTGCGTGTATTCATGGTTCTGGACACTGTCATACGAGAGCACCATATCTCTCGTATAGTTCTTCTACAAATGTTAAAGACTTATTCAGCCACACTTTGTGGCGCCATTTTTTCCGCGGAACCATGAGAGAGAGAATGGATGAATTGAATTGCATGTATATGTCATGAAATAAAATGAGGTTGCCATTGTTGATGCCACACCTACACCACATCTTCTGTTTAGTTGTTTCTTGAAACAAACATATATGTACTTTGTGGTGTACGCCTGGGTGTAACCCTGAGCATAGATGATAAATTATTTATGTTTGGATGGAATTAAGGAAAACATAATGTCTATCCAATTAGCAAAAATAACCAATATACATGAATGTAGTTGGTATTCTGACGTCTATCCAATTAGCAAAAATAACCATTATACAACGTTGGAAAGTAGTTGGTATTCTGACGTCTATCCAATTAGCAAAAATAACCATTATACAACGTTGGAAAGTAGTTGGTATTCTGACGTCTATCCAATTAGCAAAAATAACCAATATACAACATTTGAATGTAGTTGGTATTCTGACGTCTATCCAATTAGCAAAAATAACCATTATACAACGTTTGAATGTAGTTGGTATTCTGACGTCTATCCAATTAGCAAAAATGACCATTATACAACGTTTGAATGTAGTTGGTATTCTGACGTCTATCCAATTAGCAAAAATGACCATTATACAACGTTTGAATGTAGTTGGTATTCTGACGTCTATCCAATTAGCAAAAATGACCATTATACAACGTTTGAATGTAGTTGGTATTCTGACGTCTATCCAATTAGCAAAAATGACCATTATACAACGTTTGAATGTAGTTGGTATTCTGACGTCTATCCAAGTTTGCAAAAACAACCAATGTCTAACGTTAATCCAACGTTCGGGTCTGACGTCTATGCAATGTCAAATGTTTGCTGGGGCACGTCGTCACCTAGGCAGAGCTCACAGCAGGACTATGGGTCAAGGACTTCTTTGACGGAAGCCACGCTATCGTATCAGCAGAAGTCGCGTGATTCTACTCGAGTATAAACACAGTAACTTACCTACTTGGCGAGTCAGCAATGCTCGGTGCTGGCGACGGCGGATAGCTGGTTTAATTTTTAGCCGGCTCCTTAAAGGGGACGGTGGGACGTTGACTTCTTGATGGCGCGAAGAAACCGGAACTAGTATTGCTGCTGTGAGCTTACAAATCGTGGAGGATGTATGTGGCCCTAAAAGGAAACCCCTTCTAAAGATAGGATACAGGAATTGTCACCCTGAGAAGAACGAAGATGCCTTTCCAGTTGTCCACATAAGCAACTTAGATGACAACGTAATCTACTTAGAGAAACCAGTCGCCCAAATGCCTCGGCATAGGCGACTATAAAGAAACCTATATTGTTCATTCATTCATACTTGCGGGGCTAGAAAACATATATTTTACATAAACTCGCGCATAAGTGCGAGTTCATTTTGCCTGCATCATCCTTAAAGTGTCTTTGTTCATTTTGTTTCTTCAGGTGGAAAATTAATACTATAATTCATAAGCAAATTAATCTTAATGTTAGTAAGCCACCATTGACAGAGTTATTGGCGATGTTGCTAAAAAAATATCCATAAAGGGAGGTAATTTATGGTAATTTCGCTTGTGGTCCTATCCAAATGTTACTTTTTAACAATAATATGTTATTGAAAAATGAAAATTTACCGCAATAATCACAATATCTAATCATCCGCTCCTTACAATATCTCGGTATGCAGCAGATTCTAAGTAAACACACATGGGGCTTTAAGCATTTGATATTGTTGTGCATCTGTAAGTAGGCATCAAAACCATATTGTACAGTATTTGTTTTTTTATTCTTAATTCTTCTGTCTTCAGAAATATAGCGACAGTTGTAGAAACATATTTTTTGGAATATGTAGTAGTAAAAGCGCCTATTTATTATTATTAAATAATTTTTTTTTTTATATAAACTTTATTTATTTTAATTTTATTAATCACTCTCGTTGGCTCGGATGAAAGCGTATATGTGGTCATTCATGTGGGAGGTACCAGGAGAAAACCCACCTGTCCGATCTGGCGACCATCGTACCATCTCACATACTTCCCTGTCCGAGGATCGAACCCGGGTCGCATTGGTGAGAAGCGAGCGCGCTAACCTCTGCGCCAATCGGACAATTTGTATTGAAGTTTGATTGTTGAAATTGTCACTTCAGCTGCTGAATGTGAATTGATGAAGGCTTTAGAACTACTGTTCGCTAGTCAGAATTGGGCGTGGTTTAAAGAGCAGTTTATAAATAGACACGGTTTGCAGACTGCTACCAATAAGTACACGGCAGACAAGATCACAAAACCAATCCCCCCGGATTATGTTTGCGCAGTCCTACGTCTTACAAGTTAGTTGCTATTACACCAAACATGTTTTTGTTATATTTTGCTTTGCGGTGCATTGCTGTATGAGTGAGTGGTGACATTGTCTCTGACCGCGACAATTGGGACGCTCATCCGGGATTGGAAATAAAGAAGAGGTGACATATCGTGACATATTGTGAAGGACACTAGGATTTATATATGGAATATTGTGAAGGACACTAGGATTTATACATGAAGAATACAAGGGACTATTAATTAACGTGGGAAAACAGAAGTGCATGCGAGACAGTGTTAGAATTTGGAAATAAGTGAAAGACGTCAACGAATTATTAAATTAATGAAATGGATTAAATTATTGGAAATGTGCAAACTGTGAATATGTGATAAATTATATATTGGATTAACGGACGAGACAGACTTCGGTAAGTACCAGTTTTCTTTTCATAGAGGCTTAATATTATCATTAAAATTATATTAGTGATTTACTTCCTTTTATTGAACTCAATTCTATAATACATTTGGAGATACATTCTGGGGATTAAAAATTTTGGGAAATAAAAAAAAAAATGGCTACAACTAGGAGTGCTAATAAGGAAACTGAGGGGCCGGTTCACCCCGACTTGCAGACAACAGTTGATGAGATATGGGACAAATTAATGAGACTTCCCTTCTTTAATCAGGCAAATCTGGAACGTCAGGGTGAGATTTATGAGAAAGAAAGAGAGAGGGAAAGAGAGAGGGAAGAAGTAAAACAAAGAGAGAGAGAAAGAGAGAGGGAAGAAGTAAAACAAAGAGAAGAAAGAGAGAGGGAAAGAGAAGAAAGAGAGAGAGAAAGAGAGAGGGAAGAAGTAAAACAAAGAGAAGAAAGAGAGAGGGAAAGAGAAGAAAGAGAGAGAGAAAGAGAGAGGGATGAAGTAAAACAAAGAGGGGAAAGAGAAGAGAAAGAAAGGGACAGGGAGGAAAGAATGCAAAGGGAGAAAATGCAGACGGAGATTCGCCTGAGAGAAATCCAGAGAGATCAGGAATCTCAGCAAAATAACCCCCTCCATACAGATAATAGGCCCTCTAAGACAAACATTTCTGTTCCTATTTGGACCCAGACTATGAGGCCAGATAAATTCTTCGCAACATGTGAGAGACTGTTCGAAGCTAGCCAGGTCGCCAAACAAACATGGGTGGGCCATATTATAGACAAGTTGTCCGACAAGGCCAGAAATATATATGCCACTCTTCCTGTCAAAGACGCTAATAATTACGATACCCTCAAGGCCGCCATCTTGGATGAATATAGACTCTCACCCACTGTATATAGAAAGAATTTCTTCTCTTGGGTAAAGAAACCTCAGCAGACATATTCCGAATTCATTAAGGAATTAAGGGAGCAAATGAATCTATGGACGGAGAACAATGATCCGAGCGAGGTCAACTGGATCGAGCTGCTCTTGAGATATAGATTCGATTCCCAGCTAAGTGATGAGCTTAATTTGTTCATTCTGGATAAGAAAGCATCTACTCTCCAGGAATGTATTTCCCTGGCCGATGAATATAACCTCCATCGCAGATTAGCGCCCAGGACACGGATTAATTCATATCCGAATTTGAAACCCAGATATACAGAACGCCGACCTCCAGCCCCAAGGCCATATATCCCATCACCCATGTATCGACCCAATATTAGGATAGATAATTCCCAAGCTACCCATAGAACTCCCCGGATAGAAAAATATTGTAGTTATTGTAGGCGTAATGGCCACGGACGAACAGAGTGTTGGGCAGATCCCAATTCACCTAGGTACAGGGGTACTAGAAACCTAGCAAACGGACACCAAGTGTCAAACACTACTCATAGTTCAGCCTTTATAACCAATGAGCCAGTGAACTCATATGAAAATACCGAGATGGTAAATCCATTACTTGTCAAATATACAGGTCAAAGTACGGGACACCAGGGACCTAGTAAGACCCTGAAGCGCATTAAGCGCCGCTTCTTTTGGCCGGGAATCCGCGCAGATGTTAAACGATTCTGCCATAGCTGTGGGCCGTGCCAGAGAGCGGGTAAGGGACAGAAAGCCACTGTAGCCCCATTGAAACCCCTGCCCATTATATCCCAACCATTCAAATTTATATCCGCTGATTTCGTTGGACCCATGAAGAAAACTATAAATGGGAACCAGTATATCTTGAATTTTATTGATCATGCCACTAAATATACGGAATCTTTCCCATGCGCCGCAGCGACAGCTGTTAATGCACAAAAATCACTGATCGAGATAATATCTCGACATGGAAAACCCCAGACCCTGTTGACTGACCGAGGAAGCGCTTTCATAGCTGAAACATTCACACGCTTCCTAGCCGAGCACGATATACGTCACTTAACTAGCACGAGTTACAGGCCTAAAACCAACGGATCAATAGAGAAATATAATGTTACATTGAAAACCATGCTTAGAATCCTTGGGGAGAACTCTTTATCGTCTTGGGATGAGATGCTACCCTGGCTATTATTTGCATATAGAAGTGCAGAGCACTCTAGCACAGGATATTCTCCCTTCTACCTTCTATATGGGCGCGAACCTAGAGATAATCTAGATTCCACTTATTATCTCTGGGCTAGAAATGAGCGGGATGAAGGGATCCCCATAAATAACTATGTACAAGAATTATGTCATAGATTAGCTGAAGCGTTACGTGACGCCAGCGAGAATGCACAACATGCCGCAGATGGTCGTAAAACAAAGTATGACAGAAGTAAGAAAGCGAAAATGCGTGTATTCCAGCGTTGTGAATTAGTGTTAGTACGATTACCGTTAAAAGGTAATAAGCTGAAAAATGCCCTCCAGGGACCGTATCCGGTACACGAAAAGGTAGCGTCGCATACCTATATTATATAAATGCCTGATAAGAGAGTAAAATACCGTGTTATGCATGTAAACCAGTTGAAGCCCTGGACAGGTAGGGAGGAGGGTGCAGCTCTAGCTGATAGTAGTCCGGTGTATGAGTCCCAAGACCCTACCCTATTAGATTACCAAGCCCCTACGGACATTGAGAAAGAATTCGATCCTTGCAGTCCTCTTGAATCTGTACCTAAGAAAACCTGGCCGGATATCAGTCATTTAAACCCAGACCACAGGGACGATATTAGTCAGTTATTTGACCGTTACCCCCGTTTATTCTCTGGACAACTGGGACGTTTCCACGGTGTTACCCATGATATTGATGTGCAAGGTGCTTCACCCGTAATCCAGCCTTACTACCGCATGTCTCCAGAAAAGAAACAAATACTAAAAACTGAGCTAGATCAAATGTTGGAGTTAGGAATTATCCGCCCTAGCAGAAGCCAGTGGGCCTCTCCCATACTATTGGTACGCAAATCAGACTCAGAATGGCGACCATGTATTGATTATCGGAAAATTAATGACCTGACTCGAGGAGAAGCCTTCCCCATCCCGAGATTAGACGATCTCATTGATCAGGTCGCAGGTTCGAGTCTGATATCGATTTTAGATCTTAATAAAGGTTACTGGCAGATTCCGCTAACCCCTCGAGCTAGTGAAATTGCAGCGTTCATAACCCCCTGGGGCTTGTTTGAACCATTAACTCTCCCATTTGGTTTAAAAAAACGGTGGAGTTACCTTCAAGAGGGCCATAAACGAGATAATCGCTCAATCCCCGACAGAACCCATCCGTGATAGATTTGCCGACGCATATCTGGATGATATTGCTGTTCGATCCAATTTATGGTCACAGCACATAAATCACTTGGATTGGACATTTCATAGACTAGAGGATATTGGTGTTACTTTGAATCCGAAGAAGTGTAAAATTGGGTCTGGAACAGTCAAGTACTTGGGACATGAATTAGGGTCGGGAAAAATCAAACCAATTTCCAGCAAGGTTGAGTGTATTAGTAATATCTCTCCCCCACAGACCAAGAAACAATTACGAGGATATCTGGGATCAGTAGGATTTTACAGGAAATTCATTCCCCAGTTCGCTGAGATCGCCGCTCCCCTGACTGACTTATTAAAGGGCAAGCGATCAGGGAACATCATAACTCAGTGGAGCGATAAACATCAACTTGCTTTCGAATCCTTAAAGAAAGCTTTAACCAATAAACCCATACTGAAGGCCCCTGACTTTAACCAAGAGTTCGAACTCTATACTGATGCTTCCGATTTGGGAATTTCGGCTGTACTGACTCAGACCGTTGACCAAGTACCACACCCAGTAGCATTTTATTCCCGAAAACTTATTCCACGAGAGAAAAACTACTCTACAATAGAGAAGGAATTATTAGCTATAGTGGCCGGTATCGAACATTTTCGCATATATGTAAGCACAAGCAAAACAATAATTAATTCAGATCATAATCCCCTTGTATGGTTAAGTAGGTCGAAAACGTCCAATCAACGCCTCTTAAGATGGGCACTGTGTCTCTCAGAATTTAATCTGACCATTAAACATATCAAAGGGACTCAAAATGTTCTAGCAGACTTTCTCAGTAGAGTTCAATGACTGTGATGTTTGACTTAGTAAATGTACTTGGTATTATTTCAGTTGTTCAGTAAATAGTTATTGCCTCTATGATTAGAATGTTGGTACCTAGCGAAAGAAATGCTATTTTAGGACATATGATGTATTGATATTATGATTGTTTTCTACTGTATATTCAAAGGAATGAAGATTTGTAAATCGGCCGATAGCGGGCGATGTCAAACTTCTCCCCGGGTAGGGAGGATTGTGCAAAACCCCAATTTGCACGAAATATTTATTATTGTTATATATAAATAGTAATGTATTATATAAATACATTAAACTGTTTCTATATATGGCCAAATGTTTACCATGTAATATATATATATATGTTTTATGCATAATCGTCTGCTATTATTTTCGCGCCTAAAATTATCAATCTCGCTTCGCGCGGGAAATGACTTAAGATGTTAGGCCTAATCTCAGTTTATCAAGGCCGTGGTTGCAGGTGTCCAGTTATGTAATACAAAGGCACCGAACTGGTTTGATGGTGTAATATTAGATAACATAACAGATGTTTAGGAATAACAGATGTTTTAGGAATTGTTATATCATATATACACTGATTCAATCATGTATATAAGAAATGGATTTTATTAACATAGATCAGACACACTAGAGCCTAACTCCAGGAGCGAGAAAGGTCGTGATCTCAATCTAGTATATAGAACATATAAACTGTATTTATGATACTTAGATATTATGGACATTATAAGAAATATAACTTATAAAGATTTGTCGAATAATTAAATTGTTCAGCCATAGAAGAAACAGAGAGTTTCGGCGAACCATACCAGGTGATTAAAAGTTAATCTAATCAGAAACAGTGATTAGATTATAGTGATATTGAGTAATGACGGATTAGAAAGATTGGATGTTAAATATATTGTGTAAGCGCATATTCGGCTCACACAAATGGATTGTTAAATAAGCTTTTAATGATACGATGTATATATATATATAGATCACTGATTATATATATATGGATATTTCTGATGCCAATATAAACAAGATATTATATAGAAGAAATGTAATACTGTGTTGAGTTATCATTAATACATATAATAACGAAGAAACCCCCTAGACAACTCCAGCGAGTCTACAATAGGATAGACCCTGGTAAGAGCCGTAGCAACCTAGACATATTATTACGAGAAGAAAAAGGAGAGTTTGCGACACCATGTGTGCCACATTTGAAACGTGACAATTAGAGAGTCCATTTACCTGAACTGAAAATATATTTACACCAGTTAAATATTTACCAACATGTTGGCAGATTCGGAGTCATATTTATAAGAGAAACTCCATTATCGAGAACATGAAAAGGGGATAAATTAAAACTTTATTTTTTTTCTTTGTATTGTAGGCTTCAAAAAGGAACATGTTGATTTAATTGATTTTCGACAAAATAAATATACAGCGCGCTCAATTCAGTAAAATATAACACTTATATAACTGTGTAACAACTACGAAATGGAAGGACATATTTACAGTAGTTCTCGTCTTGTGTATCAGTTCTTAATAAATATCTTGTAATAATTGTGGTAGAAAAGAAACTTAGATTTAATGGAGAAAGAAATACGAGTGTGCGGATTGATTTTCGACAATATAAATATAGTGTGCTCAAATCAGTAAAATATAACACTTGTATAAATGTTCAACAACTGACGAATTGGAAATAGATTTACAGTAGTTCGTGTCTCGTGTATCAGATCTTACTCAATATTTTGTAATAATGGTGTTGAAAAAGAAACTTAAATTAAATGGAGAAAAAAGTACGAATGTGCGGAAATACTGTAGCAGTAATCATCTCCCGACAGCTACTAAAGCGAATTCAAATACAGAGGTATGCCGATATTCCAAATATTTATTTCTTGGTCTAGTATATTTAATTCAATACGATAGATATGCACAATGTAAACCAGTATATTTATTTAATTAAATACGGTATAAACGTATTGTTAGGTGGAAGCAATGAAGCAATTGTATTTATTGAACAAATATTGAACATGGTCGTTGATTTGTGCAATTGTCGTTCTCGGTCGTCTTTTGTGGATAATACAAGGAAATGTGGATAATTGACAATTTGGCATGTTTTCTTTTTGTCAATTTGCTGTTATTTCGTTAGTTCTCCTCGCCAAACCAAATATACGCCAGGTACTGTACACAGTAAAGCAACTGGAAGAATATGGCATTGTGTGTTTGCTTTGTGCCAGTTATTGACATGTATCTAAACCTGTCCTGTTCTGAACATAATGTCTTGTATTGTCTACAACTTTCAGAAAATGCCTAAACTATTGGCATACTGTGATGTACCACTCGACGGCTACATTTTAGTTTTTAGTACATATATATTTTTAATATTTTTGTAATACTAAATTTTTAGCATCTTTTACAAGTCTTATCGAAAAGCTACATACACACAGATTCCCCATCCAGCTGGCTTGCATCCAGTCTCTTCCTTCACCAATACTAGTTGGAGATTAGCCATATATATATATATATATATATCAATGTCATTTGCTTGGATTAAAATATCACAGTCCTGTGACCATATTTGTATTTACAGATTTCTTTTTCCCCAAAAACAGTGGTGATGTAGAAGCCGACCAACATATAGTGGTAACCATACACGGAGGTTTGTATTAACACATGGTGTTGGCATGGTACACACAGCACAGTATGTCTCTATATAGAGAGCTGTTGTAAACATACACAGCACAGTATGTCTCTATATAGAGAGCTGTTGTAAACATACACAGCACAGTATGTCTCTATATAGAGAGCTGTTGTAAACATACACAGCACAGTATGTCTCTATATAGAGAGCTGTTGTAAACATACACAGCACAGTATGTCTCTATATAGAGAGCTGTTGTAAACATACACAGCACAGTATGTCTCTATATAGAGAGCTGTTGTAAACATACACAGCACAGTATGTCTCTATATAGAGAGCTGTTGTAAACATACACAGCACAGTATGTCTCTATATAGAGAGCTGTTGTAAACATACACAGCACAGTATGTCTCTATATAGAGAGCTGTTGTAAACATACACAGCACAGTATGTCTCTATATATTAGAGTGAAATGATGTCTATAAGCACGTAGGTTTGTATATATACGTGGTATTGGTACCCACAGCACAGACTGTCTCTCTATATATAGAGTGAAATGATGTCTATAAGCACGTAGGTTTGTATATATACGTGGTATTGCTACCCACAGCACAGAATGTCTCTCTATATATAGAGTGAAATGATGTCTATAAACACGTAGGTTTGTATATATACGTGGTATTGGTACCCACAGCACAGACTGTCTCTCTATATATAGAGTGAAATGATGTATATAAACACGGATATATGTTTGGTTGTTTTTGCAACTTATTCCATATTTCAGATGACGAAATCTGCACCACCACAACGCACTATTACTGCACGCAATAGCTATGGTACAGGTCAAGGAAGACAGAGTTCCACTGCACATGCAATTAAGACTAAGTCGTCTGCTGACATTTCTGCAATAAGTATTGAAGATATTTACCAGTCCGCCGAAAGGGAACGGTTACATTATAGTTCAGCATACAGACGACAAAATCTTGCACATGCACAGAGTCAGACGCAATTCTTTCGCAATGACCAATGCAGTCCTATTTCCCGCCCACACACTAGTGCCAGTCGGCATATCCACGCAATCCGGTGGCAATCAAATACACAAATCAGTGGCTGGAGTGAACCGATGGTGTCGCTTCCCAACTCTATCGTGCCACATCCAGGTATTTGTATGGAAACGTGTACCACAGACGGATATGTAGTCCAGTGGTAACATGCTGGACTGGTAATCCAGGGATCGCAGGTTCGATCCCCCGTCTGACCCTAATACAATTAACAGTCTTTCAGATGGGACGTTAAACCGAGGTCTCGTGTCGGTGCTTTACACCGTGCACGTAAAAGAACCAGATGGAACTCTGGAATGGGTCTCTGTCTGTATCACTGCACTATCCTCCAAAATCTAAAATGACTAATATCTTCAGGAGGCGTCGCTCATATGGGCAGCCGGTAGCGACGATAAATAAACGTAAAACACACACACGAAACGTGTACGTAGTATGCGATTTGTGTTTGTTTCTGGATTAGATGTTAAGTTTAATCTTTCTTTTTTTCCCCGGTGAAATAGCGATTTTCTTTGGGGGGTTTTAAAATATACTTTTATTTTTAATTTTCACAATCACTTGATAACACTATCGATAATATACATGTGATCAGTACTATATGCAATTTAACATTATAAATGTTCTATATACACGAGATTACAGAATGCATTACTTAATCTAGTACAACAGTTTAACATTATAAATGTTCTATATACACGAGATTACAGAATGCATTACTTAATCTAGTACAACAGTTTAACATTATAAATGTTCTATATACACGAGATTACAGAATGCATTACTTAATCTAGTACAACAGTTTAACATTATAAATGTTCTATATACACGAGATTACAGAATGCATTACTTAATCTAGTACAACAGTTTAACATTATAAATGTTCTATATACATGAGATTACAGAATGCACTACTTAATCTAGTATGACAGCTTAACATTACAAATGTTCTATATACATGAGATTACAGAATGCACTACTTAATCTAGTATGACAGCTTAACATTACAAATGTTCTATGTACATGATATTACAGAATGCATTACTTAATCTAGTATAACACTTTAACATTATAAATGTTCTATATACATGAGATTACAGAATACATTACTTAATCTAGTATAACAGTTTAACATTATAAATGTTCTATGTACATGATATTACAGAATGCATTACTTAATCTAGTATAACAGTTTAACATTATAAATGTTCTATATACACGAGATTACAGAATGCATTACTTAATCTAGTATAACAGTTTAACATTATAAATGTTCTATATACACGAGCTTACAGAATGCATTACTTAATCTAGTATGACAGTTTAACATTATAAATGTTCTATATACACGAGATTACAGAATGCATTACTTAATCTAGTATGACAGTTTAACATTATAAATGTTCTATATACATGAGATTACAGAATGCATTACTTAATCTAGTATGACAGCTTAACATTATAAATGTTCTATGTACATGAGATTACAGAATGCACTACTTAATCTAGTATGACAGCTTAATATTACAAATGTTCTATGTACATGATATTACAGAATGCATTACTTAATCTAGTATGACAGTTTAACATTATAAATGTTCTATGTACATGATATTACAGAATGCATTACTTAATCTAGTATAACAGCTTAACATTATAAATGTTCTATGTACATGAATTACAGAATGCATTACTTAATCTAGTATAACAGTTTAACATTATAAATGTTCTATATACACGAGATTACAGAATGCATTACTTAATCTAGTATAAAGTTTAACATTATAAATGTTCTATATACACGAGATTACAGAATGCATTACTTAATCTAGTATGACAGTTTAACATTATAAATGTTCTATATACAGAGATACGATACATTACTTAATCTAGTATAACAGTTTAACATTATAAATGTTCTTATACAGAGATACAGATGCATTACTTAATCTAGTATAACAGTTTAACATTATAAATGTTCTATATACACGAGATTACAGAATGCATTACTTAATCTAGTATAACAGTTTAACATTATAAATGTTCTATATACACGAGATTACAGAATGCATTACTTAATCTAGTACAACAGTTTAACATTATAAATGTTCTATATACACGAGATTACAGTATACATTACTTAATCTAGTACAACAGTTTAACATTATAAATGTTCTATATACACGAGATTACAGAATGCATTACTTAATCTAGTATGACAGTTTAACATTATAAATGTTCTATATACATGAGATTACAGTATACATTACTTAATCTAGTATAACAGTTTAACATTATAAATGTTCTATATACACGAGCTTACAGAATGCATTACTTAATCTAGTACAACAGTTTAACATTATAAATGTTCTATATACACGAGATTACAGTATACATTACTTAATCTAGTACAACAGTTTAACATTATAAATGTTCTATATACACGAGATTACAGAATACATTGCTTAATCTAGTATAACAGTTTAACATTATAAATGTTCTATATACATGAGAGTACAGAATGCATTACTTAATCTAGTATAACAGTTTAACATTATAAATGTTCTATATACATGAGATTACAGAATGCATTACTTAATCTAGTATAACAGTTTAACATTATAAATGTTCTATATACACGAGATTACAGAATGCATTACTTAATCTAGTATAACAGTTTAACATTATAAATGTTCTATATACATGAGATTACAGAATGCATTACTTAATCTAGTATAACAGTTTAACATTATAAATGTTCTATATACATGAGATTACAGAATGCATTACTTAATCTAGCATAACAGTTTAACATTATAAATGTTCTATGTACACGAGATTACAGAATGCATTACTTAATCTAGTATAACAGTTTAACATTATAAATGTTCTATGTACATGCTATAACAGTATACATTTTAATCATATTGCATTTGCTATGTGTGTGTTTTACGTTTATTTATCGTCACTACCGGTTGCTCATATGAGCGACGCCTCCTGAAGAGATTAGTCATTTTAGATTTTGGAGGATAGTGCATGATACAGACAGAGACCCATTCCAGAATCTCCTCTGGTTCTTTTACGTGCACGGTGTAAAGCACCGACACGAGACCTCGGTTTAACGTCCCATCTGAAAGACTGTTAATTTTATTAGGGTCAGACGGGGGATCGAACCCGCGATCCCTGGATTACCAGTGCAGCGTGTTACCACTGGACTACATATCCGTCTGTTGCATTTGCTATATTACCGTACATACATAATCATGACAAAGCAATGAAAAAGCAAAATGTATTAGACGTTAAAGCGACATTACATCGCAAAAAGCCAATAGCATTTTTACGTATAAATAGTATTGCTATTAATAATTCTTCTGATATGATTCGATCATTAACTGTTAATCAATAAACAGTGAATTTGAGGTCTACAAATTCTCAAAAGAGAAATCATGATGTATAACAGTCAGCCACACCTCTGAATTTACGTGTGTTTATTATTGGAGTCTATGCTGTCTCTTAGAGATAATTGAATCAGATTAGTCTAAAAATAAGTATGCATATATGTGAGATATAGCGGTGATGATTGAGCTTATTTACCCTAACGGTAAATCTGTACCATAAATATTGTTATCAGGGATACACGCATTGTATTGTTTGGCAATATTAAACTGAGACATTTGCATATTCCGTGAACTTACTTCGTTAATAATCGGATTTCCGAAGTCAAAAATTTGAGCTTTAGATTATGGTACACTTACTTACTGACTTGATTCAAATATTAACGGTAAAAACCTAACGTATCACGGAAACTTACGAAGGCTTTGGCGGAGATTAATGAGTCTCAGTTTAATGTTGCCAAGCGATATTTCACACGAATGTTGACCTTATTTACATTATGTTGTTATACTCAGATTCTGCCGCAAATATTTGGAACAAACTTATACCATATGATAGGAAAGTACAATATGTAGAATGTTCACCGATGTAATGTCGCTGTAAGTGCAATAGTGTGGTTAAATAACAGTTCTGATAAATTTGACGTTTTCGTATTTGCAGACACTTCACTGAGCTTTCGCTTAGTACAATCACAAATGACATTATGCAACGTCACAACGCTATGTGCACAAGTTCAGTACTTGCATTTCTTTCCCAGTCCCTGGATGTGTCCTCCTCCGTGGTCGAGTGGTTAATGTCACTGACTTGTATACCACTGTAAATTATCACCACTGATGGTCACTGGTTCGAGCTCCTCCGCTCAGTCTGTGTCTCATTTATATGAAAAGGTTGGCAGTTTCTTACGGAGGTTGGTGCACCCAAGTACTGGTTAACCGCTGGAGCCTGCCCAGGAAAGGTGCTGTTAAGTAAAATGCCCGCAGGCGATATAGCCCAAAAGGCTACTGATGCAGGCGTAAACCCAGAGCAAACAATCAACGTTTCTGGACAGTAAAGTCGTATCAACAGATTATATGGCGACTCTCCAACTATTAATGGTGGAGGAAGGAATACTCGGGGTGCCCATCCGAGCAGTAATTTTCAAACACGGACGGGCACCTTGTAGAACCACCACCCTTCCGCAACCAGTTATATAGCTTCCTCACGGGAAATAATTCGACATGCCAATGTGATTCTAGCCTACAGGCAGTGATTTAACGTTATTGACCGCTACCACTTATCCCCAACACATGAACTGGACACCATTCGTGAGCTAAAACGTGGACATACCAAAGAATCGATTTAACCCCATTTCGCGTACTAAAAGCCGTTATTTAGAATTAGGACAATGGCGTAATGACGGGAACCAGACGGAAACCGTATAAGAAACCTAACAATTCCAAATCCGTGTAATGGCTACCTCATACTGGTAGCTTAGTATTAAAATAGTGTATATGATGCAGCTCAACGGGAACCAGACTCTCATAAAGTCTCGACTCCACTAGCGCTGGTTTTATTAGTCATATAATAACATTCGTTTTATTATTTTAAGTTTATTTAACGTCGCTACCAGTTGCCCGTTTAAGCGACGGGCAGTTTACCTAACAACACCTTTCCTGGCCAGGCTCCAGCGGTTAACCAGTACTTGGTGCTCCAACCTCCTTAAGAAACTACCAACTCCTTCTCATATAAAGATACACGGTCTGAGCACAGGGATTCGGCACGTTTGGGGGCACTAGTATATATATTTAAGTACAGGGATTCTACTCTGTGGGATGTCAGATTTCGCATCGATCAGTAAAATGGTCCTATCTGAAACAATTGTGTACAAATCTGTCCAAATATAACGCCTATCCCGAGTCTTTATATTGTTCTTCAAATAAAACACAACATTAAGCTGCGTGCATGTATACTTTGCAAACAATTGCCACATACATTGGCCATAGCAGGTCACATTTCCATACTAGGACACGGGTTCTGTCAGCAACAACAAAAAATCTTCGACGGGAGAGTTTTACCTGTGAATAACATTATCAATAAAATGTGTTTCCACTAACGTGTAGGTTTAGGACAGATTTATACAAAATTGTTTCAGATAGGGCCATTTTACTGATCTGACATCCAACAGAGTAGAATCCCTGTACTTAAATATATATACTAGTACCCCCAAACGTGCCTTATCCCTGTGGGTCTGAGGGAGGTTCGAAGACGTGGCCATCAGTGCTGATAGGTTAAAGTGGTGTATAAGTCAGCGACCTTAACAACTCGACCACGAAAGCGGACTCCACCAATAATAGATGGATGATCACCATATATGTACTTAGATTAGATGTTTTGTTATGTTTTACGATTTTTTATCGTCGCTACCGGTTGTCATTATGAGCGACGCCTCCTGGAGAGATTGGTCATTTTATAATGTTGGATGATAGTGCCATGATACAGACAGAGACCCATTCCAGATTCTCCTCTGGTTCTTTTATGTGCACGGTGTAAAGCACCGACACGAGATATTGGTTTAAAATCCCATCTGAAAGACTGTTAATTTTATTAGGGTCAGACGGGGGATCGAACCTGCGATCCCTGGGTCTCTGTCTGTATCATGCACTATCCTCCAAAATCTAAAATCACTAATCTCTGCAGGAGGCGTCGCTCATATGGGCAACCGGTAGCGACGATAAATAAACGTAAAACACACATTAATGAGACTTTAAAGCCAAACAAAGTCGCAGTTCAATTGATAGATGACCGCACACCCGAAACCAATGAACAGAACATAATAACTGTGTTTCTGAGATTCCCCAAACTGTAATTCTGCTCAAATCAGATCAATAGTCGTCTACATACAATGGCATTGTATCAAATTGAAGAAAAGTCTTTAAGCAATATCTCTTCTGAATATTCTGAGGCACACATTGGTCAAACTAGATATGAGGCATTTGGTTCAATCCCTCAACATGTTAGGATATAAATGTAGACGATATCACCTGAGAAACAAATGAACAGCTTTTGGGGACATTAGTCTGAAAACTCACAACAACAAAGTATTTGTAACAATTTATAATTGAAGATTAAGAAATCATAAAACTATAGCTTTACAACTGCTGCGATGTTTCAATCCAATTTTCTTAGATGAATGAATTAGATATTGATTACTTTACTACATATATTTACTAACCACTAAACATTTCTGCTTAGCCTGGGAACAGGCGTCGATATATTTTGCCTTGTCAGTCAAATAAATATATTTTAACACCGAGACTATTAATTGGGCCGTATTGAGTTTCTGATCATGTCATTTTGCCAGAAGTTAAAGAGTGAAAAATCGACAGACTGGCACCCAGGCTAATCTCCAAGATCGCAGGTTCGATCACCCGTCTGAGCCTACTAATATTACAAATCTCTCCCGATGAGAGGACTATTAACCGAGGTCTCGTTTCGGTGCTCTACACCGTACACATAAAAGAACCAGAGGCTACTCAGGACTGGATCTTTGTCTTTGCGCACAAACTCTAAAATGCCTAATCTCTTCCAGAGGGCGTTGCTGTGTGTTTCTGCTCTGCTCAAAATAAAAATTAAAAGATCACGTTAACCTTCATTTTCTTACATATTACGCTGCTGCAATGGTATGTTGTGTGTTTTATGTTTATTTATCGTCGCTACCGGTTGTCCATATGAGCGACGCCTCCTGCAGATATTAGTCATTTTAGATTTTGGAGGATAGTGCAGTGATACAGACAGAGACCCATTCCAGAGTCTCCTCTGGTTCTTTTACGTGCACGGTGTAAAGCAACAACACAAGACCTCGGTTTAACGTCCCATCTGAAAGACTGTTAATTGTATTAGGGTCAGACGGGGGATCGAACCTGCGATCTCTGGATTACCAGTCCAGCGTGTTACCACTGGACTACAGATCCGTCTGTATTGGATTGATAAATACAATGTGTGTACTATGTCAGTAAATGCTTGTGGCATCGCATGGTGGTATCCGATATACCAAGATTGATGATTTTGTTTAAAGTGACACCTATTTAAACTTATATTTAAACGAGTGCAGTGTTCTAGGTCTCGTGTCGGTGCTGTACACCGTGCACGTAAAGGAACCAGAGGAGACTCTGGAATGGATCTGGTGTATGCAAAGCAATTATTTCTCTCTTGACCAATACAGTGACAGCAATTAACCCTTAACATGCCCAATAAATTGAACGTAACGCCGCGTCTGATCAGGATCTATGCTGTGTGCTATTCAGACAATGTATTTAGCTCCACTATCCGAATAGCAAACAGCATAGCGCCTGCTCAGGCGGCACTTTCTGTATTAGAAAAAACATTTGCTAATAATTACGGCAATGTGCAAAGGCTAGGTCGTTGGACATGTAGAACATGTATACGAGTACGTTCGGTTCACAGTTGCTGTGTAAAATGTTTTTCCAGACCCGTCCTAATATTAAACAGTAAAGACATAATGTCATAGTCATGCTTATTGCCGAGACCAATGAAAGAAATGTATGGAAGAGGCACTTTAATGTAGAGCGGCATGATCTATGCCTGTGGTATTGTTGTTCACGGCATAAATCATGATATATGCCTGTGTTATTGTTGTTCTCGGCGTAAATCATGATATATGCCTGTGGTATTGTTGTTCTCGGCGTAAATCATGAACTATGCCTGTGGTATTGTTGTTCTCGGCGTAAATCATGATATATGCCTGTGGTATTGTTGTTCTCGACGTAAATCATGATCTATGCCTGTGGTATTGTTGTTCTCGGCGTAAATCATGATATATGCCTGTGGTATTGCTGTTCTCGGCGTAAATCATGATCTATGCCTGTGGTATTGTTGTTCTCGGCGTAAATCATGAACTATGCCTGTGGTATTGTTGTTCTCGGCGTAAATCATGAATATGCCTGTGGTATTGTTGTTCTCGGCGTAAATCATGATCTATGCCTGTGGTATTGTTGTTCTCGGCGTAAATCATGATCTATGCCTGTGGTATTGCTGTTCTCGGCGTAAATCATGATCTATGCCTGTGGTATTGTGTTCTCGGCGTAAATCATGATCTATGCCTGTGGTATTGTTGTTCTCGGCGTAAATCATGATCTATGCCTGTGGTATTGTTGTTCTCGGCGTAAATCATGATATGCCTGTGGTATTGTTGTTCTCGGCGTAAATCATGATCTATGCCTGTGGTAGTGTTGTTCTCGGCGTAAATCATGATTATGCCTGTGGTATTGTTGTTCTCGGCGTAAATCATGATCTATGCCTGTGGTATTGTTGTTCTCGGCGTAAATCATGATATATGCCTGTGGTATAGTTGTTCTCGGCGTAAATCATGATCTATGCCTGTGGTATTGTTGTTCTCGGCGTAAATCATGATATATGCCTGTGGTATAGTTGTTCTCGGCGTAAATCATGATCTATGCCTGTGGTATTGTTGTTCTCGGCGTAAATCATGATCTATGCCTGTGGTATTGTTGTTCTCGGCGTAAATCATGATCTATGCCTGTGGTATTGTTGTTCTCGGCGTAAATCATGATCTATGCCTGTGGTATAGTTGTTCTCCGCGTAAATCATGAACTATGCCTGTGGTAGTGTTGTTCTCGGCGTAAATCATGATCTATGCCTGTGGTAGTGTTGTTCTAGGCGTAAATCATGATATATGCCTGTGGTAGTGTTGTTCTCGGCGTATATCATGAACTATGCCTGTGGTAGTGTTGTTCTCGGCGTAAATCATGATCTATGCCTGTGGTATAGTTGTTCTCGGCGAAATCATGATCTATGCCTGTGGTATTGTTGTTCTCGGCGTAAATCATGAACTATGCCTGTGGTAGTGTTGTTCTCGGCGTATATCATGATCTATGCCTGTGGTAGTGTTGTTCTCGGCGTAAATCATGATATATGCCTGTGGTAGTGTTGTTCTCGACGTAAATCATGATCTATGCCTGTGGTATAGTTGTTCTCGGCGTAAATCATGATCTATGCCTGTGGTAGTGTTGTTCTCGGCGTAAATCATGATATATGCCTGTGGTAGTGTTGTTCTCGGCGTAAATCATGATCTATGCCTGTGGTAGTGTTGTTTACTCGGCGTAAATCATGATCTATGCCTGTGGTATTGTTGTTCTCGGCGTAAATCATGATATATGCCTGTGGTATAGTTGTTCTCGGCGTAAATCATGATATATGCCTGTGGTATAGTTGTTCTCGGCGTAAATCATGATCTATGCCTGTGGTATAGTTGTTCTCGGCGTAAATCATGATATATGCCTGTGGTATAGTTGTTCTCGGCGTAAATCATGATCTATGCCTGTGGTATAGTTGTTCTCGGCGTAAATCATGATCTATGCCTGTGGTATAGTTGTTCTCGGCGTAAATCATGATTATGCCTGTGGTATAGTTGTTCTCGGCGTAAATCATGATATGCCTGTGGTATAGTTGTTCTCGGCGTAAATCATGATATATGCCTGTGGTATAGTTGTTCTCGGCGTAAATCATGATCTATGCCTGTGGTATTGCTGTTCTCGGCGTAAATCATGATCTATGCCTGTGGTATTGCTGTTCTCGGCGTAAATCATGATATATGCCTGTGGTATAGTTGTTCTCGGCGTAAATCATGATATATGCCTGTGGTATAGTTGTTCTCGGCGTAAATCATGATCTATGCCTGTGGTATTGTTGTTCTCGGCGTAAATCATGATCTATGCCTGTGGTATAGTTGTTCTCGGCGTAAATCATGATATATGCCTGTGGTATAGTTGTTCTCGGCGTAAATCATGATCTATGCCTGTGGTATAGTTGTTCTCGGCGTAAATCATGATATATGCCTGTGGTATAGTTGTTCTCGGCGTAAATCATGATCTATGCCTGTGGTATAGTTGTTCTCGGCGTAAATCATGATATATGCCTGTGGTATAGTTGTTCTCGGCGTAAATCATGATCTATGCCTGTGGTATAGTTGTTCTCGGCGTAAATCATGATATATGCCTGTGGTATAGTTGTTCTCGGCGTATATCATGATCTATGCCTGTGGTATTGCTGTTCTCGGCGTAAATCATGATCTATGCCTGTGGTAGTGTTGTTCTCGGCGTAAATCATGATATATGCCTGTGGTAGTGTTGTTCTCGGCGTAAATCATGATATATGCCTGTGGTAGTGTTGTTCTCGGCGTAAATCATGATCTATGCCTCTGGTATAGTTGTTCTCGGCGTAAATCATGATATATGCCTGTGGTATAGTTGTTCTCGGCGTAAATCATGATCTATGCCTGTGGTATTGCTGTTCTCGGCGTAAATCATGATATATGCCTGTGGTACTGTTGTTCTCGGCGTAAATCATGATATATGCCTGTGGTAGTGTTGTTCTCGGCGTAAATCATGATATATGCCTGTGGTAGTGTTGTTCTCGGCGTAAATCATGATATATGCCTGTAGTATAGTTGTTCTCGGCGTAAATCATGATCTATGCCTGTGGTATTGTTGTTCTCGGCGTAAATCATGATCTATGCCTGTGGTATTGTTGTTCTCGGCGTAAATCATGAACTATGCCTGTGGTATTGTTGTTCTCGGCGTAAATCATGAACTATGCCTGTGGTATTGTTGTTCTCGGCGTAAATCATAATCTATGCCTGTGGTATTGTTGTTCTCGGCGTAAATCATGATCTATGCCTGTGGTATTGTGTTCTCGGCGTAAATCATGATCTATGCCTGTGGTAGTGTTGTTCTCGGCGTAAATCATGATATATGCCTGTGGTATAGTTGTTCTCGGCGTAAATCATGATCTATGCCTGTGGTATAGTTGTTCTCGGCGTAAATCATGAACTATGCCTGTGGTAGTGTTGTTCTAGGCGTAAATCATGATCTATGCCTGTGGTATAGTTGTTCTCGGCGTAAATCATGATATATGCCTGTGGTATAGTTGTTCTCGGCGTAAATCATGAACTATGCCTGTGGTAGTGTTGTTCTAGGCGTAAATCATGATCTATGCCTGTGGTATAGTTGTTCTCGGCGAAAATCATGATCTATGCCTGTGGTAGTGTTGTTCTCGGCGTAAATGATGATCTATGCCTGTGGTAGTGTTGTTCTCGGCGTAAATCATGATCTATGCCTGTGGTAGTGTTGTTCTCGGCGTAAATCATGATATATGCCTGTGGTATAGTTGTTCTCGGCGTAAATCATGATATATGCCTGTGGTATAGTTGTTCTCGGCGTATATCATGATATATGCCTGTGGTAGTGTTGTTCTCGGCGTAAATCATGATATATGCCTGTGGTAGTGTTGTTTACTCGGCGTAAATCATGATCTATGCCTGTGGTATTGTTGTTCTCGGCGTAAATCATGATATATGCCTGTGGTATAGTGTTCTCGGCGTAAATCATGATCTATGCCTGTGGTATTGTTGTTCTCGGCGTAAATCATGATCTATGCCTGTGGTATTGTTGTTCTCGGCGTAAATCATGATATATGCCTGTGGTATAGTTGTTCTCGGCGTAAATCATGATCTATGCCTGTGGTATAGTTGTTCTCGGCGTAAATCATGATCTATGCCTGTGGTATTGTTGTTCTCGGCGTAAATCATGATATATGCCTGTGGTATAGTTGTTCTCGGCGTAAATCATGATATATGCCTGTGGTATAGTTGTTCTCGGCGTAAATCATGATCTATGCCTGTGGTATTGCTGTTCTCGGCGTAAATCATGATCTATGCCTGTGGTATTGCTGTTCTCGGCGTAAATCATGATCTATGCCTGTGGTATTGTTGTTCTCGGCGTAAATCATGATATATGCCTGTGGTATAGTTGTTCTCGGCGTAAATCATGATATATGCCTGTGGTATAGTTGTTATCGGCGTAAATCATGATATATGCCTGTGGTATTGCTGTTCTCGGCGTAAATCATGATCTATGCCTGTGGTATTGTTGTTCTCGGCGTAAATCATGATCTATGCCTGTGGTATAGTTGTTCTCGGCGTAAATCATGATATATGCCTGTGGTATAGTTGTTCTCGGCGTAAATCATGATCTATGCCTGTGGTATAGTTGTTCTCGGCGTAAATCATGATCTATGCCTGTGGTATTGTTGTTCTCGGCGTAAATCATGATCTATGCCTGTGTATAGTTGTTCTCGGCGTAAATCATGATATATGCCTGTGGTAGTTGTTCTCGGCGTAAATCATGATCTATGCCTGTGGTATAGTTGTTCTCGGCGTAAATCATGATATATGCCTGTGGTATAGTTGTTCTCGGCGTAAATCATGATATATGCCTGTGGTATAGTTGTTCTCGGCGTAAATCATGATCTATGCCTGTGGTATAGTTGTTCTCGGCGTAAATCATGATATATGCCTGTGGTATAGTTGTTCTCGGCGTAAATCATGATCTATGTCTGTGGTATTGCTGTTCTCGGCGTAAATCATGATCTATGCCTGTGGTAGTGTTGTTCTCGGCGTAAATCATGATATATGCCTGTGGTAGTGTTGTTCTCGGCGTAAATCATGATATATGCCTGTGGTAGTGTTGTTCTCGGCGTAAATCATGATATATGCCTGTGGTATAGTTGTTCTCGGCGTAAATCATGATCTATGCCTGTGGTATTGCTGTTCTCGGCGTAAATCATGATCTATGCCTGTGGTAGTGTTGGTCTCGGCGTAAATCATGATCTATGCCTGTGGTAGTGTTGTTCTCGGCGTAAATCATGATCTATGCCTGTGGTATAGTTGTTCTCGGCGAAAATCATGATCTATGCCTGTGGTATTGTTGTTCTCGGCGTAAATCATGAACTATGCCTGTGGTAGTGTTGTTCTCGGCGTATATCATGATCTATGCCTGTGGTAGTGTTGTTCTCGGCGTAAATGATGATCTATGCCTGTGGTATAGTTGTTCTCGGCGTAAATCATGATCTATGCCTGTGGTAGTGTTGTTCTCGGCGTAAATCATGATCTATGCCTGTGGTATAGTTGTTCTCGGCGTAAATCATGATCTATGCCTGTGGTAGTGTTGTTCTCGGCGTAAATCATGATATATGCCTGTGGTATAGTTGTTCTCGGCGTATATCATGATATATGCCTGTGGTAGTGTTGTTCTCGGCGTAAATCATGATCTATGCCTGTGGTAGTGTTTTACTCGGCGTAAATCATGATCTATGCCTGTGGTATTGTTGTTCTCGGCGTAAATCATGATCTATGCCTGTGGTATAGTTGTTCTCGGCGTAAATCATGATATATGCCTGTGGTATAGTTGTTCTCGGCGTAAATCATGATCTATGCCTGTGGTATAGTTGTTCTCGGCGTAAATCATGATCTATGCCTGTGGTATTGTTGTTCTCGGCGTAAATCATGATATATGCCTGTGGTATAGTTGTTCTCGGCGTAAATCATGATATATGCCTGTGGTATAGTTGTTCTCGGCGTAAATCATGATTATGCCTGTGGTATAGTTGTTCTCGGCGTAAATCATGATCTATGCCTGTGGTATTGCTGTTCTCGGCGTAAATCATGATCTATGCCTGTGGTATTGCTGTTCTCGGCGTAAATCATGATCTATGCCTGTGGTATTGTTGTTCTCGGCGTAAATCATGATATATGCCTGTGGTATAGTTGTTCTCGGCGTAAATCATGATATATGCCTGTGGTATAGTTGTTCTCGGCGTAAATCATGATATATGCCTGTGGTATTGCTGTTCTCGGCGTAAATCATGATCTATGCCTGTGGTATAGTTGTTCTCGGCGTAAATCATGATCTATGCCTGTGGTATGCTGTTCTCGGCGTAAATCATGATCTATGCCTGTGGTATTGTTGTTCTCGGCGTAAATCATGATATATGCCTGTGGTAGTGTTGTTCTCGGCGTAAATCATGATCTATGCCTGTGGTATAGTTGTTCTCGGCGTAAATCATGATCTATGCCTGTGGTATAGTTGTTCTCGGCGTAAATCATGATCTATGCCTGTGGTATAGTTGTTCTCGGCGTAAATCATGATATATGCCTGTGGTAGTGTGTTCTCGGCGTAAATCATGATATATGCCTGTGGTATAGTTGTTCTCGGCGTAAATCATGATCTATGCCTGTGGTATAGTTGTTCTCGGCGTAAATCATGATCTATGCCTGTGGTATTGTTGTTCTCGGCGTAAATCATGATCTATGCCTGTGGTATAGTTGTTCTCGGCGTAAATCATGATATATGCCTGTGGTATAGTTGTTCTCGGCGTAAATCATGATCTATGCCTGTGGTATTGCTGTTCTCGGCGTAAATCATGATCTATGCCTGTGGTAGTGTTGTTCTCGGCGTAAATCATGATCTATGCCTGTGGTATAGTTGTTCTCGGCGTAAATCATGATATATGCCTGTGGTATAGTTGTTCTCGGCGTAAATCATGATATATGCCTGTGGTAGTGTTGTTCTCGACGTAAATCATGATCTATGCCTCTGGTATAGTTGTTCTCGGCGTAAATCATGATATATGCCTGTGGTATAGTTGTTCTCGGCGTAAATCATGATCTATGCCTGTGGTAGTGTTGTTCTCGGCGTAAATCATGATCTTTTTTCATTACTATTGCAACT
This sequence comes from Archivesica marissinica, assembly GCA_014843695.1. NCBI lineage: Eukaryota > Metazoa > Mollusca > Bivalvia > Venerida > Vesicomyidae > Archivesica > Archivesica marissinica. Next base: position 33,172,359 of record CM026389.1, on the reverse strand, counting down.
TAGTTTTACGACAACAGATAAATGTGTGCTATAGAAGAAGAAGAAGAAATTATTTTATTATAGTGACATGTGCATTAAACATAAATAACAAACAAATATATACAAAATGTTGCACCCGACCCAGTGGGCTTATAAGTCACCTCATATACAAAGTTACAATTAATGACATTTAACTAACATACATATATATACGATTTCAAACAATTATGGTTTAAATATGATCAATGAGAGAAAGATTTGTTAACAGTTGGACATTAAGCAAAAATAAACTACAAACAGCTATATATAATAACAAATAATGTGTAGTTGATAAAATTGTATTCATGAAAAAAGTTAAACACTAATATTATTGTGTCAGCTTTAGTATATAGTATATTTCTCAAGTGCTTGTCGACCTTCTTCCAACTTTCACCAATCTTACTCAATCATGTGAAATAACATATTCTCTCTAGAAACTATACTCTCTGAATGGGCATGCGCAGACAAGTTGTTCATTTGATAAAATGGCATACATTTTAAGATATCATCTAGCATATGTTGCACCAACCTTTGTGTATGTAAGCATTTTATATGTTTGCATTTTTGCATTCCAGAACTGCGTCATCTTGTCGAGAACAACGATAACTCGGAAGCAGACGACGAGGAAGACGACCACGACGCAGATTTCGACATGGCACACCATACTCCTCTGACGGTTTCATTCTCTCCAGTCAATCGTGGAGATTGCTGTGAAATATTAGGTACATCATAATTACAATAACTTCGTATTTTTCAAAACGTAATACCACTAAATGAAGCCTGGTCTGCTCTTCGCCGCAGATTTGACAAAGCCTTTGACAGTATTGACCACGGTTTTGTTTTCACAACACTTTACTATTTTACCATCGGCGAATCATTGAAAATAAAATGGGAATTGACATTTCATAATGACATGCAAGGTTGTGTTACCAAATAATGGATTTTTATCTGAATACATTGTGTATTTCAAAATTGAACGAGGTATTAGCCAGAGTATGGCCTCTCTCATTATCTGTTCATTTTAGTTATTGCAATTCTGTCATTAGCTGTTAGGAAGGAACATGATATACAAGGAATAACGTTGACAACAACTGAACTAAAAACATCTGTTTGCTGATGATACTCACGTCTATAACAGATGGGTCAGAGGCATATTTAAATCACTGATTAAGCTGATAGATGAGTTCAAAATATTTCTGGACTGTAGTTAAATTCAAACAAATGTATCGTCTTTAGAGCAGTGTTCCTTAGAAACACTGATACGTTAGTATGTAAAATGAAGACGTTTAGTTGGACATCAGATCACGCTATAACACTGATAATCATTGTTATTAAGAAAACACTATGTTTGATCTTAATTTGAATAATACAATAGGCGAATTATGTTCTTGTTTAAATAAATGGCAGAAACACAATGTAACACTTATTGGAAAAATTAAAGTAATTAAAACATTTCGCTATCCCAAAATAATGTATCCATTTGCAGTCCCTCCCAGCCCCCTACGTGACGCTGATATGCACCAAAAATTATTATTGACCGAGGCGGCTGATTTATTGGGTATATATCACACCATGTAGAACAGTCGATATAAATATATAATATCTAACATAGAACATGAAAAGACTGTAATTGTCTGGTTTGAATCATCATGGTTTGGATGTGTGAAATACGACGTGTACATGTATTTGATTAACAATGTTTGATATATGGAATACAACCGGTATAATTATTAGGTTGTGCGTGCTTGGATGAAAACAATTTGCCTATAATATCGTTCTCTGTTGATTTGGTGTGTTAATTACTGTTTTCAGGCCCACAGTTATGCTATGAATGCAGAAAGAATCGGATTCGGCAGGTGAGCAGGGAACGTTCAGATATGTTCTTCCCAACATTGGAACCATCTGAGGAAAATCTAACTACCGCTGCTATTGTCAGGAAGTACCTACCCAGATTGTCCGACCAAGAAGTCGAGGACAAACTAGCACGTGGTGAGATTGCACGACCTTCACTAAAGAAGCAATTCTATAAACACCTGGCATTTTCCGATGAAGAAGACGATGCAAGGACTAAGATCATGCATAAGAAGGTGACTATCGCTGACCCAGAAAAAGATAAGAACGGAAAGATGATACCGAAGAAACCGAATGAACTATTCTTCACTAATATTAGGGACTTAAATAATAAGATTATTACTGGAGATGTGGACAGGAATGTCGGCTTTTCGGGTGTTGTACGTCGTGTGATAAAGAAAGATAAACCCATATCAATGAAAAATCATTTCCCAACGTTTGTGAGTCCACGAAAAGTTACTATGGTACAAGAAACTAATTATAAAACGTATTTTGAGCCACCACTTATTGCAAAAGCCAAGCAAGACGTTGAACCTCAATTCTTTGCTGGGTCAAGTGGAGAATATACACTCCCTGACAAACTTCCAGATGAATTAGTTTTTGTAAATAAAGACGGAGGTGAAATGAAAGCAAGCAGCTCGGTTGGTTTTACCGACAAGCTATCGGCATCATCAGAGAAAACAGACAAAGGAACATCTAGTAAACCAATCGTCACAAAACACGAAATACAAATGGTGGAAAGGGATACAGAGTTAGAAATATTGAAAGAAGATATAGAAGAGGATGAAGAAGAAACAGAAGAAGTAGATGAAGTTGTTGAAATGTTGAATACCGGAGAAACTGACGACAGAGTAAACTCAGATGAAGACAACAAACATGCACATAGAGTAGTTGATAGAGACGATGAACATATGATAGTTTCTGTAAGAGAAACATATTCTACAAAAGAGAATATAACTAACCCGCAAAATGTCGAGGATGCATGCACACAAAACGTTAATGAACTGGAATCAGAGAGTTCACTGAGTACAATTAATTTGTAAAGGAAGTTCACAAACTACTCTAATGGATTAAATAGTTGAATAACCATGATCATATATATACAACATAATCCTATGTAACATATAGTAGACCAATAAAGTTCAAATTGTGCAAGACCACGTGCAAATAAATGCCACAGCTACAATATCTAACTCCAATGGCTACCATTTTGAAATCCCACTCTACTTTTATCGATGCATATTTCACATTTACGAGAGACCACCTTCCAACACATACCAACAAGTATCGCGATTGTGTATTGATTACATGTATACGTGGTTATATCTACTAGTATCGATGCATATTTCACATGCTCCACGTGTAGACTTGGTTATATATACTAGTATCGATGCATATTTCACATACTTCACATGTAGACTTGGTTATATATACTAGTATCGATGCATATTTCACATGCTCCACATGTAGACCTTGTTGTATCTACTAGTATCGATGCATATTTCACATGCTCCACATGTAAACTACACATTTACACGTGCTACCCGAACCACACATTTACATGGCTGCCCGAACCACACATATACACGTGCTGCCAGAACCACACATACACACGTGCTGCCAGAACTACAAATATACATGGCTGCCCTAACCACACATATACACGTGCTGCCCGAACCACACATACACACGTGCTGTCAGAACCACACATATACATGGCTGCCCGAACCACACATACACACGTGCTGCCCGAACCACACATACACACGTGCTGCCAGAACCACACATACATGGCTGCCAGAACCTACATATAAATGGCTGCCCGAACCACACATATACATGGCTGCCCGAACCACACATATACATGGCTGCCCGAACCACACATATACACGTGCTGCCAGAACCACACATATACACGTGCTGCCCGAACCACACATATACATGGTTGCCCGAACCACACATATACACGTGCTGCCCGAACCACACATACACACGTGCTGCCCGAACCACACATATACACGTGCTACCCGAACCACACATATACACGTGCTGCCCGAACCACACATATACACGTGCTGCCCTAACCACACATATACACACGTGCTGCCCGAACCACACATATACACGTGCTGCCCGAACCACACATAAACACGTGCTGCCCGAACCACACATATACACGTGATGCCCGAACCACACATATACATGGCTGCCAGAACCACACATACACACGTGCTGCCCGAACCACACATATACACGTGCTGCCCGAACCACACATATACACGTGCTACCCGAACCACACATATACACGTGCTGCCCGAACCACACATATACACGTGCTGTCCGAACCACACATATACACATGTGCTTCCCGAACCACACATATACACGTGCTGCCCGAACCACACATATACACGTGCTGCCCGAACCACACATATACACGTGCTGCCAGAACCACACATATACATGGCTGCCAGAACCACACATACACACATGCTGCCCGAACCACACATACACACGTGCTGCCAGAACCACACATATACATGGCTGCCAGAACCACACATACACACGTGCTGCCCGAACCACACATATACACGTGCTGCCCGAACCACACATATACACGTGCTGCCCGAACCACACATATACGCGTGCTACCCGAACCACACATATACGCGTGCTACCCGAACCACACATATACACGTGCTACCCGAACCACACATATACGCGTGCTACCCGAACCACACATATACGCGTGCTACCCGAACCACACATATACACGTGCTACCCGAACCACACATATACGCGTGCTACCCGAACCACACATATACATGGATGCCCGAACTACACATATACATGGATGCCCGAACTACACATATACACGTGCAACCCGAACCACACATATACGCGTGCTACCCGAACCACACATATACACGTGATGCCCGAACCACACATATACACACGTGCTGCCCGAACCACACATATACATGGATGCCCGAACTACACATATACACGTGCAACCCGAACCACACATATACGCGTGCTACCCGAACCACACATATACACGTGATGCCCGAACCACACATATACACACGTGCTGCCCGAACCACACATATACATGGATGCCCGAACTACACAGATACACGTACTACCCGAACCACACATATACACGTGATACCCGAACCACACAGATACACGTGCTACCCGAACCACACATATACATGACTGCCCGAACCACACAAATACACGTGCTACCCGAACCACACATATACACGTGCTACCCGAACCACACAGATACACGTGCTGCCCGAACCACACAGATACAGGTGCTGCCCGAACCACATAATTATATACAGATCATTGAACCACCCTGTTACACGTGCCGAGCCACACAGTTGAATTTACACGAACCAGATAGATACATCCCAGAACAAAACAGATGCATGTGCCCATAACAACGCATATGTGTGGCCACAACACAAACAGATACCGCATACGCATGATATACGCATACACGAATCACCCTGATTGGCACCACAGACGGATCTGTAGTCCAGTTGTAACACGCTGTACTGGTGATCCAGGGATGGTGTCACAGGGTGTGTCTAAATGAACAATTTTAATATATGTAACATCATTAGGGGTGGTGTCACAGGGTGTGTCTAAATGAACAATTTTAATACATATAACATCATTAGGGTTGTGTCACAGGGTGTGCCTAAATGAACAATGTTAATACATGTAACATCATTAGGGGTGGTGTCACAGGGTGTGCCTAAATGAACAATTTTAATACATATAACATCATTAGGGGTGGTGTCACAGGGTGTGTCTAAATGAACAATTTTAATATATGTAACATCATTAGGGTGGTGTCACAGGGTGTGTCTAAATGAACACATTTGATACATGTATCGTCATTAGGGGTGGTGTCACAGGTTGTGTCTAAATGAACAATTTTAATACATGTATCGTCATTAGGGTGGTGTCACAGGGTGTGTCTAAATGAACAATGTTAATACATGTAACATCATTAGGGTGGTGTCACAGGGTGTGTCTAAATGAGCAATCTTAATACATGTATCGTCATTAGAGAGGGGAGCAACACGTATTTTTGAATGTCTGGATACTGCTACAATATTCAGATGGTTAGGGAGTAGTGGATCATATTTATAAACAAACAAGCGGTAAAAAATGAATTAAATTGTCATAAAATTGATAGATTGAAATACATTTAATAAAACATTTAAAAATTAGCATCTAGCATAAGCAATTTGCAATTGGTATGCAACAATTAGCAATTAGCATAAAGCAATTAGCAATTGGCATGTAACAATTATCATAAGCAATTAGCAATTGGCATGTAACAATTAGCATAACCCAATTAGCAATTGGCATGTAGCAATTAGCATAAAGCAATCAGCAATTGGCATGTATCAATTAGCATAAACCAATTAGCAATTGGCATGTAACAAATTAGCATAAAGCAATTAGCAATTGGCATGTAACAATTAGCATAAACCAATTAGCAATTGGCATGTAACAAATTAGCATAAAGCAATTAGCAATTGGCATGTAACAATTAGCATAAACCAATCAGCAATTGGCATGTAACAAATAGCATAAAGCAATCAGCAATTAGCATGTAACAATTAGCATAAACCAATTAGCAATTGGCATGTAACAAATTAGCATAAACCAATTAACAATTGCCATGTAACAATTAGCATACACCAATTAGCATAAAGCAATTAGCAATTGCCATGTAACAATTAGCATAAACCAATTGGCATGTATCAATTAGCATAAACCAATTAGCAATTGGCATGTAACAAATATCATAAAGCAATTAGCAATTGCCATGTATCAATTAGCATAAACCAATTAGCAATTGACATGAAACAATTAGCATAAAGCAATTAGCAATTGGCATGCAACAATTAGCATAAAGCAATTAGCAATTATCATGTGACAATTAGCATAAAGCAATTAGCAATTGGCATGTATCAATTAGCATAAAGCAATTAGCAATTGGCGTGTGGCAATTAGCATAAAGCAATTAGCAATTGGCATGTAACAATTAGCATTAACCAATTAGCAATTGGCATATAACAATTAGTATAAAGCAATTAGCAACTGGGTCGA